>CM053572.1:57785297-57818728 GCA_028646485.1 Cryptoprocta ferox
CAATCCTGCATAAATGGAACTATGTGAGTTATTTTTAAATTCTCCGACCCTTATTTCCCCAGACACAATTTTTGCAGGTCTCCGTGCCTCTTTTAGTCTTGTCTGCACTCCATCATTAAGAAATTCACCAATGCTTCTGATTTTCTATGGCATCCTTTCTAGTTTCCAGGTTGGTACATGTTTTCTTATATATTATTATTATTTTATTTCTATAGACATCCATGAGGGTGGTGGGGAAACACCTATGCTAATGTCATTATCTTTTTGCAAATTCTCTGCTTCTTATTGACTTCAATTCCCCAAACCCTCACTGTCATTACATTTCTGAAAGAGGTGTTAATAAGCAAGGAGTGTGTGTGTGTGTGTGTGTGTGTGTGTGTATGTGTGTATGCAAGCATGTGAAGTCGTGTGCAAATGTGTGTAGATTAATTTTAAAGACGTGCAGCTGTTAGAAGGAAGCTCTTGAGTAATCCTATAATTACAGTGTGGTGAATAGTTTTAATGAATCCATGTAATTTTATTTTTATTTCTTTGAATTCATGCAAGAGTCTGAATAAGTACTGTTATGACAAATTTTTGACCTAGAATTTTAAAATTTATACACCCTTGCATTCATAAAAGAGGAGATCCAGAAAAATGCTTTGATCAGTTCAGGAAATATAACCTTTATGGTCCCAAAGAGAACACCCACAGTAGCTTGCAGAGGTAGCAGAATAGGTTAAGAATGACTGTTTTGAAGCTGAAAGCTCAGGATCAGTTTAGGGAGTTATACCCAGGACTGTAAAATTCTTTATTTTATCCTATATACTTCAGAACCGATGTTTTTCTACTCTTAGATTTATCCAGTGTAATGTACCTTTGATAAAACTGGTTCTACAGAATGTGACCGAATCTCTTGGCTTCTGAGGGAGTACTAGCAGGTCCATAATACTGGCTGCAAGTACAGCAAGGATGTAAAACTCCTGGAAAACACCAGGGAGATTTCAACAATTCAGTACTGAGCTGAGAGCCTGGGATAAATAGAATCCTATTACAGAGATAGTAATATTTGCCAAAATTAATAGTTGAATTACTTGAAAGTTAATATTTATGAGGTTTAAGAGGTAAGTCCGTAAGGAATGGAGAAAGAGGCTATTTAATAATGCCAGTTTTTTTCATGAGAAGGGCAGGCAGACTAGGGGACAAAAACAAATTGTGTGGGTGGGGGAAAAGAAGGCATTTGAAATTCTGGCACCCTGTGAGGTCTCTCTGGTTTACCCTTTCAGAATAAGTCTCTCATTCCCACCTCACCATGTCATATGCACATTCTCTGATATCTCTCGAATGAACTGTGGTTCACTTCCTGAGCACACGTTTCTTTTCATAGCACTGTTCCTTATACTAAGCCCTCTGCTTGGGATGCCTTTCCCTTTCTTGCCTGCGTGGTAACCCCGTCCTCATGTATCAAGGCGCAATTCACATGGTTCCTCTACTGTAAAATAAACAGAAGTTGTTACAGTCCCTGTGCCCACAACACCTAATCACCTTCCCTAAGCCCAGCATCTTATTTTTACCAGCAACTACCACACTGTTTGTAATGCATGTCCTTCTCCTGTCTCTCCCCCCTGGACTGCAAGCTCTTTGAGGACTAAACTAAGCCCTAGTTTTCATTGCATTTCCTGTATCTTAAACAAGTCTGCTCTTGAGCAGAAGCCAAATAGGTTAAGTACATGAAGGGATGAAGGAAACAATCCCATGTTAAATTTACCTCTATAATCTAGACTTACATTAACTTGTCTAAGAAAAGTGGACATATTATTCCATTTATTTGACTTAGAAATAAAGAAATTTCAAGAGTACTCTATTTCCTTTGGGAAACAGACTTTCTAGAACATTGGAAAATTAGAAATACAGATATTGTTCAAGGGTACCCGGACGCTGGTGTAGGTTTTTCTGGATTGGTGCTGAAAGACTGAGTGGAACAAATGCAGTGGCATAACACATACTTTGCTTTTTCCTTTAAATTTTCTTAAGAATTTATTTTTCAGAGAGACACACACACACACACACACACACACACACACACACAGCATATGAGTAGGGGAGGGGCAGAGAGAGAACGAGACGCAGAATCCAAAGAAGGCTCCAGGCTGTGAGCGGTTAGCACAGAGCCCTACGGGGGCTCAAACTGACGGACCACAAGATCATGACCTGAGCTGCAGTTGGCCGCTTAACCAACTGAGCCACCAGGGCATGCCGCTTTTTTCTTAAGGCCTACAAGAACCTCAAAGATGAATCTGGAAGCTCAGTAGGGGAGGAAGAAAACCCACACTACATTATACTGCTCTGGCCACATATTCTATGATGGCACTTACAAGGGCTTCATAAATTAAGAAGTCATACCAGTGTACATGTATGATTTTTCCCTGCCATCTGTGATCCACCTGCAATGCTGCAAATTATTTATACTGGACTGCAGTGATCACTCTCATCAGCACTGTACTTATCAGAGCTTGTCTATACAATGTGCAATGTCTTTGATTTCACAGACCAATTCTTTAAGTCCTCAGGTAAGTATTAATGGAAATGAATATAATATGCACTTCATGTGTATATGTAAACAAGTGCCCACTTTCGGGGTCTTCACAAATGTGTCTGCGAGTTGCTCAAGGTGGTATTCTGAATCAAAGTAACAAAGTTAACCCGTAACTTAATTAATTGATCCTATCTAGACATAAACTTCTGTTCATGCTTCTACCCCCTTCTTCTTTGTATGCTAGCTCCTAATTCTAAAACTGGTAGCAATTTAAACGGACTATTTCTGAATCTGCTTCTGACTTGGAAACCTCTATCTATAGTAGCTAGTTACAGGGAATTACATGAGAGGTTCTTGACTATTGGATAAGGCATACCTGTGTGGCTAAAATGCCATACAATTGTGTCAAGATGCCAATTCCTTCAGTCTCCAGAGTGGCCAGAACAAAGATACCCCTGGCCGCAAACAGCCTCATACTCCCCTTCTAGTCTACAGGCCAAATGTTATAATTTGTTGTGTGTGCCATGATATGTGAAAACATTTTAAAAACACTGAATTATAGTATATTGGTATAAAAACCGATGAAGTATACTGGCAAGAGAACAAGGACGTTGAGAGGATCATATTATAGTGGCCAGAAGCCTGGACTTGATGACGTGCTCTATGAGTTTGTTTTCCTAGTCTGTTCTTTATGAGTCATACAACATCGGACAAATCACTTAGCTTCTCCACGTGTCACTTTTCTCATCTGCAAAATAGAGATGATAATAATAAAACCTAGCCTTTAGGATTGAGAAGATAAAGTAATAGAGCTGGAGTGCTTAGAACATGCCTGATAGACAGTAAAGGCAATCAAAGTGTTTACTATTAGGATTAATTTTTTGGTGAGGAATAAGTTCAATTATCATATAACTGATGAGCACGTCTGTCTCCAGCATCTATAATGCTATCATTAAGCTGCATTCATCTCCCATACACAACGAACAATTCTACTATGTTTATATTTATTCATGTAAAATCTATAGCACTAAGGACTTCCCTTAAAATTCTTATTGTCTCATTGACATCACTCTGCAAGCAGCTACTGCTTATTCTAGAGGAGTTTCATAAAAATTCAAAGAATTTTTCTTGGACTAGACTTTATGACTTAATGATTAGATAAATAGTAGAAAGAGAAAATAATCCCCAAAACTGGTAAATTGCAGTAGTTTGTGAACCAGGTAATTTGCTCAACAGAATGTTTCATTAGGAAAATCTGAAGAGCCAACAAGACAATGGAAGCTCCATCACTTCTGTGAGGGTGGTGAGGTTGATGGGTCAGGGCATCCGCTTAGGAAAAGAACACAGGAATGGATTCCAAAGCTTTGACAACTCTAACATGTGGACCTGAGAATAGACACTGGCTCTACTTAAAAACGCAGGACATGCCCCTGACATGCAATTTTTCCCCGAGTCTCATCTAACCATTTTCCTATACCAACAACTTTTTTTCAGGATTTATTTTTGATAGGTTAGTACAAAGTAGAGGGGCCCCAGTGGATCAGAATTTGTTACTCAACTGATTCAAAGTATAAAGTGTCATACTTAAAAATAGACAAAATGTGATAATTACAAGATTGGCTTTTTTAACTACAGGTGGCACATGTGTTATCTTTTTGATTTGTGGTTAAAGCTGCCAAGGATTTAATATTTTCAATATCATCTTTATTAGTGGTACCCAAAGAATTGCTGCACACGTTGAGACAGTGCAGGGATCTCTCTACAGTATGCTCTTATGTTTGAGAAATACTGAAAAGATTTTTTTCAGTATTTTTCTATACTACCAACCCAATGCCTCAGTTCATTTCAATCCCACGTATCTGGTAACTACTCCCTTTCTGAAAATTAAGTCTACCCCTTAACTAACATTGTGATCAAGCCATAAATTAATCATGCAGTTTAGTCACCCCACTGCTGCAGTCATTCCCCAGTAGCCATGTGGAGGCCTCAGAGAGTAACATGACTATGGAAATGCACAAAATGGCATCTTAATGACCTGAAAGAGCTAATACACTTCTGTAAGTGCCTAGCTAAATATCACAGAGTGACTTGGACACTGGGGAAAGCTTGGCTCATTATTCCACTCTGCTGAGTTAAATCACTTGGGTTCTCTTTATTTGCTGTTGGCCTTTCTCTTTTCCTTTATCTGCTCATGCATAAAGGATATTGATTTAAATAAAAGATACTGTAAACATGCACTTTGTTAGGGAAATCTGACTATGCAAGTATAATTTCAAAGGTCAGAGTTTTAGCAATGCTTGATTTACATTAATTTGTGATTGAGGAAATGCCTACTTGACTAAATTAAAAAAAATTGATTCACATATTGCTCTGTGCTCTTCTATCATGTTCTGCCAGAGCTGATCAAAGTGGAAAATCATATTTACTAGAAAATCTCCTACTTGGAATCACCTAATGTAGTACAATAGATTAAACCTCTGGGAAAAAATATATAGCCTGTATTCAAGTCTGGAAGAATATGTACCTCCATCTTAAAATATTTGGCCACGTGAAATAAATAATCTTTAAAAACTATTTAACACATGTTTGTAGGACAACACACCTTTTAAATTACATGCAGAAATTTAAATGGTGTGTTTTTACAATATGGAAAAACTGACAAAATTAAAAAGTTTTTTAATGTTTATTTTAAGAGAGAGAGGAAGAGAGAGTGGAAGCAGGGGAGAAGCAGAGAGAGAGGGAAACACAGAACCAAAGCAGGCTCCAGGCTCTGAGCTGTAAGCACAGAGCCCAATGTGGGGCTTGAGTTCACAAACTGTGAGATCATGACCTGAGAAAAAGTCAGATGCTTCACCGACTGAGCCACGCAGGTGCCCCAAATAACTGACAACAGTTTTTTTTAAAAAAAGATGATTATATGCTTCATGTACTGAAAAATTGCACATCATTTAATTGTTTTGATCACTCTAGTAAAAATGCCCACCTTTAAATGGCCTAAATTTTGCACATAAATTTACTTTTCAGGGCTGATTTGCTTCTATTAAAATGTACTTCTACTAATAAGGCTGATAAATATTTTCTTAGAGTGGTTTTCCTTCAGTGTATTTTCAAAATTGCTTATTTGCTAGTTTGTTACTTTAATTATTCTGTAGAGTAAAAAGATAAATATTAATTAAAACTGTGTATGTTAATAACCAAATGCAATTGACATTACTGTCATAAGCAGAAAATCCTTTAATTATGTAGTATGATGTATCATTTTTAAACTTGATGTCTGTGGGTTTATTTGCCAAACAAATTTAGTTCCAATTTTCAGATATATCTCTTAATAGCTAAATTGTGAAGAGGAGATAATAATTACTACCTTATAAATTGTTGAGGAAAGTGACCACTTAGGAATCCTTTTATTTTTATTGTTTTTATTTTTTTATGTTTATTTATTATGTATTTTGAGAGAGACAGAGAGTGAGGAAGGGGAAAAGAGACAGGGAGAGAGAATCCCAGGCAGGCTCCACAAGGTCAGTGCAGAGCCCAAGTGGGGCTACAATTCAAGAAGCATGAGATCATGACCTGAGCTGAAGTTGGAAGCATAACCAAATGAGCCACCTAGGAGCCCTTAGAAATCCTTTTATTATGTTTATTCTCCTTGCAATGTGTTAAGGACCTTATTGTTCCATATCCTCCTTATGGGAAACCTTTAAGGTAGGTACCAATATTATATATATAAATGAAAAACTCAAATTAAGTTATATAATCAAGATCACATACTAGTAAATTGCAGAAACTCACCAAAAAAACCAAACCCAAACAAAACAAATAAAACATCCAAACACACACACACACCAAAAACTTAGCCACTGAATTATTGTTTCTAACTAGAGATGTTATTTTTATTTTTTTTTAATGTTTATTTTTGAGAGAGATAGAGACAGAGTGCAAGCAGGGGAGGGGCAGAAACAGCCAGGGACAGAATCCAAAGCAGGCTGCAGGCTCTGAGCTGTCAGCACAGAGCTTGTCGTGGGGCTCAAACCAACCAACAAGATCATGACCTGAGTCAAAGTTGGATACTTAACCCACTTAGTCACCCAGGTGTGCCTAAAGATATTATTTTTAAAGGATGTAAAAATTGCCTGGAATCTGACAGGAGCTCACTAATTAAATATCGTAATTGCTTTGATATTCAATAAAAGACACCTAAGTGATCAGAATTCAAAATTAATATTGGAGTTAATGAGTGCTTACTTGTCTTGGCAGTTCAACTTCTAGACCCACCTTTGGCTTAGTTTATTGTTACATTAAGTAAATACTTTTGACAGATTTAGATTCTTTCAACAGTCAGACTAATAGAGTGTACAGAATCTTTTCTATTTCTGTTTTAGGTATGTATGGGGTCATTTACATTCCATGCCCATAACATTTCCTTAGATTTCCTGTGCCTAGTTCATGAAACCTTTCATTCATTTGAATTATTCCCCAAACCCCAATTTACATCTTTACACTTTTGCTGCTTTCTTCATTGACTCCATACTCATTTCCCCCATAGAACTCTTACAGTACATAACATACATAATTTTGATGCCAGTGTACCTATTACTTTACTATATGCCTGTCTCCACATGTTGCTAAAATCCTCAGTAACATTTCCCAAGAGGAGAATCTTAGAGCTGGGATAGTGCATACAAAAGTATTCTGCACATTCGTAATCATTAAGTATTTGTGGCAATTTTGTTTCAAGGTGAGCATAGCCCTTTGTTGTCTCATTTGTGGGTCAGTTTTTCTTTATAAATGCCCAGAGTATTGTATACAGATAAGGAATCATGATGAGGTTTTGTAAACTTGACATGTATTTGGGGTTTTGAAGTGAATGAAAGGGATTCTATCCTACGGATAGTCTTGGTCAACCTTGTAAGAGTGAAATGAACACTTACTGCTAGTTCTGGTGTTTTTTAAGCTATCATATATTGAATTTTGAGGAATACTAGAAAGCTAGGAAAAAAGATCAAAAGCCTATTTGTTTAATCCCTGCAATGGCATTATATGGTCATTAACCACTGTACACCAGAATTTCATTCATTAAAACACACACATTCCTAAGAAACCTAATTGGAAAATGTATATATGTGTGTACAAATATATTTTGTGCATATACATATATACACTATATATATGTCATGTATACATGTGTGTGTATATATATATACACAGTATCAATTCAAGAGGAATTATATTATGTACATTAATGTGATAGAATACCTGTTATATAAATTTCAGTTGAGTTATTCCTTTTATTTAAAATCTATGGAATCCATTTGTTTAATAGAACCTTATCATAAACAGTTTTACTATAGCATCTTTTCAGTTATATCATAGCAACACAATGTATTTTGAATGTTCATTATGATGCCATGTAGTTCTGTCTCAGAACTCAGATAAAGGGAGAGACAGAACCCCAAGCAGGCTCCATGCTTCTAGCACAGAGCCCAAAACAGGGCTTGAACCCATGAGACCACGAGATCATGACCTGAGCCAAAACCAAGAGTCAGATGTTTCACCAACTGAGCTGTCCAGGCGCCTGTGTGGCTCCATTGGTTAGATGTCCTACTCTTCATTTCAGTTTAGGTCATGATTTCACGTTCTGTGAGATGAGCCCTGTATTGGGCCCTGTGCTGACATGAAGCATGTTGCTGTCTCAATGTAACATATATTTATTAATTACTTATATTGAACATTCGGCTTTCTCATTATCTCCATTTTTTAAGGATAACAAAGGCCCAGTCAGACAGAATCACCAAGATCTAGACTTGCAGTGAATCCTACAGGTCATAAATCCAGAATCTTCATTTTATATAATATTTTTAAATGACGTTTGTAGTTTTTCACAAATAAAGGAATTAAAACAAATGTTTGACACCCAAGTGTTGAATTTAACCTTCAAAAATTTCTGTGACATTTTAATGGGAAAGGCAAAAAGATCCATTCCTTGGTTTTCAAGTTCCTCTTTAAAAATTTTTAACAGCATCACTTCCCACAAAAGTATCTCCTACAATGGCCTGAGGTAACCTCTATGGGATAATGGTTTATAAATACATTTTAGTTAGTTCAGTGGTAATTAGTGACACATGAGTGAAGAACCATATTTTAAGTTCATGGACACTGAGCTTAGTGAATGATGTTTTGCTTTATAAGAGTCTGTTGGGGGCTATCATGAATAATAATGAGGGAAGAACATGTACTTGCATCTTTAGTGAATGTCCTGAGGGAGCAAGGCCTTGAGAACCCGCATGTCCGGGGTTTCAGTGCCTGAGTGGCATCCCAGACTAGCTTCCCCAGCATAGCAAAGCTGCAATCAGCATGTTGCTGCAAAGGATCATTACCTTTTTGACACCACTTTCATTGCTTCTTTCATCCTAAATTTCTCTGAGAATGAGTTTTATTCATTCTATAACTATAATACATCTCGTTTTGACACTTTTTATCAGTAATTACAAAAGAATCAGTAGACTGGAATTTGGAGTAATTCAGATATTGTCTAACTCGACTGTGGCTCCTGCTTTTGTAGAGCTTCTGATATGAAATATGACATGCAAACTTTCCTGCTTTGTGCACTAAGGACCAGAGAAAGAGTATCTGCTCAAAATCTCCTCATTAGAAGTAACCTTTGGACACCCTTCCTAAACCAACACTATTCCTATCTTTCTCTATTTCCTCTCCCTGCATTATGTTCTTTCTAACACACATCACTTCTACATTATAATATTTATTTATTAATTCACTCCCTGTCTCTCCAGTGGAATGTAAGATTTAGAAGAATAGCATTGTGTCTATTTTATTCACCTTTATATCTTTAGTACATCAACACTGTCTGGCACGTTTTTATTGGATGAATGAATGACAGGATAATAAAAACATTGATGCTGCTTATATATATATATATATATATATATATATATTCACCTCATGGGTTGACAATTCCAGGGCAGTAGATTACAGCATTTATTCCACATCAATTAAATTCTGACTACGTGCGAGGCATTAGGACATGTGAAGATATTCTGGTCTTTTTTCAATTTTGTAACCTTTATTTAGGCAATGAATTTCTTACGCTCTCATTTTTTCATATTGTTCTCAAAAGACCTTTCTGGGATTTCATTTCCATCCCTGGTTTCCTTCTCCATGGCCAAACTATTTAACAGACAACCTGCCTGCTAATAAAACATGCTCAGAGACACTGCATCTATTTTTATTTCTAATTTGTTTTTATACAATCCATAAAGCTGCTTCTTACAAGTTTCATTTTAACAGATCCCAACCATATTTTGGCCTAATAAATACCATTTTATGCTTCTGAAACATATGTTAAGTAGAAAAATAGATCTTTATGTGTTTTAAATCATATTATCTTCTTCACAAGGGTAAAACTACTTTTGCACTGATAGAACAGTTCTCTCTCTTTTCTGTACTTCAAGTTTGTCCTAAGTTTTGGCAATTACACTATTCTGAGGGTTAGAATTCTCTGATTATATGCTAACTCTTTTTTATCACTTTATGGGAGCATGTACCAGAAGCAGTTTTAAGTTAGAATGGATCACATGCTGAGGAGAATAGGGTAACACTCTCCTTACCCAGTGATTAATGGGAATATGTATATATAAGGTAATTCCAAGACAAGATTTCCCAATTGCTTTTCTTTTTTTCTATATAATAAAAATTTGTGTGTAACTAATACTTTTTTTGTATTCCAACAAAACTCCAATCATGTAGAATCAGTTTGGAGAAAATTATGTTATTTACCATCCTTCAAACAGAATAGCTTCTACTATACTTTGGGATTTGAGCTCATAGGACCCTAACCAAAAAACCTACAACTAAGAGGACAAGATTTTTTTTTAATGTTTATTTATTTTGAGAGAGAGCGTGTTCACCCATGTGCATGAACAGGAGAGGGACAGAAAAAAGAGAATCCCAAGCAGACTCTGTACTGTTAGCGAGGAGGCCAATGTGGGCTCAATCCCACAAACCATAAATCATGACCTGAGCCGAGATCAAGAGTCAGACACTTAAACCAACTGAGCCACACAGGTGCCCAAGAATATTTTTCAGAGCATGAGAAAACCACTGGACTTGGCTGCACGTCTAATAACCAGTGTCATGAGTGGGCCCCTTGGGTCAAAGTTCATTAAATATTTTTGTAAATGCTACATAAAAATATAATTTGGGGGACATAAGACTTCTCTGAAAAAACGTGGCCTGGTAGCTTGCAGGATAGATTTTTACAAACAGTGCAATCTAGTTTGGGAATGAAGATGGTGACACCCACAGTTATATAGATTTATCTGTTAGTCAATCTTCCATTAGCATAAATAGAATGTCTGAGAGAGAAGCATACACTTTGGTTTCTTCCCACAGCATTAACTTCTTTTTCTTCCCTTGTTTGTAGGTCCAACAATATAGTGGAACAAGTTTACAGTCAGGTTCTTAGCTGGTTTCAACTGAGGAGATTTTTATGGGCCCCATGTTCATTGGTAGATCCTATGAAACAGTCACTGAGTTTCAGCAATAATTTCTCAAACTGTAACATACAGCAGAGCTACACTCCAAAGGGAACAGAGGACTCTTCAAGAACCCACTGAATCAAGCTGCCGACACAAACATCTACTCCAGTCCCATATAACCTCTGCACTATCTGCACCAGAAAACTGCATGCCATACAGCCTACTACTCTCCTCCTATGAAACACAGCATACATTCAGAGTCTCCCAGGACCTGAGTGACAGCACCTAAATTGTCTGGGATTTTAGCTACACAACCATCTGGGAAAACTAGCCTTCAGATTGCAATCAACAACAAACAGGCTAGAAGAGCATTGGAATGACTGCTGAGTGAGCAAGCCTCATTATCTGCCACGTGGGTCTAAAGGCGCACATATTTTAATAATAGAAAAATCTAATGTGTAACATCCTTAGGATCAGTGACTTCAAATTCAATTCCTGAAATGTTTGGATTGTAAATATCTGATGATTTGGCAGAAACGCATACAGGAAAGGTAGAAAGATGGGAGAGAACAGGAGGATTGTAACAGAAGCCAAGGTCCTAGGATCAGACAGATTCATTTGGTGAGATCTTCTTTAGATTCTTTCATTTCTTTACTCTCCTAAGAAACACAAGCTACTTCAGCCATCTTGCTACCCCCATGTACAGCCTGTGACTGGAACCAAGTCAGAGGACTTGTAGCCCAAGAGGAGGGAAAGTTCAGGGCTTGGGCAGTTGCTTACATAAAAATCTCCTTGCTTTACCTTTTTTCCTACTGACATTTTTCTTTCGCTCTTTTTACCTCTAAGCAGGGGACAGAAACCACTCCGCTCCCCCCCCCGCCCCCGCAAGAAAAAGCGCTTTTGTCTGTGAGCAAGTAGTAGTTTTCTCTGTGGTCCTTTCATTTCCTAGATGACTAACATCCAATGTACTATTAAATACATTCACCTTCTCTTACCACTACCACCATATAAGAAAGGTTAAACTTGTTCCTTACCAGAGGGGTGCACTTCATGCATTTGCAACTTCCTGTGTGGTGCTTGGTGTTACTGCCAGCACTATCTGTTTGGGGAATGCTCACAGAGTGGAGGGAGCTGGCATCAGTACAAAACCAGAGGCAGGAATGTGAGATTTCAGCAAGCAACTTATAGCCTAGCATCAAACTCTCAATTCCCCAGCCCTGCTGAATTACTTGCTTCTTTCCTCTTCTCAAGTGGCAGCATCGGGACAGAGTCTTCAAGATGAGGAACATCTGTTCTCACCCTTGAATTTTTCACTTTCTCCCTAAAACTCCAACCTAAACCCTAGTGCCTAGGTGAGCCAACAATAAACATGCTGTGTGTTTGAGGGACAAAACGGGATGCAGGCACTCTCTTTCTGAGCAGATTTGCAACCTTACTTCCAGTCAGGATGCACACAGGGTCTTTTGCCTGTGGCTCCCTAAGGCTGATTCTCTGCATCTTTTTTTTTTTTAAGTTTTTTATTTAAATTCCAGTGAGTTAACATACAGTGTAATATTAGTTTCAGGTGTATAATATTGTGATTCAACATTTCCATATCACACCTGGTGCTAATCACAACAAGTCAACAAGTGCACTCCTTAATCCCCATCACTGATTTCACCCATCTTCCCACCCATCTCCCCTCTGGTAACCATCAGTTTTTTTTCAATAGTAAGAGTCTTTTTTTCTTTTTCTTTTTGGTTTGCCCCTTTCTTTTTTTCTTTGTTCATTTGTTTTGTTTCTTAAATTTCACATATGAGTGAAATCATATGGTATTTGTCTTTCTCCGACTGACTTATTTTGCTTAGCATAATACTCTCTAGCTCCATGCATGTTGCTGCATATAGGAAGATTTCATTCTTTTTGATGACTGAGTGATATTCCACTGTATATATGTACACCACCTCTTCTTTATTCATCGGTTGATGGACACTAGACTTGTTTCCATAATTTGGCTATTGTAAATAATGCTGCTATAAATATTGGGGTACATGTATCCCTTTGAATTAGTATTTTTGTATCATTTGAGTAAATACCGACTGGTGGAATTGCTGAATCATAGGGTAGTTCTATTTTTAACCTTTTGAGGAACCTCCATACTGTTTTCCAGAGTGGCTATACCAATTTGCATGCCCACCAACAATGGAAGGAGGGTTCCCCTTTCAACGCATCCTCACCAACATCTGTTTCTTGTGTTGCTGATTTTAGCCATTCTGACAGGTGTGAGGTGATCTCACTGTGCTTTTGATTTCAGCAGGGACGAACTCATCATCACATTCAGGGATATCTTCCCCCCACAAACCAAAGGGGAGGACCACCCTTAGCAATATCCCTCCCAGTGACTGCAGTAGAACCCTCCGGGGAGCTCAGGAAGGTGTGGGCTGGGTTATAAGCTGCCACATATTATGTGGACAGGTATGGCTTCTCACTACCCTCTTCCCCACTAGAAGGGAGCAAAGGCGTAGGCTTAGCTAAGACTTCCCCACCCACCCCCAAAATGCCTCTTCCATTCTACTCTGCAGGCACACGTCCCCACATTAGAAGTAGGATACCCCAATTCCCCAGCCTTTTTCTAAACTGAGAAGCAGTGACAGCCAGGCACGAGCACATTGCCCGCACTCTCCCCTAATCTAAGAGATTGCAGGGGGACACTGCAACAAAAGCTCAACCCTCCCTCCAGAGATTTTAAAGTCCTTTCATACTCCATGAGAAGTTGTTTTTTGGGGGAACAGGAGATTGGGAAAGCTGCATTTCAGAAACGCTGTAGTGATGGTTTTTAACACCTCTTACTCTTCTTACTGGTGCTATTTTGTAGAATAAGGAACAATGTTGAGAGGCTTTATGGGAATTTTTTGTACACTTTTTTAAAATCATGGACTTCTATTTTTATGTTTTAACATTTTTATAATTTTTTTTGTAACTGGAGCCATGTAACAAATATGGGGGAAAATTGTGCTTTGTTTCAACAGTCTTGCTAATTTTTAGGCTGAAAGATGACAGATGCCTAGAGTTTACCTTATGTTGAATTAAAATCAGTATTTCTCTAACTGGCTATGGTTTTGTTTTGTATTTCTCTGATAATGAGTGATGCTGAACATCTTTTCATATGTCTGTCGGCCATCTGCATGTCTTTTTTGGAAAAATGTCTATTTGTGTCTTCTGCCCATGTTTTAATTCGATTATTCATTTTTGGGTATTGAGTTTTAGAAGCTCTTTATATATTTTGGATACTAACCCATCAGCAGATATGTCACTTGCAAGTATCTTCTCCCATTCCATAGGTTGCCTTTTAGTTATGTTGATTGCTTACTGTGCAGCAGTTTTTTCTTTTGATGAAGTCCCAATAGTTTATTTTTGCTTTTGTTTCCTTTGCCTCAGGAGACATATCTAGTAAGAAGGTGCTATGGTTGATATCAAAGAGATACTATCTATGTTCGACAAAACAGGAAAGAATATCCAGTGGGGAAAAGACAGTATCTTCAACAAATGGGGCTGGGAAAACTGGACAGTGACATGCAGAATAATGAAATTGGACCACTTTCTTACATCATACACAAAAATAAATTCCAAATGAATTAAAAACCTAAATGTGAGACTTGAAAGCATTAGAATCCTAAAGGAGAACACAGGGCTACATGTTGAAAGGATTTTGAGTTCCTTTTTGATGCTCTTTTGATTCTGATTATCTTTATGAGAAACTGAGATATTATGAGCAAGATTGGAAAAGCCACCCACTTCCTCCTCCCAACACATGTAATTACTGAAAAACAGATTTTTAGGCTTCATTAGAATGTTTGGAGGAAGTATTTTCAAAAAATTACCTAGGAGCCCTCCATAGAGGATTTCCATCCATTTTTGTCTCTCTTAAAACACACACACACACGCGTGCGCGCATGCACACACACACACACACACACACACACACAGGAAACTAATGTCATTTGTTACCTCAAAAATTCTGAACTCCTCTGTGATTTTAATAAGATACCAGGCATTATCAAAGGTCTACAAAATAGGCTGTCCCCTCACCCACAGGGATGCCCTTGTCCTTTTAAACAATTCAGCACAGTTGACTGGATGAGTCAATCCTATTAATGTCTACTATTTGGTAGAAAGTAAATGGTCATTTGAGTCTAGTAAAGGACAATAGTTCTCTTCTAATAGGGACTGGCAATATTAAATGTTGGCTTTAATTGCTGGAAGTGTCAATTGTATATAAATTGGATAAATGCTTTTCCAAGTAATAGGAAAATTTACATGTTTAGAAATGTTGAGTTTTTTAGATGCATAGTCCTCAAGTTAACAAATTTAAATTCAATAAATATATTCACACATGAATGTACTGCTGAAACTATTTGCCTAATACTTCACTACTATGAACCTTAATGACATTTGTAACAGATATACATTAAAATGTTTTACAAAAATAATTCCTTGTCTACCAGTGTTAAAAGAATTTCCTTTGAAATAGCCTTTGTAGAAGAGGTTTGGAAGTTTTATTTACTCTAGTAGGATGTCATCAGTGTAGTACAAAACCTACAGATTTTGAAATTTTGAATGTTGTTTCCTTGTTATTTTGAGTAAATTTGGACAAACATTCTGCACCTGGTTTTGCATCAGTGCTCTGAGGATAATTATACTGAAATTAAAAATGTATTGGGGGATTAAATATAGTCACCGACTTACTCAATAACAATTTACTGGTACCTACTCTGTGCCAAGCACTAAGCTACTTTTCTGAAACAAGATTCATTACTGCCATTTAGAAGCTGTAATCAAGTATGAAAAACCATTTTGGAAATATGGAAGATCTAAACAAACACTTGTAGTTAAAGATGGAGTAAATTATCTCTCAGATAAACTAGTCAATGTTCCAGTCTTAGCTTAGTCTTAGAAATATCATAAACAGCAATTTTTCAATATTAGATCAATTTGGACAGTGCATTCTCTCAAAGAGAATCTCTACCTTTCAGAGATTCTATCCCAAATAACTCTAAT
Organism: Cryptoprocta ferox; assembly: GCA_028646485.1. Lineage (NCBI taxonomy): Eukaryota > Metazoa > Chordata > Mammalia > Carnivora > Eupleridae > Cryptoprocta > Cryptoprocta ferox. The sequence goes on from CM053572.1 coordinate 57,801,342, forward strand.
AATTATATCTTTCTAATCCCACTCTGCTGTGTGACAGCCTTTATTATCTCACGAAGAAGTAACTGCCAACAAGACAATTCATTAGTTTTGCTAGTTATAGCCTTATTCAGCTTTGGTAGTGCCTAGGACATACACAAATTTGGGGTATCTTTAAGAAAATGAATCTAATATCAAAAATACAAAATTAGGTTCAAGTGAAATTTTAGAATACCATAATAAATTGAATTACAAATATAAAATATTTAGGCTACCAGACACCACAAACATCACAAATTGAAAAATAATGCTTTATTAATTAATTTCCTCTAAAATTGTTTTCCATCTATAAATTTGACTACCTACCCTTTGATCACCTCTCCATATGACAACAGTTTTTTTTTAATCACTTCCTCTAGATACAATAGAGTTCAGTCTTTTGTCAAACATGTTTGACTGAAAACTGCTTCTATTAATTTAGACATGTTTCTTACAGACTCATAGCTTTCTATTGATAATGTCATATACATTTTAAGGGTTCTATCAAATTTGGAAAACTTCTATCAAGTGTTTTTGAAATGTGAATTATACAATTTGGAAGAATTTCCTCTGGTCTGGTCCATTTCAAGCCTCTGTTTTCCCTTACTGTTATTATCTTCCAGACATTAGAATAGAAGTTTAAATCCTCTGATTCGATCTCTGACCCTATACCTACATGTCATAGACCTGTATGAGTTGGTCTAACAATGGGTAAAGGTGTTCCTGAAATCTGTCCCCACACCGGATGGCCAGCATGGAAATGTTGATAATTACATACATGTATCTCAGTAAAGCCAAGTTAAACATATCTTCAACTCACCCTTCCCCTGGCTGTATCCCCCAAATCCTGATGACCTTTCTTACATGAAGGAAAGTGAAGCAAATAGAAGAGTAGAAAGAGATACACAATTATGTGGAGAGCATGTTATGTTTCAAAATATTAAAAAAAACCAAATAACTGTGTGAACACTGCTGGAACCCCTCCAAGGACTGTAGAAGGGGCCTTTGCAAATGAGAAGGGCCAAAGATTATGCTTCATTATTTCATGATAAAGTTGCCTTTGTGCTTATTGAGGTTTTTCTTTTTAGAGCACAATATTTATTGTATGGGTGTTATGCCTGAAATAGTATTATAAGACGGTAGTAGTTTAATATGAAAGAGTTATATGGTTCCATTTCCTTGAACAAGGCCTTTACCTTTTTCAGACAATTTGAATAGTGTCTATATTTGTTTTGAACCACTGGCTCCCAATTTATTCAGTCAGTTAACCAACAAATGTCATGTATGCAAGGTAGTGTGCTAAACACCACAATGAATCAAAGATAATTCTGATCAAGTATCACTGTTATTTCATTTCTGAGAACATATTCCTGCAGAGAGACTATTTTGATTCTGTTAATTTAGTGATTTATGTGGAATGATATCATTTTATAAGAGCGGTTCACATTTACTCGTTCTTAAGGGAGAGTATTTCAGGTAAGAGTTACACTATTCATTTGAGAAACTAACAGTGTTAAGAGTGGAAAGAATCCCTCTGCATGAAGAGGATCAGAGGCCTTGGATGAACCTGAGAGGAACCCATGGCATTGCATGTGGTTATCCTCTCATTAATCAAGATAGATTAAAAACAGTATTTTGTATTTAAAGAAAGCATCAGAATAATGTTCCTAGTCACCGTTTTACTTTTTAATAATTCTCACTTTCAGGCAGTTGTTTTATTTGTAATAAAATGGCCCAATACTGAATTTTGGAAAGGAATACAGGTGGCTGATAATGAGAGCTCTCGAAAAGGTACCATGAATTAAAGCAATGGTATTGAGGCTTGTAGTTTTGAAAATCTCCAATAGCTAACAGGGGAAATGAGGTAAAGTACTCAGCTTTACACAAGATTCCTATTAAGACCCTGGAAACTTGCAAATTTGTAAATATTCATTGAGCCTCTCCAAAATCAAGTGCAACTGCACCTCTGTTTCTCAGAAGCACCTTCTTTCTCATTCAGATCTCTTGGCTACCCATTGGTGAAATATTTTATTTTGTAGACACTTCTCTCTTATTCAACACAGTTTTTTCATTATCCCTCAAAATATTCAAGATAACACACTAAGAATCCAGAGACGAGCAAAGAGCCACAGTCTCTGACCTTAAGGAACTCAGTCTAGGAAAAGATAAAAATGAGAATATGTGTGAGGAACTGTAGTGGCGGAATTATGCCCACCCAGAGTGGAGCAGATTAATAGGTATCACTAAACAAGGAAGAAATTCAGGAGTTTTACCCACCCTGACGATATAAGCGTTTTAAAATAACTTTTTACATTAGGAAATAGAACACTTAAACTCTCAGGGAAGTATGGTCTATTAGATTACATCTCCAAAATCTAGAACAACACAAATCCCCTAAATGAGTACCATTTTATTCCCTTGACCTGGGAATCTATTTTTATCTCTCACTCTTCTGGTGAACCATATCTCATTCTATAAAATTCAATGCACAGATCAAATCCCATGGGAAACTCTCCAAGACAGGACTAATCACTTTCCCTCTGATTCAGAGTATCTTGAACAGAATTCCACTGATGCTTTTATCATATAATACTTAAATCTTATCGTTTGCTTATTCAAATTGCCACCTAGATACAGGGTTTCTTTTGAGTAGAAATGGCTCTGTCTTTATAGCCAGCGTATGTGCAAATTAGTTGAATTGAGAAGCACAAGTCATTCTTAAAAAAACTTTTTAAAAATTCATCTTATGTTTAATAATAACTATTTCATCTGCAGAAAAAAGGAATAGCAGTATTTAAATTTGTTGTCTATTAGGGCATTAAAGTAGTAATATAGCCAGTGTTATAAAATGAGCCTTAGAAGGGAAGATCAGAGACTAAGTAATGGTAGAGCCAGACCTAAAACATGGGCAGAAGAAGTAGGGAAAACATACAGCATGCAGACGAGCAACTTGGTGCAATAAATTCACAAATACTTCTAATACATCTGGAGGCTGGCCCCAACTCCCCTGATTAATTTTAAGTTCAGGAAGCTGGGGGCTGAATCTCATGACTTTTATCTCAAAGAATGGCAGACTTGAGCTACTACTAGAAATGACAAATTTTTCAAAAGAAATTTTGAGGCATTTTATAATTATTTCCTCTAATTAGTAATTACCTACATATAGAATTAGATGACCATTTTTGCTCTAACTTTAAAGGCTATCCTTTGTTCCTTTGTCACTTAAATATTTCTTATTTAGCTATTCATCTTGTATCTTTTATTTCAAGAGGTGTTTGGTTTTTTCCTTGAAATGCAGAGGTAGCTTTAAAAAAAAAACCCTTTCTATTTAAAAAAATGTCATTCTTGTACTGCCTAGTAAATATAATGCTATAATTATGGGACAGATATAATTTTATTTTGTAGTCAATTGCACCTGTATTTTGACCTTTTCATGTTTCCTTGGGATATTTTTATGCACTGTTCTTTTAAGGATAACAATATGCCAGCTTATTAAAAATTTTAAGTACAAACAAGAAAATAGGAGCAGAAGAAGAAATGTAATCTTGATGCGTTAGTAAGGGGCTTGTTTCTATCTTGTCTTTAACATCAGTCTTGTTACATTTTCTCGGTATTTATGTTAATTACAATATTTGTTTCAACCACTCCCTAAATATATCAGTAAATATGGAAGCAGAATTAACACTCTTGAAAATCTGAGTTGGATATACCTGGTGTTTTCATTCTGAAAATAAGGTTAGTAACAACAAATAAAATGTGATTGTAGAAAAACCATGAGAGGAAAAAAATATGACTTGTGAAGGTTCTACCCACTAGGAGAGCAGGTCAGCCTCTGGAATGAGGCCTCCAAATGAATTGCTGAGGTTTTTCACATGCCTTGGATGATCTGTGTGTGTATGTGCAGATGCATGTAATAGGAATATGTATATATGTGTGTACATATATGTGTTAATACATACATGTAATTATATATAAATGATATTTATATATTATACATAAATATAATGTATATATGATACATATAAATGATCTATTTTTATAATAAATTATATACATTGATAATATCAGTATATTACATATATGTTTATGTATTATATATGTATATATATAACCAAATAACAATAAAAATATAAAAATATTTTAACCAAATAGAAAATAAAAACATTATTTTTATTTTATATATACTTCTATATTATATATATATATATTTCTAGGAAGATAAACTTTATGTGAGCAGAAACTATTTTTTAAAAATTTAGAGAAATCAAAGCATGCATTTATGTCTTTAAATAATGCACTTGAACTGCTGTACTTGATTTATCAGTTTAAGTAAATCTTTATTGATTACTTGCTATACAATGTGAGCCAATTTAAAGCTTTCTACCACCTTCATTCTACTGTTCCATCTTTTGTTTTTTATTAGTGATTTAAGTTATTTCTACATCTCAAAATTCCTATTCTTATGCTTTGACTTGCCCTTGAAAACATGGCCCAAATCAAAAGCTATTTTACATGATATAAATGTTTTCCTCATGCTATAACATATTATTCTCTTCCAGAATGAGAGAAACATCTACTGTTTGTAGCAAAAACAAGTAAAATTCACGAAACAAAATAAATGAAAATAATCACTTCATAATAACAAGGCATTCCACATGGCAACAGCTTTGTAAAAAGCCAGGTTCTTAGAGGCCTCCGGAAACATCAGTGTTACTGACCTATAAAGTATTTATTTACTCCATGAATGGCAGTAGGTCTTTTGTCCTCTAAGGGTGGGTTGTCAACCAATATATGTTTGGATCAATACCATTTTGAAGGAGTCACCAAGTTAATATATCCTTTTGGTGTCTTCTCTATATAGATTGACAGCTACGCAGACAGCAAAAGTAGAAACCTGTGTTTCTTAAGATGAAATAGTTTGTAGGGAATTCTAGGTCACTCTAATTACTATCACTCTAACATAAACATAATGGCAGGTTGCCTTTTGATTTAGAGCCTGATGGTATAAAGGGATTTGAAAAACGAAACAAGCCTTCAATCCACTGTTCACAGAGGGTTGAATTGACAGTCATATGGGTAGAAGCAGGGGCCAGCTTCGAGTAAAACTGATAGAAATAAGACATCTTAATTTCCATTTTCCCCTAATTATGACTGTCATTCTGATTAATCACAGGCTATGTCGTGTGTATCTCAAGATTTAGGGACAGATGACATTAGAATAATGCCTTTGATCAAAAATTGTGTGCTAATGGTTTTAAATGCAGTTGATCCTCCTGGACCATCCGTTGTCACACAGAAAGAAGGTTCCTGCTTGATCCTTTTGAGCCCTGTTTTGTTGGAGCATCTGCTTCCATTGGCTCTGACAGAAGCACTTCCCTAAGGGACTCCCACTCTCCTCTCTTCCTTTCAAATTATTCAGAAACGTTTCCCTCCTTCACTTAGCTACCTGCATCCAGGAAAGCTGTGTTCAGTGATTTCTCCAGAGATGAAGCTTAGCTGGCAAATCACCACAGACAACACAGATGTGACAAGAAGTCATCTAAGAATTTGAAACTGTAAACAAGAAAAAAATATATACCCAAGCAACTTAAGCAAAGATGTTATCCATGTAAATATCTTGCCTGGTGCTTCAAAGATCACCCAGAAAAGGGGCTTTTATTTTCTTGTACTCAGTGGGTGCTTAAACTCTGCTTCTTGATGATCTAGTGATGACTGCTGTAGCTGGGCCTCTGTAAAAGAAAATACGACATAATAACTATAGCTATCTAGCTGCTGAATTGGGTAGCCTTGCAAATATCTTAGCTGGTTGTTCAGGGTTCCTTAACATTAGCTGAACATGGCATAACTTGGGGAGGTTTAAAATATTAATGCCTGAATCCCATAATCAGAGATTCTAATTTACATGGGCTAGTGTGTAGCCTGGACCTCAAGATTTATAAAACCTCCCAGGTGACATGTACATGCAGCCAAGGTTGCAAATCATTGTCTAAATTGTATTAGCTGGCATATAGTGAGTGCTGATTTTGTTCAGGCCCTGTGATAAATGCATTACATATGGCATCTTGTTTGCTCAGCAAAAAAACAAAAAACCTTTGAAATTGCATTTAGTACCTCCATTTTACAGATGAGGACACTAAACTCAGGCTGAGTGAATTTCTCAAAGTCACGTGGCTGGTCAGTAGTAGAGAAAGGATTTGCACCAGGTCTGTTCACAGTTTTCATTGGTGGAAGTTTTGAGACCAAGTTAGAACAAAAGGCTGGTTACGTGTTAAATATGTTGTAAGGAAGTTTCCTAACTGGGCAGGAGGTTGAGCTGGTCAGGGGGTTCCAACTTTTCTTAATAACTAGAATTTTCTGGGGTTTCCAAGCCTCTTTTCCAGAAATGGATTCAGCAGTCATAGGTTGAGGGTCTAATAGTTTTGCTGATGTTGTTAGCAAAAGTTTTGGCTGATTATTATACTAGGGAAGCCAAGGAAGCACTGGCCTGGAAAACTTCTGTAGGATCCTGGGATTCAGTGATCCATTCTACAAATCTTTCTAAGGAAAAGCCAGAGGAATGAAAACAGGTGACACAGACGACCTTGTCTCTGTGTATTATCCTGACCCCAGGGTTTTGGGGCTGATGTTACTGTATCCATTCTGGCAGCATTGGGACTGATGCCTTTTACATGGTGCTGGTCCTGCTCTGTCATTGGAGCCCCTTTCTCTCCTCTCAAGAGTTGATTGTGCTTATCTCTGCCCAACTCTCCCCTGTGTTCAGTAATGTTACCTTGGTAGCTTGAAATTGGCCATCATTGAGTTTTTTAATTTTCTATTTTATTTATTTAAGTTTCTTTCTTTATTTTATTTTAAGATAGAGTGTGAGTGGAGGAGAAGCAGAGAGAGAGAGAGAGAGAGAGAGAGACAGAAAGACAGAGAATTCAAGCAGGTTACACACTGTTAGCACAGAGCCTGATGTGAGACTTGATCCCACAAACCGTGAGATCATGACCTGAGTGGAGATCAAGAATCAGAGGCTTAACCGACTGAGCCACCCAGGCACCCCTAAAATCTTATTTTAAAACAAACTTTTATTTTAGAATAGTTTTAGATGTATAGAAAAGTTGCAAAGATAAAAAACAAAACAAGAGGTTTCTCATATTTCCCTTGGTGGGAGTGTTTACACCAAAGAAACCAGCAAATGCCAAAATCAGGACTTCACTCCTGTCCCCATTCCCTATTCTCCAGGTCACTTTTAAACATTTAGCAGCACACCACTGCATATGCATCTAAAACTGCTTCTACAGGGTGATAACATTTCTGACTGGAAAGGTCAAATTTTTACTTAAGAGATATTTTCCAATTTTTTGCAGATTTTTTGTTTTGTGAGATCCTCACTTTACACAATATTCCAATCTAGGAAATATATACTCAAAAGTATGAAAGATGGAATGCAATGCTACTTATTCCTGATAATTTTAAGTGATGGTGAACATAATGGAAAAAAAAAAACAATGAAAAGTATCTGTATTTTACATCTCATATTACTAAAGAGGTAGACTAGGTAAATTTGATCTGAAAAAAACTTGTAGAAGGCCCACGGGCTCAACCTCAGCCTCTAGGTACTAATGGATTTGTAACGATTTGATTTTTTATGAAGTGCTTATATAAATAGCACTTCATTGCAACCCATCACAGAAATTCACTTCATTGTAGTTTAATATTTCTAAATTTCCATCTTGGAGACTTTATGATATAATCAAATACTTTTTTTTAAAAAAATTTTTAATGGTTATTTATTTTTGAGAAAGAGAGACAGAGCATGAGCAGGGAAGGGGCAGAGAGAGAGGGAGACACAGAATCCGAAACAGGCTCCAGGCTCCGAGCTGTCAGCACAGAGCCCAACGTGGGTCTTGAACCCACAAACTGTGGGACTGTGACCTGAGCTGAAGTCAGAGGCCTAACCAACTGAGCCACCCAAGTGCCCCTGACATAATCAATATTTTAAGGGTTTTTGAAAGGGTTTCTGTTTAGAAAACAAAAATACCTGCCAATTATAAAAGCCATGTGACACAGGACATTAGAGTGAACTTCGTGAAATCTAACTCCTTTGTCAAAGACAAGGCATTTCTCACGTACTTCAAAATAACATTTTCATCCTACACCAGTTGAGAATGATCCTTCTTCCTTCTGATTTATTGCTACTCCTCCTCTCCCCCCACAAACTATTTATTTGGCATTTAATACCAGGATACTTTTATTTGCAAGGTTGGTTTTTAGGTTTCTCAAGAGAGCTCCTGTTTTGTTAAGCAATCTCTTGCCTTGATATTTATTTTAATCATGTTTTTTTATTTGTTACACAGACTTCTTAGAATCTCAAATTCTATAATATCTTATGGTGTGAAGAAATTTTAAAGCTCTTCTTTCCGACACCATCCTCTCAAAAAGCCACTTCCTTGTAACTCTGTTGTCTCTGAGGCATAGCTGACTTTGTGGCCCGGGCAGTCATGCAGGACTCCATATTCAGGAGGACCTCGCGCTTGGCTTAATGTTCCGCTGTTGTGTCTTGAAATTCTTAATAACTTTTGAGCAATGAGCTCTGAATTTTATTTGGCAAAGGGCCTATAAATTATGTAGTTGGTCCTTCCTGCAGCTTCTGATCACTTGAGGACACTGAGTACATCTTTCTTTTCTCTGTAATAATCCATTGCCCAAAATGTAATTATTACTCATTAAATATTTTCTGATTGTGTGGAGCAGACTCCATGGTGATCCTTGCTGATCCCATCAAGGAAGATAAAGAGTCTAGGGGTATATATAATCTCTCTGAATATAGAATGTTTTCACAGTGGTGATGGCTTTTATTGTGTAATTAAATGGTTGATATTAGCCACAAAAAAAGAAGACTTTCGGTGTAAATAGACACATTACATTATTTTACAAAGGCACTAACACTGAAGACATTTTTTATAATTCTAAAAATTAATGTTTTAGGCTTTGTGTTGAATGTCAGTAATAATAATTTACATTTAAACTATAATAACAACATCAGGAAAAATCCAACTGAGATTTCTTGTCTCATTTTCACTTAAGCCTGAAGGTATTAAAAACACCAGTTGGCAAATGTAGGTTTGAATAATCAGTTAGCAAAGCCTAAACCATTCCTTAATGTGTCATGAAAATTAAAAAAAAAAAAAGAAGGAAAAAAGATTTTTATTAGAGACTCGCACTGAGCTTGCACTGCTCAGTGGGAAACTTTAATCAGCTCATTATTGTGTTATGTTATTTTCCTTCATTGGGTAAGTTAACAACATTGAAAAATAAAATAATGAGCAAGAGAGTGGTCTTAGGTCTGTACCCTAAAAAACCAACAAAAGATCTGCCACCAGCTATTTAAAAGCTAACAGACTCATGAAAAAATTGAGCCTTTGACTATTGTATTTTAATACTTGCATGTGAAGATGGTGAGAAGAGAAATGCTCAGTGTCAAGATACCATCTCTAATACTGAGGTATGGTCTAAGCAGTTTTATTTGTGCCCTATAAACACATCCCCTTTTTGCGATTGAGAAGTGCATAACTGAATGAAAGAAAATACTTAATCATATAGTAATACTGCTGTAATGGTGTATTGATTTGTTAAATGGGTAATGACACTCTTTTAAATTTAGAGAATGAATAGACCAGAATCTTTGATATCTACTGATTTAATTTAGCCTGCTCTGAAATCATATAATTGAAGGAACTAGTACATTATATTGTTAAGACTGAAGCTATCTATACAGAATAGTAAACTCTGCAGGGACACATAAAGCATTACACTAGCAATGATTACTGTAATACTGAAAACTTGCCCTGTCTGACTATGCTGGTAGTTTTCTATTCAAACTCCAGGTTACTGAATAGTGGGTCAAATTGTCCCTTTGTCATTTTTATCTATTCAAGTTCCGTGCTGAGAAATATTACAGTGTAAGTGTTCAACAGTAAATAATATAATGATTTCTACCTAGATATGTAGTTTGCCTAAAAAAGAAACCATTTATTTGGCACTGAAAACTGTGAGATTTTCAAGAGTCAGATTGGATGTGTGGATAAGTGAATCAAAAGGGGTAGCATTCTGAATTTTTAAAAGGTAAGGGAAAATTACAAGCTAATTTTTCATTTAAACATTAGAGATTTATCATGTGGAAATATTTAAAATGTATTGAAAAATAGTAACTTTAGAAAATAAGTTAGTTTAAAACTTCTCAAACAAATATCACATTCTGTTTTAAATAATGATGAATCATACATCCATCAGTTTCTTTAGTGGACTGTAGTTCCTAGTGGAGTAATGTCTGTACATTTTTTGCATATATTTCTGGAAGGAATGGTTGAATTATTACAGAGGTGATAAAAACTGCAATAATCTGATGAAGTAACTGCTCAAATCAGCCAAGGGGAAGATCAAAACTGTTGGCAATGCGTGAAAAAGATGTGAACAGAAATGACGAAATGTTCATTTCGGCCTTCTATGGACACATTATTGTATTTCACAAGAAATCTTTTTTTTTTTTGAATCCTCAGACAAATTTCCCCCATGCTAGCAACATGAGAGACTAGAGACAGCTATTGCAGTGAATGTAATCCTTGGACTACACCTAAGCTATGTATCAAACATGCTTTCCCACTGGCACCCATCTGCCATTTTACATCCTCTGAATATTTTTTTGGAAGTATATAGGTTGGTGAATTTCAAAGTATGCCTGTAGTATCTACATTTCATTTCTAGAAATCACACATAAAGTTAGGCTCAAAAGCAGTCGGCTGGCTGCTTGCGTGTTGTTATGGGAATCTTGCTCCTTCTTGGGGAAAGCTAATCCATGCTAAGGCAGAAGCAGAGGCCATGGGGGCATTGGAGCGGGGCCCTGTTTCTGGCAGGCTCAGACACAGGCTACCTCACCCTGCAGAGCAAGAAAGGATGAAACCTGAAGGCCAGATTTTTGGAAATGTTATATGAAATATGAAAACAGACTTCCCATGAAATGTAACGTTTTCTCATTAAACTAATGACTGGAGAACAGCTGTTGACTTTAGTACAGTGAGCTTTGGGGCTTTCTCTTACTGCATTTTTCATCATGTACAAGTGTTAGTGTAAGGATAAAGTCTTGGGCTTGCAGTTAGGTGACCTGAATTCAATTCCCTTTCCTGTACTAACAGGCTACGTGATCGTCATCAAGTCTTTCCTCTGTCATGCTTCATTGCCACTTATGAAATAGGGACAGTAATCAGGTTGTCTTTTAGAGATTTTGTAATTTTTGTTGTAGCTATTATCTTGAAAGGAATATAGATTCACTACTTTTATTAGATGATTGCTTGTCTTTTTATTCTGATTTGTTATTTCAAGATGTGTGCTATTCACACACACACACACACACACACACACACATTTTTGTGGCCAAATGGAAAATATTTGTGGCTAACCCTCTAGGCAAAAGTACCTCCGTGTTTAAGAATATCTAAAATGTCTCTGTGTAAGTCTTCATGCATATTTTTTTTCAGTCACAGACAGTTTATTTGATTTTGAAGTTCATATTCCCTACTCTGTATTTATAGGTATATACTGCACACACCCTTTGGTTAAATCTCAGTTTATAGATTATTTTTGCTCACATCAGAGGATCTATTAGTTTGCTTTGGTTCATAAAAGTTTGCATTTAGTTTGTAGGAAATATTTAAAGAATGTGACCTTTAGAATTAAACTTACTCTGAGCTAAAGGTGTGTGTCGATAGACTTTTTTCCTGAGGTTACACAATGGTTTTCTTTTATGAAAAACTGAGACTATTTCATGCAAATGCTTTAATGATATTAAACTGCATACATTCCATTTCTGAAGACAGCATGTGAAAAAAACTGGATATGCCATGATTTTTATTTATTAAACCCAATTTGCACCCAAAATAGTGTGAGAAGTTGGAGAAAATCCTCAGAATCCATATTTTTACAGAAGGTAAATATGGAGGGTCTAAGCTACCAGGCTGTTGAATTTGAAGTCAGTCCTCCTGACTAGAGTGTGCTGTTTCTATTAAAAGACCTTGATAGGCTCTATTATTCCAAATACTTGGTTTCTTTCTATTGTGGTGTAACTGACTTGATCCCATTTATTGGGGATTCACAAATCTTAGTGCTGTGTTAAGACAGTAAGTGCACGTATCTAACTATCACCTATTTGAAAGTCAAAATATAAAAGATAGAAGTAAGACCTAAACTACCATGAAAAATGGGATTATCATCAAAAGCTAGAACGTGGCAATGGGCAGATGCTCATGGAATTCACTGGTCTTACCATGTTCCCTGTCATCCTGGCAGCTTGTTTGGTAGGATGGTAAAGTGGCCTTTTAAAGATTCAGTTACATTTTCAGCCAGGTGGCAGTGCCTTGCAGAACTGGGCAAGCATAAACTGCAAGCTCTGTATGTTTGAGAGTTGTACATGCCTGAGTCAGCATCCAATACATGATACTGTCTCTCTCACAGCCAGTATTCACAGGTCTGAAAATCAAGGGGTGGGAATGGAAGTGGCACCATTCTCTATTATCCCTAGTGACCCACTGGCAAAATTTTTGCTTCTTGTTCTTATAACTTTATGCTCTGCTGGCCTACAGGTCTTATTCCAAAGGGAAGAATACCTCCACCAGGAGACATAACAATGATTCCATTGAGCTAGAATTTAAGACAGCCACCTGGCCACTTTGGGCTCCTCATTTCTCTGAATCAACAGGCAAAGAGAGGATTTACTCTGCTGGCTGACATGACTGATCCTCACTCCTGAAGGAAATTGGATTACCATTCCCCAATGGAGGGAGACATATATCTGGAATATAAGAGATCCCACAGGGTGTCTCTTACTATTATCATATCCTACAATTAAAGTCAACAGAAAACTAAAACAACCCAACTCAGGAAAGGATACTAATGGCCTAGACCCTTCACTAATAAAAATCTGGGTCACCAGAACAGGTAGAGAACCATAGCCAGTTGAAGTGCTTGTCGAGGACAAAGGGAATGGGTAATGGAAGAAAGTGGTTATAAATATCAGTTATGACCACATGACCAGATACAGAATCAAGGGCAGTAATTGTCATTAGGATTTGTTCCTTATTTTGTTGTGAATGTGTTTATGTATACACACACAGTAAGAATATGTGTTTCCTGTCTTTTCTATCTCTTTATCACGTAAGATATATTCACTGTATATCATAGTATTTAAGAATTGTTAACTTTACAACATAGTAAGTTGCAAGAGGATATCAACAAGAAAAGTAAACATCCAGGGACTTTGCATCATCTTCTGATGAAAGATTTAGAGCATTTTCAGTTGTATATAGGATGCTTATATCATGTTAGATGGGAATATAACATTGTTATTGTCACTATCTTTATTTGGAGACTAACAGTGGTTTAAGAAGATGTTCTTAGGTGCCACGTTGACAACGAGTGGATTTGTAATGGTTAATTTCATGTGTCAAACTAATTAGGTCACATTAATCATATATTTGGTTAAACATTTTTCTAGATGTTTCTATGAAAGTATTTTTTAGATAAGATTAACATTCAAATCAGTAGGCTTTGAGTAAAGCACATTATTCTTCATTATGTGGGTGGGCCTCATCAATAGTTGAAGGACTTACTTTCTGACATTTCTAGAAGAAGAAGAAGAAATTCTTCCAGAAGACTGCATTTCAACTGTAATACTGGCTCTGTCTTGGGCCTCCAGCCTACCTGTTTAATCTGCAGATTTTGAACTTGCCAAGCGCCCACAATTACATGAACCAATTCCTTACAATAAATTTCTCTTTGTCCACTGCACCCTCTACACACACAGAGAGTGACAGGTAGATCATAAGTTTGGTTTTTGTTTTTGTTTTTGTTTTTTAGTGTTTTTTTTTTTTTAGGGGATTCAATACAGAGAGAAAAGATGTAGTGAAGAAGGGGGATTCACAGTTTTGGGGAATAATGTTTAATAGGAAGGACTTTAAAATCCAGGTTTACTTACTAGGTAGTTGCTTGACTTTGGCCAAGTTCCTTTACCTTGTTGAGCCTTCTTATTCATCCACAGAGTACATATAATGATGTCACCTCACAGCGTTGTCGTTGGAGTTAAAAACATAGAAGTATTCTTAGAATATTTTTCTGTAACTGATGGGCGTAGCAGTTTTAAAACTTTAAATTATTTGACATTCCCTGAGAGTTTTTACTCACTTGAACCTGGAGTTATTGTAATGTTTGCCAAAACTAATGATATGTGACTTTTGACACGGGGTCAAAAAATGTCATGCTGTCTTGGGCTCTTGGAACACTGAGACATCATGTAAGAAGTCCAACTACCCTGAAGCCACTCACCATGTTGGAGAGGCCCTGTATAGATAACCTAGCCAACAGCCCTGGTTACGCCCAGCTTTCCAGCTGTTCCAGCCAAAGACCCAGCATGTGAGTGGGGAAGGTGTCTGGGAAAGCTATTCTCTAGCCCCAGCTTTCCAGATCCCCCTTCCCCAACCATTTCAGGCTTCCCAACTACTACCTGTGCATCAAGAAGCAGAGACAGTCTCATCTGCGGGGTGTTTTTTTTTTTTTTTCAAATTACTGATCTACCAAATAGGTGATCATGATGAAATGGTTATTATCTTACAATACTAAGTTTGGGGTGCTATGTTTCACAGCAATAGTTACAGAAAAGTGTAGGTGGTTGCTGACATGTCCAGTAGGGTAATAAGCATGTCACACCAGCTACTGCATGTTACCCTCACAGCAAACCTACAGTGAATGTATTATCGTCACTGTTACTTACATTTATCATATAGGTAAATTAAAGTGCAGACATAAGAATTCTTTTTCTGATGTCACAGAATAAATGTAGACTTAGTAAGGAAACTACTGTCTTTCCACTTTGTTATACCATGAAGTTTAAAATCGAGAGAGGAAAAATAGAGACAATGAGTGCCAGAGAGGGAGAAATGTGGGCATGGTGTCTGTGGAGTTAGAACAGAGTGAGAGAGGCTGGTTTTGGCCAAGAGCTGTACTGCTTCAGAGTGCGGAGGGGAGGGAGGCTGTAAGATGGGCTCAGATGGAGCTTGGTGAGGGTGGCAGGGAGCCATAATGACCTCAGTTTCCTCTTGAGTGAGTGGCCCTTGATGGGAGCCTTTGCTGGGGCTGAGGGGCTGAGGGAAGTGGACCTGGTTTAGATTTAGACCGCCACTGTGGGCATAGGAGGAGGATCTAGCCAAAGAGAGGCAAAAGGATTATTACTAAATAACATTGCATGAGGAGTTATACAGAACTGGAGTTAAAGGATTTGTCATGGCAACGATCTGTGTAGCACTGTGACTTCCCCATAGGCTAACATCAGTTCAGATATGGGCTTTGAGGAGGCCAATTTAGGGATTAGTTGAATGTTGGAGATTTGTAGTATCAGTGTGCTGAAAGCAGGGAGTGAAACAGGGGAAAAGGATAATTTATTCAATCATATAATAAATATTATTTCTATCTACTATGTGCCAGGGCCTCTTAAATATTTGTTTGGAGAGTCAAGGAAGCTGGTGAGGTAGGGTCTAGATGAGTTGGGATAAACCCCCTCAGTCGATGGGATGAAAGTCTGAATGAGACCAAAGAACAATTGCATGAGAGTAAGGAAGCAAGAGACCCTGGGGCATGAGAGACTATGGTAAGAGAGGGAGATATTACTGTTTAAAATTTCGAAGGAGTAATATATCTTGATGGTGGAAAGGTCCTGAAAATGGAGTAGCTATCTTTAATGGAGTGAAGGAAATAGTAGACATGAGAATTCAAGGAATGCTGAGGATAAACATTATATTTTCCCAATCCTCCTGACCATCAAGTTGCTGGACATAAAGATAAGGTGACTGCTATGGACTGAATGCTCAGTGGTTCACTCATATGTTGAAATCCTATCCCCTAAAGTGCTAGAATTAGGAGGTGGGGCCTTTGGGAGGTACTTAGGCCATGAGACTGGAGTGCTTACGAATGGGATTCATACCCTTATAAGGGGAGGCCCCAGGGAGCTTGCTTCCCGTCTCTGCCCTCTGCCACGTGAGGGTACACCAAAAGACATCCATTGCAAATGTCTGCTGAGGAAATGAATCCTCTGCCAGAGCTTCATCTTGAACTTCCCAGTCTCCAAAAGAGAAATAAACGTTTGTCATTTAAGGCACATAGTCTGTGTTATATTTGTTATATAGCAGCCTGAGCCAAGACCGTGACCTTTAGGGTAGGCTTTTATAGATGACTAGGATGCTTCCAGATGAAACACATGAGAAAGCATATTATAGTCACAGGGAACAGCTTCAGTGAAAGATGAGAAATACAAAAGCCCTTTGAACCACACTCGCCTAGCTGCTGCCTTAGAAATAGTGGCAACAGGAACTGTCTTCACAAGGGATATGAGAGGCTAAGCTATAGCCTAGACACAAGTCCTTTCTGAGTGGCAGCTTTTTCATATATTTAATAATATTAGATGTTTGAATGAGATCAATCTCTTTACAATGTAAAAATAATTTACTTAATCGTGAATGTAAGCACACCAGTTATAAAAATATATACTGAGAGTTTGAGAAGTTATGTGAAAGTATTTAACACTTTTAATAGAGCTATGTTCTAAATTCTTATTTTCACACACACACATAGAGGGAGAAAGCATCTTGACTTATAGCCAAATGGTATTAGTAGTGAAACATGAATGTACGTGCTTAATGTAGACCTGGGGAATCATCAGACAGCTGGAAGAAGGTTATGCTTTCCCTCTGTACACTCAAGAACACGAACAAATGGCTTTATGAGTTCATAATTCACAGTGTATCATATCAGTCTGTTGGTATCATATCATACTCAGAATGTTGGTAACAGTTTGGCTGGAATCACTCTACAGAGTGAGGTGGCCCAAAGACAATGGCACATGAACATCCTACTACTAATTGTCACCTCCGTTCTCATGCTGATCAACCAAGCCTGAGCCCCGTGTGATCTGGGCTCAGGAGGCCCATGTGATACTGAGCAAAGGGGGACAGCCAGTGGGTTCACACTGACCAGCAGATCACAAAAGAGGATTGCCCAAAGTTCGGTGTTCAGGGAAGCCATTTAGTAAAGCAGGGAGAATCCGAGCTTCTGGCGAGACTAGACAGGCCAGCTGCAGAGTCTTTCTGATGCATGGCCTACAACACTGTCTTCCTATTTGCTCTTTCTACAGTGTCTGCTTTCATTCAGTCATCAGCCCACATCCGGGCTACTTCATATTCTCTTAATTGATTTTCTCCTCTTCTCTGGACAATTACTCACTTTTCAACGTGTTTCTCAAGCAGACATGCAATAATTTCATTCTTGTGGAATACAGAGGTTGTTGTTTA
>CM053572.1:57818828-57840594 GCA_028646485.1 Cryptoprocta ferox
GGCGCCAGTTGGATCAGCCTGTTTAAGATGGAAGAGCAACAAGACAGATGAAGAGACTGCCCTGCTGGCACTGGACTGCTCATCCTCAGATCTCCGAGTGATGAAGGAATAATCTTTCATATTGTTTTGGCCTTTTCTGTGGCCTATGTTCTAAGGTACTGTGTTGACAGTCCTCATTGACTCCCTATTGCTTAACGGTAAGTCCTCCCCAAGGAGGGTATTTAAGGTTCTTTCAAATCTAGTTTCAGTCCACTCTGCAGCTCAATTCCCATCACTTGCCCTGGGGATCCACTCCTCTGGCTGAATTAGTCCTCCATTATCACCAAATAAACCTCACATGTTGCCTTTACATACGCTGTTCCCTCCTCCCTTGACCCATCCTTCAAGGCCTAGCACTAAAGTCACCACTTCTGCTTTCCTGGACTTCTTGCAACAGTTTTCCCTGGAAGACTTAATTTCTTCTTCCTCAGGGCTTCAAGAGTGCAGTGTGTGTGTGTGTGTGTGTGTGTGTGTGTGTGTATCACATTCCCTCATAATTTCTTGCATTATAATTTGGGTTTATTACCCTCACTAAGGATTATTCCATTACATCTCATTGGCCAGAAGTAGATTATACTCCACCCTTCATCTTGTTACAGGTAAAGTGAATGATGGATAATCAGGATGGACACAAAATTGAAGTATCTATCTTTCTTGAGGAGTGGAACCCTGTTAGCAAAACGGAATGGAATAAAGGTTGGAGGTGCTTGATGTTCTTTTCAACTACAATGCCTTTGACGATGGCAGGGAAACCAGGAAATCAAACAGCATGGAGCAGATGCCTTTGGTTACTGGACTCAAGCTGGAAAAACAGTCCCTGACAGGCTACAATCATTACTGTGTATATCTAGTACTTTGAAAGATAAGGAGGAAATCTGCAGAGTAGTCCCATAGGGATAGGAAGGAATTAGGCCAGTATAGTCCCTGAACAAGTCATGTCTTGTTTCACTGGATGTGGAAATGCTCTTCCATGTATCTGACATCCACAGCTGCCCTTTGACACTCCTGTTCCTGACATATATGACTATAGCAGCCCCACTCTGTGCCAAGTGCAAGAAGTCACAGACAATGCATTTGGTTTAATCTGCTTAATGGCATGCTTAGCCTTGAACAAAGAACTGTTTGCAACATATGCAAATGAACAATCTATATATCTTAGCATTTTACATTTCCACTGAAAAACACTTCTCTGCTCTGAGCTGTGCCCCAAATGTCCAAGCCCTATGAGAAGGGTCTATGGATTAGATTGTTGTAATGTCTAGCTTAGGAAAGCATGAGATTTTAGGAAAGCAATGTGCATATCTAAAGTAACAAACTAATTCTGAAAATAAATTTTGAAATGAAAACCGATGATATAGTTTTTTTTTTAATGTCTGAATAAGTTTAGTATAGTAGGGAAAGTAGTTTATGTTAAGAATGAATGGAAGATTGTTAGGTAAACATGGTGGTTGAGAACATGAGTTTTGAGGTCAGAGTGTATGGGTTGATGGCCTGGTTCCCAGGATACTAAAGCCTATTTTGCTTCAGTTTCCTTATATGTCAGTTGGAGATACAATTACTGTCACCTCATAGGCTGCTTATAAGAAGTAAGTGAGATAAATATATGAGATCTTCTTTTATTGCTGGTACACAGTACAATAAATATCAGAGTTCTCCATGATTACTTTATGTAACATTCATTTGTCAATTAATACTCTTTTCCTTGACCTCTTACACAGCCCGAGACAATGGACTGTTCCAAAAACCCTATCGTATTGGTGGGACTGGTGACCTTATAAAAAGAAAATGTCAAGAATTCAATATCTCCTTTTGTGGCATGCTAGGATATGAACTAGGAGAATATAAGCTGATGTCTAAGTAATAACTCCACTTTGGATTTTGAAAAAGAAAGAAGTTCTATTATGTTAGTTCTTCTGAATGTGTGAATCAAACTGGCATATGGTGGAATTTTGTAGGTAGGTTTTAGTAGGTAGTAGTGGATAAAATCATAAATGCGTTGGAGGAGAAGGGCTCTTAAAATTAACCCACACAGCATTTTTGGCACCTATCTTCACACTGGCCACCCCTGAGACAGTGCAAGGGTTTGAAGTGGATTTATGCCCAAATTCTTCATGGCATAATTTAAAAGAATTTAGGCAAAGTATGCTGCCACAATGAACACACACTCTGTTTTATGAATGGTCTGTTTATTGCTGTGGTTCCACACAGCTAGAACAAACTGGTCTAAACCAGTCAAATTCATGCAGATTCACAAGGCTGTGCTGTAAATCCATTCCTCACTCCTAAATCCACTTTCAACTACATTAATGAGTAGATATGGCAATGAAATATACCAGGCTGTGCACCTTTTGAACAGCTCCTATATGTCACTATTTAATGTGGAGTGTGAAGGAATCAACGTGTTCCCTCCAGCCCGTGTGGGTCTGACTGCAGGAAATAGCAGCTCAATCTTTGAAGCAAAGACTTTTCCTCTGCCTCTCAGAGTAAATAGCCTGCAAGAGCTTCCTCACTCCAAGGAAGTCTAGATAAGTGTGTGATAGGAAGGGAGAGGCCTGTCTGTTGTGCTGTCAGAATGGCACCTGAAGGAAAGCAGCTGGCTTCCAGCTGAGTGATAAGGCTAAGGTTACTGAGGCAGAGATAAAAAGCTCACTGGGCCAAAGTACATTAAAACTGAAAGATTTTAGCATTGCACCCTAAGCCTTTCTCTGAACAAAATGATAGTCTGTTCTGTGGTTTCATTTATTTATTTATTTATTTATTTATTTATTTATTTATTGAAGGGAATGCAAGAAGTATACTTCCCTAAGAGGAACAAGTGTAGAACACACACACACACACACACACACACACACACTCCCTTGGAAATGGTTTCACTAGCTATAGGTGGCTGACTCCTTTCACAGTGGAAGGAGTCTTCTCTTTAAGGGAAGAAAACATTGCAAAAGACCAGGATGGACAGGACAGAGAATTTCATTGCTTGAAGCAGGAATTTTTTCCCTCCGGATACAGGCATTGGTGGTGCTGATGCTGGTGGTGATGGTAAATCAGTGAGGGAGCTCGAGGAATAAAATACCTAGGTGTACAGGGCCATGGAACACCTCACTACCTCAATACTGTAGTGGGTGTCTAAACAATACTTTAAAACTCCTGCCTGCTTTTGATAAACATTCACTTCTGAGGCACACCCTTCCCTTCGAAATTCTCTCCACTGCCCCAGTGGTGTCTCCATAGTGAAGATTTTTGGGGCCTTATTTTCTCTGGTTTCCCTTCCTCCTGAAACTTAGTTTGCCCTGCCCACAAAACACAAAATTATATTATCACTGTGACCTGGTTTCCTTCTTACTGTATGTGGAACACTCCCTTATACCATACTGGTGGAATTACCATCCTAATACTTTTCCTCACCCCCATGCTTTCTCCCGAAACTTTTTTTTCTTTTCAGAGACATACAGGCTTCCTGACATAGTTTTCCAAGATACAGCTAACTGTATCTTGGACAGCTGGACTAACTAATAAAATGGCAAGCCTTGTCTGAAAGAGATCTAACAAAATATGTGTCATAACAAGGAGGTCTTCTTAATGGGAGATACTTGTTATTTCTAACTGTTAAAGAACAAAAAGATATTCCCTCTCTTGCTAGTTTGAGATGCCATTTCAACCTCTATATTTTTTCCATGCCTCCCAGCAACAATCCATAGTGTAGCAAGAATTCCTGTACAAGAATTTGAATTTCATTTACCCAGTGCCAATTCAGAGCAGTCTTAATGAACAAGGCCATCAGGGGGAGCTCTTTGAGAGAGCTTCTGTGGGGTTTAGGAGAAAGATAACACAAGACACCTACAAAATAGATTTGCAAGACCAATATTCCCTGCATGCTGCGGTCACAAAGGCCAACTTCCCCCCCAGACTTGCTGGGGAGGCATAGCAGAAGCTCAGCAGAAATAAGGAAATGGTCAAAGTTTTAAAGGAAATGAGCATGGGCCAACAGCCTGATGGTTGGATGGACAGGTAATTTTTGAATGCAGCATACTGGGCACTCCGGTTATCTCCAGGCATCTTTTTAGAAATCTAGACTTGAAAACATGGATGAAATGGGACTCAGCACAAGCGTGTAGCCTCTGGTGGTGGTCTACTGATGCAATAAGTAAGGGAGGGAGGTGAGCAAGAAACAAGGATATTTTTGTTGGAACCACCACACGGTTTGTTAAGGCAGAGTCCAGGAATAGCTAATGTAGAAGACCAGATTATTAGTTTACAGAATGATGGAGGAAATGGCTGATACCGCAAGATGGAAGGGAAAAAAAGCGTATCTTCCCATAGACCTCTTTGAGCCAAGAAGGAGAGATTTACAGAGCCCAGACGACCCAGGGAATTTGCTCAAAATGGTGAGTCAAATTTACTCTTCTAAAGTTGTATTAAAACCCGGTCATCTAGGATGACTTGGGTCAGAGTGTGTTAAATATTATGTCTGCACACACATCAAACAGTATCTATACGTTCCATCACAAAGACAGGATATTTAGGTCTTCAAGTATGATAACTTTCCATTTTCAATATGTCCATATTCTCATTCCGCTCCCCCCCCCCCACTTTAAACCATGTTTTCCTTGATAAAACAAGATTGAGAATGAGCAAGAGAAAAATACAAAGTGTAGCTTTTTTATTTCGGATTTCTGGTAAAGAAGTCGACATAAATGCCACACTTACCTGTCTACGGTCTTCCACAAAAACAGGGTGGAGAGAACCTCCCACGAAGCTAAGCGGTAGTCTTCCGCGTGGCGTCGTGACTGGCAGGTGCTGAGAGACGGCTCCGACCCTGACTTTGCTCTGTAGAACACAGGGCCTGCTAACTAGACGAAGGCCTCCGCGGCGCGTGCGCAGTCCATCCGTGACGCCTTCAAAGTGCGTCAGTTGCTTTGGAACAAGATGGATAAAAGGGGCTCTGTGCGCAGCCAACTTTTCCAGACTTGTGTCTCGAAGACAACCTGCGTGCGCCTTTCCTTTTGTTCTTTGTTCTTTTTTTTCTTTGCTTTGCTTTGCTTTGCTTTTGTCTTTTCCTTTTCTCTCTTCTTTTCCTTTCTTTCCTTCTTCCTTTTTTTTTTTTCTTTTTTTGATACATCAAATTTACAAACATTTGGTTTATATTTTTGACACCGTTGTTGGGAGCAAATTGGAAAATTGGGGGCTTTTGATGACTCCTCTTAAAATATGTTTCCTAACTTAAAAAAAAGGTAGTGAATTTTGGGACTTAACGATTTTAGATGAATTTAGTCTTTACAAGTGTTACTTGGTGTTGCAGCCTGACCAGGTAGTTATGAATTTACAAATGAAAAATTTCAGGATCAAAAAGGAGTCCAGAAGGAAGGAGAGGGTGAGAGAAATGGAGAGAGAGAGAGAGAGAGAGACAGAGACAGAGAGGAACAGAGAAGAAACAGAGTACAATAAAAGGAAATTTATAGAAATATTTAAAGATCAAAATTTTTTTTCTTCTTTTAGTTTATCAATTCCCAGAACATTCAATTATAACTATAAAAAGTGGCAATCATTTATTTAACTAAATGTAAATAACTTCTCATATCTTCTTCCTGCAGAATATAATTGCTAGGAATCCTCATATATATTTTGAACTATTTAATCTTATATATAGTTTCTAAGTATAGAAGTATTTCCAATTTAATTTACAATCTTCAAATAAAAAAACAAAAATAGATATCATGTCATAATGCATTGTGGTTTAACAAAATGTCCTGAATGCATAGGCTTTATCTGACTGCAAGTTCCTCAGCCCTTCCATTTCACTGATGAGGAAAATGATGTTCAGAGAGGTCTAACATACTTTTATCTATGCATGTGGCTAAATGATATATGAATTACTAACTGAAGCATCCCTTCCCTATAGACCTTTATGCCTTTAATGCAGCTTTCTCTCAATTCTTCAATTTCAAGTTAAGACAGAAAACACAGAGTCTGGGTGTCTCACAAAAATTATGTGCAGAGAGCCCTTGCTGACCATGTTAACTGCTCCCACCCCTGATGTGTTCCAGGACCCTCAGAGTTGGGGCAGGAAGGAGTGGTGAAGGGGCAAAGGGGATCCTCTGAATTCGTGCAGGGTCTGCATAGCCCTCTCCTCTGCTTGGTGGTGCAGAAGCCTGCAGTCAAGAGCAGAAGTTACCTGTGACCTGTTGTCAGTCCAGAAATCTGGTTTTTGCAGCCTCACAAAATGCTTATGTTACACTGTCTTGGGGATGTAGAAAGGAGGTGACTGAGTCGGGGTTCAGAGGCTCTGAAAACAGCACCATGTCTTCCTTTCCAAAGAGAATCTCTGTAGAGGCTATATTTCTTCATTTGTTCGTTCATTAATTCAACAGATACCTGCAGAGAATAGAATCTGTGTAGGACCGAGATTCAGCAGTGCACAAAAGCCATCATGGAGCATCACTTTAGGAAGTCATCCCAGTCCCCCAAAGATGGGTCTACGTCAACTTGGGCTTGAGGGGTCATGATAAAAGGCAGTAGCTTCTGACAGCATGAAGGAGTAGCAAGCCCCTATGAAGACAAGGCTACTGCCATGGATGGCACCAGCTCCCACCAGATGCCTGATAAAACAGAGATGTGGGCATCCCTTGTCCCACTAACTCACGTCTTTCTATATTCTCTGAAGCTTAGGCTCAACCCCAGGCAGAAAGACTGAAAGGGGGAAATTAGTCAATTTGAGAAGAAATTAGTAAAGTGGTAGAATAATTTGGAAGTCTCTGAAGTAACTGAGTTTTCTTGGAAATAACAAAATTATCTTGTTTTGTGGGGCAACCTCAGGTAAAATTTAAAGAATACCATTTTTATGCTTAGGTTTGTGGTCTGTGAAAAGTATGTGTGTCACAGTGACAAAAACAAAAATCACAACATCAAAAAACTGAAATTTATTGAGCACCTGTTTTATATATATATGTGTGTGTGTATATATATATATATATATATATATATATATATATATTTCCAGAGGAGAAACTTTTCAGAGAAAAAACTGAGTAAACTGCCCAGAGAAGATTTGGGATTTGAACTCAGGGTTGTCTTATTCCCAAACTTGAGATTTATTTTTTAAAGGCTGTAGAACCCTAGGCTCATTAACTAATGATGTGATGATACTAATTATTTGCAAACATGAGTGTCTTGGTTAAGTATTTCAATCTAAAGAAGGTATAGCCACTAAATGGAAGAATTTGGCACTTGTCAACAGATGCTGCAGAATCGGTAGGATGGCTCGTGCACTCCTTAGGGATAGATGGGGAGATTTAAGTTTGCTAATAGAATTTACAATTTAAAGTACCAAACTGAGACTATGCTGATAATATTAAAGTTTATATATTTCTATGCTTTAAATAATGTCAATGTTAGAGCCTGTGAATAACTAACTCTTTCTTTGGAAATCAAAGAGGTAGCAGAGGTAAGAATATGACTCTCAGATGGATTACTATTTTTATTAAAAGTTAACTCATAATACTGAAACCACTCCATTGGAATAAATCTATTCTAATAAATATTCCCTAAAGTAAATTTCAGCTGAGCCACAGTTATTGTTTCAGGGCTTGATTTTGTGATGGGGCCAATTACATTTTTATTTAGGCAGGGTTACATAAATTCTGAAAACACCAAAGGATATGCCAACAGAAAGAAATATGACTTGTATAGGGAAACCATTGCATTTATTTTTGTGTGGTTGAGTAAATTTACTCAAACCAAACACTAACCTAGGAGACATGTATTTTTAATATTTTGAGAATCCTTTTAGAATATAAATCAATGGCTGTCATCTCCTGTTAATTTATGGGAGTGTTCTAATGAATGTTTCGGTGGAATCACCTATTAAGTCATGTTTGCAGAAACACACACCTTGCCTTTCAATCCATGTTCTTTTTAGGGATATGCAATATAGACCATAAATTATATCAGACCTGTACAAATTTTCAGTTTTATTTGCGTTATTGAATAAATTTTTATTAAAGTATTCCAATAAACATGCTTTGAAGGAAAAAAATAAGTCACATATTTTGCAAATAGTATGAAAAGGTAAATCATGGCAAATTCAATGTTTTACCAGCTACAGACATTCTTCAAGAAGAGTCAGAAACAAGGTCCTATGCACTTATTCAAGGTGTCAGTATAATAAAAGAGCTTTTTCATATGGTGGGGGGCAATTATCTCAGCTTCCTATTCTGCCTTTGCTGCCCCAGATTCCACCATCATTATTAGCAAGCCCTCTGAGTTCGGGTGGAATATCAACATGGTTCTGTGAGTCCTCAAGTCCAACTCAAGCTGAGTCATCATTTAATAGTGACCTTTTTGAATGAATAACAAAGATTCTAGAACTTTGAATCTCAATATATGAGTTTCCTGACGTATCCTTACTATAACTACTGTGTCCATTAAAACTGTATATATTTATTTTTGAGAGACAGAGCACAAGTGGGGGAGGGCAGAGAGAGAGAGAGAGTTCCAAAGCTATCACCACAGAGCCCAATGTGGGGCTCGAGCTCACGAACTTCAAGACCATGACTGAGCTCAAGACAGATGTTTAACTGACTGAGCCACCCAGGCATCTCTGTTGTAGCCATCTTTTTTTTTTTTTAAATATTTTAGTTTTATTTTTTTTTAATTTTTTTATGTCTTTATTTTATTTTGAGAGACAGAGACAGAGACTGAGCGGGGGAGGGGCAGAGAGAAAGGGAGACACAGAATCTGAAGCAGGCTCCAGGCTCTGAGCTGTCAGCACAGAGCCCGATGCGGGGCTTGAACCCACAGACAGTGAGATCATGACCTGAGCCGAAGTCGGATGCTTAACCGACTGAGCCACCTAAGCGCCCCTGTTGTAGCCATCTTAAAAGCAGGAATAAGGAGCAGAAAAAGAAGACCTCCATACTCATGTTAGCTGCAGCTTCTGATCCACAGCACAATCAGTGGAGGGAAGATGGAAGCAAAAGCTGGAATTTTCACTTTCATGCCCAGAGTTTTACTAGGATAGGAAATTTTCAGAATATGCTAAATTGTAAAATATTGATTATCTCCCATCCTGGAAGATTGCCTTTCATAAAAATAGTACACAGGCATTGGAAGAAATCAAGCCTTTGTCCCCAGCACATAAGACGTTAATTATAATTAGCAAAAGAGGCCTCTTCTAGGAATATGATATGCACAAAGGCCCTACCTGTCCTCAGATCTTCCTCAAGAATTTTCACTTGCCAAATGAAAAGAGGGTGAATTTTGACCTGTACTCATACCCCTTGGCCTGTCATCTTGGTGCATGGCACAACCTGCTTGCCAGTACACAGATGCTCTGCACATTAATTTTATTATTGATATTTCCATAGGTCCTTTTGTTTTGCTTTTAGTAGACAGTAGATAAATTTCTTGGATGAGAGAGTGCTTTCAATGCAAGTTTCAAATCATTATTTAGTGTGAAAGGGGTTTAAAAAAAGAAGTGGGGGTGGAGTGCACGTGGGTGGCTCAGTCAGCTAAACGTCTGACTTTGGCTCAGGTCACCATCTCACAGTTGGTGAGTTCGAGCCCCACATGGGGCTCTCTGCTGACAGCTGGAGCCTGCTTCAGATTCTGTCTTCCTCTCTCTCTGCCCCTCCCCCATTCACTCTCTGTCTCTTTGTCTGTCTCTCTCTCTCAAAAATAAACATTAAAAGAAAGAAATAGGAATCCATATATGATATTGTGCTTAAAGAGGAAATGGATATTGACTCAAACCAAGACCCAGAAATAATGTGCAGAAATACATTAGCAATAATCTGGTACTCACATTAGACTTACAGAATGAACATCCTCAAGTTTACAGGTGCAGCTGTAAAATAAGCCTACTAAAGGATAAAAAAGATAAGGATTGGAGATGACGTTTTTACTACATTCAATGTGCCTTACACAGTTTGATGCCTTATATTTTCAGAAGATCACTTAAACCATTGAGTAGGTTTTAAGAAATTGAAGAGAAGTGAAAGAGCAAGGATATTTTCTTTTTCTTGGAAAGAACAAGAACGGATTGATTGTTAAAATCCTTAACTACCTGGTTTCTGATTTTAGTGAAATATGTAGATTCGGGTTCAGCAAGGATGTAATTCAAATATTAGAAGTTAGATTCACTGACCATTAGAATTGTTAGACTTACTTAGGTTATACTATCCTTTCTTGAACACATTTAGATACTGAATGACTACAATCTAGAGAATTAAACATTTAAACAAATGCATCCCAGACTTAGCAGTCCCTCAATTCCAGTTGTCTAAGATTCTCTCAGCTTATTCTGGTTCACTGATGAATGATGGACAGAGAATTGACTATTTAAATCAAGTTATAGAAATTTAATTTACTGATGATATAAGGTTACACAAGGTTATTTGTCACTGATTAAACTCCTAATTCTACTAATTGAAAAGTCACTGGGGAATGAAAAAGATAATGCTGTCCATTTAATGCTCAGAAGTTGATTCCTTAAGTTGTGTTAGTGCCCATACCTTATTCTCTAAGATATTACTCACTGTTCAGATTCTCCTCTAATCAAGGGAGTGTTAACTCATAAATATTGAGAACTAGAACTCAAAAAGGGGTAGTTTTATGTTTCTTTTGTATAACTTGGAATTCTTTTTAAAAAATTGGAAATACCTATGGCTTCTCTTATCTATAGAGCACTATATTTTCAAAATTTTCTTGAATACAAGTATTTTTTTATTCTCACATTAAAGATCTCAGGCTCTCCATGTGGGGATAGACTCTTTACTGTGTCTATGGGTAGCAGATGCTTTGACATTTTGGCTAATTACTCCCCTTTGAAAAAATGAATGCTACCCAATATCTCACAGTAGTCATCAGTTGTTCAGTAATTTATGGATCTTTCTTCATATATTCATGTGATGGTCTTCATCCACTAATAAATTATTTCAAATACATGTTATTAGGTAATACCAATGTATTAAATTATTTAGGACAATATGAGAAATTTCAGAAGAAACAATGCATTTAAATTTTTTTAATGTTTATTTCTTTTTGAGAGAGAGAGAGAGACAGAGTGTGAGTGGGGGAGGAGCAGAGAGAGAGAGGTAGAAAAAGAATCTGAAGCAGGCTCCAGGCTCTGAGCTGTCAGCGCAGAGCCTGACATGGGGCTTGAACTCATGGACCATGTGATCATGACCTGAGTAGAAGTTGGATGTTCAGAAGACTGAACCACCCAGGTGCCCCAATAATGCATTTTTTTTTTTGAAAGGAGGCTTCACTCCCAGTGCAGAGCCCAATGTGGGGCTTGAACTCACAATCCTGAGATCAGGACCTGACCTGAGATCAAGAGTCAGATGCTTAACTGACTGAGCCACCCAGCCCTGATACAATGCATTCTTGGTTGGAGGCAAATCATTCCTGTTGTTAATGTGCTAGTATGTAATAAAACACATTTGCAGAACCCTTTGACTCAAAAGAAGAAAAAGAGTATTGAACTGGATGGGAGACATCTAAGATGTAGGTATGTATGATTGAGTCCTGCATCTTGGACAAATCTAACGTCTTTCTGCTCTTCTTTCTCCTCTTACAAAGAAGACATGTTGCATTCTCCCTAGAGTTTTCATCCTAGCAGATTGGATGTTTCAGTTGTCATGAATATTAAATTGGACAGTTTTGATGTCATTTCAGATG
Source organism: Cryptoprocta ferox (assembly GCA_028646485.1). Classification (NCBI taxonomy): domain Eukaryota; kingdom Metazoa; phylum Chordata; class Mammalia; order Carnivora; family Eupleridae; genus Cryptoprocta; species Cryptoprocta ferox. Next base: position 57,830,544 of record CM053572.1, read on the forward strand.
TCCATTCCCTCAGACAACCTTCCCTGACCTAATTCATTTACTGTAAGTTCTGTCTTACGTTCCCTTTACAATTTGAAAATATTTTTTTGTTATAGAGCCCAATGTAATTGTTTACTTTCTTGTCAACCTCCTACTGGCCTCCACACTGTGAATTCCTGAAAGTCAGAGCCTTTTCATCTCTGTCTTTCCAGAACCTTGCCGTAGTACTTAAATTTTGCTCAAAAAATGATTTTAAGAAGAGGTTGGTTAATCTTAATAGTTTAACTTAAGAGCTTTAACTACTTAATAATAGTTTCTATGGTGTTATTTATAAAAGAATTTAGTTTCATTTATATATTTAGTGAAAGTGAAAATGATTTAATATTTTACAGGACTCAATAAAGTGTCTGTCTTTGTCTCAGGTCGTGATCTCACGGTTCGTGGATTTGAGCCCCGCATCAGGCTCTGTGCTTGCAGCTCAGAGCTTGAAGCCTGCTTCAGTTTCTGTGTCTTCTTATCTCTTCCTCTCCCCAATGGCACTCTGTGGTCTTTCTCTCTCAAAAATAAATAAACATTATAAAAAGTTAAATATAATAATTTACAGGATCTGAATTACAGCCTAATGCTACAATTCAGAGTCATAAGAGTGTGTCATATTAGATTTATGTAGGAAAACTCTCAAGCAAGGAATGAGTAGTATGACTTTCTGAAAACAGGCTGAGAAGGTTAGAAGGAGGGTGTAGGGGAATCAGATTACAGGTTTTTCAACCACAAGTGACTGTAGAAAAATCCATTAAAAGAAACAAGCATCAAAGTCAATTAAACAAACAATTAACCGAAACAACACATGGATCTGCATTACATTTAACACCATCAGGCAGGTCCCCATAGGCAGCCTCTTCTCATGCGCAAACCCACCTTTGGGCCATACTGCACACTTGGGTGTACCCTCCCTAGCAGTATTATTCCCTAACAGAATAAACAATGGACTGGGATAGGGAAAACCTTGTTTTATTAGAATGTTTTATGAGCAAAGGGCTTTATCCATTATATAGAAGAAATTCACCCAATTCTCTGGATAGTATCTTTCTTTTCTTAAAAAGCCAATTAGGCCTATAGCACCACAGTCCTTCTCTGTCTTGCCAAGCCTGGAAAAGCCTCCTGTTGCCAGGATCCATCCAATTCCAGCTCTAAACTCACACTGACCACCCAGCATACCAGGCAGCTAGCAGACACTATCCGTTTAGAAAGTAGTTCATGACCATGTTGCCGTGGTTTTCAAATGTTTATGACAGTGTCTCAGAGTAAGAAAAATAATCTGTGCTGTAGTCAAGAACACATATATGCACAGGAATATAATTTAAATAAAAATGTTTTAGGAAAGAATTTTTACAGTGGACTCATTCCTCCTCATCCCTCTGCTTTTCTCTGCTCCTCTCCTAGGCATTTAATTAAAAAAAATATGCTAGTGGTAATCCACCAATTTCTTGCCACCAGAAGTTTGACAAGCATTTCAGTAGTGTTAACATGGCTCTTGGAGTTTCAGTACACATCTCAAGTAGTTTATTCAGGTAATTTATACCTCTAAAAATGGGTTCCTTTTAGGGATGTGTCTCAGTTCATTCAGGCTGCTATAACATAATTCCACAGACTGGGTAATTTATAAACAACAGAAATATATTGCTCATGCCTATTCTTCTGGAGGCTGTGAAGTTCAAGAGTATCTAAGTATAAGAAGGTATCCAAGTTCAAGATAACCACCACAGTCGACTGAGGGCCTACATCCTGGTTCATAGCTAGTGCCTTTCTGCTGTGTCCTCACATGGAGGAAGGGGTTAGGGAGCTCTGCGGGGTCTCTTTTATAAGACCACTAATCCCATTCATGGGGACCCCACTCTCATGACCTAATCATCTCCCAAAGTCCCCACCTCCTACACCATTACCTTTGGGAGTTAGGATTTCAACATATGAATTTGGGAGTGTCCAAAAACATTTAAACAAGACCAGAATGCACCTGCTGTTTAAAAAAAAAGCATTCTTCCATATTATTACTAAGAAATTTGAGAACTGAGGAAGCTAAACTGCTTGAGGTTAATTATATAGTGTTTTCCTTTGTAATATGCCCTCTTTAATCTCTCTGTTCAATTCCTGTTCCCTGGTCCCAGGTGGAAAATACCACTGGCCTGCCATAGTTCTACTAAACACAAGTCGTTATTATTATTATTATTTAAATTTTGCTCTATAATCCCTAAGAAGTAGAACAGTGATAAAATATGTGTAAATCCCTGTTTAATTTGCCCTTTCAGTCATCTGTTATCAGGAACATATGCATGCCGTCTACTCCCAGTTGCCTTGCCCTTAATTCTCTATAATGTCTGGGCCCTGCTGCTTATATAAGTTATTACAAAGCTGTCGCCATATTGGCCATGGGGGATGTATTGTTTGCATCATTAGTCTCGCTGCCTCCACTTCTTTTCCAGGTAGCAGCAGGTTGAGCTTATGTCACAATGCATCATCATCATTAACATATTTATGTAAGGGCATGTGAATGGCACTATGGGGATTTTACATAAATATAGAAAAGTGTGGTTCATGCCTTTGAGGACATTAAAATAAAATTAAGTCAGAGGCAGTCACCATATGCAATGCCTAATCATGTAATATGGTGACCATTTGGTGATGTTACTATACCATATTTCCACAGCATTAGTATTTTCAAATGACTCAGTCAACCCCTGCCAAGATATTCAAAAACAACTAAATGAGGAGCTTTTTCCAAAACTGTTTTCCTGTTTCTGCTACCAAATTCATCTAACAGAGTAACTCTTTGAGTAAGTGCCACTTGCCTACTGTGGAAAACACTTTATTTGGTAGTAATTTTGTAACATCCAATATGAATTATAGACACTTACTGCAATAGAATCAAGGAACCCTATTTTCCCCTTCAAAATCAATAGAAAAATTGCTACGTACACTAGGTATTCTTTCTTTGTAAAGGCAAATTTATCAGAGAATTCTGTTTCAGATTAGTTCAGGTATTTCTCAGCTAGCACAGTGCTTTAATCCTCCATGTTACCTACTCAGGTGAAAGGGTCATTTTGCATCTCAAGGGCTAGAGGCAACATTTTTCACACAAAAAATAATACACTACCTGAGTTATTAATATAGCTCTAAGCTAGCATAGGGAAGAGAAAGAGAGCGCTGCATTACTGACAGTAAAAAATCACATCTGTTTACCAAAATCTTTACTTAAAATCATGTATTCAAAGCTGAAGTGCTAGATGTTTTAAATTTTTAGATTACAGACAGAGAATATTTTCCAATCATGATGTTAGTCTTAAAAGATTTTTCAAAACAAATTTCAACATGGTCAGACTTTCCTCCTTGGAATTCTAAACGTTTCTATTGTTTGCATGTCTTCCATCAGTTATTTTAAAAGCTTAACAATGGAAATTTTTCATTTGAATATTCATTCTATCACAATGAATTTTTGCCCTGTTGTCCTGATTCTTTATTGGCCTTATTACATATATATAATATAACATAATGTTATATAACATTATATAATATATATTTAACTTAGTAAAAGCATATATGTGTATGTCTGTGTATGTGAAAAAATTAAGCAAGCAATGGAACCCCACTAAAGCATTCACATTCAAATACAGATAAATAGGAATATGCACGACGGCATAAGCACACATTACAGGTTGGTACTGAGACCTATCAAAGATTCATTGAAGCTCAACTAAGGAATCAACAGTTAATAGCTTATATTTTCCCCCCTAAATTTCTGAATCTTAAAAAAATATATTTAAAAAGTGGGAAGGGGTGCCTGGGTGGCTCAGTTGGTTAAGCGTCTGACTTCGGCTCAGATCATGATCTCGCAGTTCGTGAGTTCAAGCCCGGCGTCGGGCTCAGTGCTAACAGCTCAGAGCGCGGAGCCCACTTCAGATTCTGTGTCTCCCTCTCTCTCAGCCCCTCCCTGCTCACGATCTCTCTCTCTCTTTCTCTCAAAAACAAATAAACATTAAAAAATTTTTTTAAAGTGGGAAGAACACAGACTTCATATTTTACCTATGACTTTCAGAGGAGCAGAAACAGGGTTTAAAACAAGCCAAATGCGCTGAAGGTCTATAAGAGATAGCTCAGGTAACACGGGTAAACATATTATTAATGTGTGTGTTATTGCTTACTATTGACTGGATCTCTTCATTATACTCCTGAGAATCAGGTACATAAAAGACAATAGAAATGATAGCAATGGCATCTGATTAACAATGGGCAGATCAATCTTGGAACACAAGACTTTAAATATGTATGAGGCAAAACAATGACTTTGGGTTATTAGTATTCCAATAAATTTTTCACAGCTGAAAGGAGCAGGAGAAATGCACACATTTTAATAATTTGGGAAAAGCCAAGTTAGCTGATATCAATGTGTATTTGGAGGCTATGGTAACTTCTGTGTTTTTTTTTTTTTTTAAATGCATTTGCTTAATTGTCCTGTACAAAGAAAAAGTAAACCAAGCATGTAGTTAAGAGTAGTGGGCATTCACATTCAGACAATTCGTGTATTCTTATAAATGTGTTTAATTACAACTGCTTCAAAAGTACCCCAGATTTTCAAAAGTTTTATTTTAAGTTTGAAGACTAGACAAGGTCATACTAATTTTACAACATCCTACATGATTTCAGTATATATACAAAGAAAAAAACCAACATTGGAATATTACACAGCTTGAAAGTTTGCAAAGGTTATTCATGTCTTAGTTACTTCTGTACTTACTGACACATGAGACGCCAGCAGTACTATCTTTCATAATTTGTTCACTAGCAAAGATACAATTATTAGTACCCTAAGTCTTCAAAGTTCACACTAATCCTTATGAAGCCATTCAGAAAGAGAAAGTCAACCCTGAAATTAGAATTAGTGCCTATGGCAAGTGCTTTTGACAGGACATAGATAAAATGGAGATGTTTAAAATGTTCTTTTCAGAGATTATAAAACTAGCATATTATAGCTACTCCATATAGTGAAGACTAGGTGATTTTTCTGTGTGTTCTGCTTATACGATTTTCTTTAGTGGGAATTTAAATAGAATAAATTTGTTTCCCATTGATGTCATGGATACAAATGACACAACAGCTACATGCTACTAAATAGTGACTGTTAACATGACTACACATGTGATCATGAATTTGGGCAGCATGGGACCAACAGGTACCCTGGTGGCCATGCCATGTTGCTGAAGAACCCAGAGAGCAGAGAAAAAATGCACAAGCAAGAGAAAGCCATTTCAATGTGTTTCTAAAAGGTAACAAGTGCAATTTTAACAAACTCTCTCTGAAAATATTTGTTTAAAAAACTATCAGGAAAGTAAAATTCAAAACATCACAAAGGCCATGAATAACTTTGAAAAAGTAAGTTGTTACAAAGCATTACTCAGAATTTCTGTAACATACTCTGCTGAGAATGAAGAATCTGTTATGCATAGTCCTCCAAGGAGAATGGCTAGAAATTTGTGGGACAGTAAAGGTTCAAAGAAACAGAAGGCAGTGACTAGACAGTCAATGTGTGTATATTGTTGGGCCTACATAATTATTTGCAAAATGACGTAAAATGTAGGGAACTGAAAAGATTTAAATTCTTAACTTTAAAATGGTCTGAAAAAGGTAATAAAAGATGCTGGCAAATGATAACCATTTCAGATGCTTCAAATCAACAATTTCATAAGAACCTGAAGTAGAAAGCCTGTGGGCATAGGATAAGTATGTGGTTAGCCAGTCTGCATTTTGCTCTTATTAAAAATGCCATTATGATTGACTTTCCCTTTAAATTCTTCACTACCATTGAAGACCACTCCATATATACATCATTAAGAAATGCTGTTAACACATGGACAGACAAGACAGTAACAGTCTAGTGGCTTTTGTTATGCAGCACAAATAATAGAGGGGAGGAAAAAAAACTTCTCAGTGTTACACAGGACCTTAACATTTCGTACACATACCATACTTTCTTTTCCAGGACCCTTAAGTTAAAACTCCAAAAATTCCGTGTCTAAGCCTTATAAAATAAATACTTGTAAAGCTTATAAATTAGATGTTGAGGACTTTTACGGAGGCAGTGTGAGCTTTAATTTGAGAGAAATGTCAATGAAACCTCCATTGTCAATAACAAATTGTTATGGTAATTGCTTATTTTTTCAGGACCTCCAAAGCAAAATAAATAGAAATCAATTTTCATCTTAAAATGATGTACTACTTTGTCATTAGTAAATACTTTTCTTTTCACAAATAACTACACAGTGTGCTTTCCTGGGAACCCACTACCGGTTTCATTCAAGTCTCAATAAAATGTTAGTTTCACAGGAAATGCAGAAATGAACAAAATGAGGAGTATGTTTGGCCAAGCTATGCAGAATGATGTTAACATTTGTTTGCTAAAAATTTCTTAAATAGAGAAAAAAATTTCATTATTCTAAATTCAAGATAAGGCTATGTAAATAGGATCAAAACAAAGTTTTAAATTCCAGTTTAAAGGTACATCATACAATTTTGTGGTTGTTTATTTTGCAAAATGATAGTATTGGGTTTTTTGTAAAGGAAGGTATTTAGAAATACATAGTTATAGCTTCCTTCAAAAATAGAATTGCAGATTCAATCTACTGATATTAAATATGAGCAATCTACTGATACCCAATCATGTATACACACACAAACATGATCCTCCTTTTAGGCAAATAATAGGAGTAAACTCAATTAGCAAAAAATATGGACTTATTCAGTCACTATACAATATAAAAGATATATATGAATAGAACAAAAAGGAAAAAAAGATCACATATTTGATTAGAAATAATGGAAGCAAAATGAGAAATATAATATCAATTAGTACTGCCTGTTACAGATTCTTCAAAATTCTGTTCTAACCACTGACAGTGTTTGGTAGGCACAGGGAAACAACTATGATAATGAAGAGTCATTACAGAAGGAAAAAAAACTTATTGCTAACATTGCAATATTCCTTTTATAAGAATTAGTTGAGTATTGATTATAAAAATTCTATCAACTCTTGCTTCTACTTGATAACTATGAGATTTTTTTTACCCTTGCTATCAAAAGAGTGCTACTTTCTTTCCTTAATATATTTCAACCATTGTGAATAATTCAGAAAACAATGACAAAAGTAATTCAAAAGTTAATGTGATGTTGCTTAAGAAATTTAAACCATGGAAATCAAATTAAACCACTGAAAAGGCAAGCTTAGACCTCCTTAAAGACAGTGGCCTACCATACCATAATGTGAGCACTGTTTCATGAAAAATCCCATTCCATTTCCTACAGATTTTGCACAGTTCATTCCATGGAGATACTTTTAGAGAGATAGAGAGGAAGGATGCAGGGTGTGGGGTTTCCTCACTCTTCCTCTGTGCAGCCCAGCAGCTCCGACCGCAGTGTGATCCTTCCATACCAGGACCAGGGAAGGATTCTTATGTGCCGCGCATAGATGGGAGGGTCGATGACATTTTTCCTGTGTGTATCATTGTCAAAATTGCCCTGGAAAACCTAGTAAAGAAGAGCAAAGAATATCAATGATCTAGCCTTATTTTTCTTGGGAATTATTTTTATCATTTTCTTTTTTGGAGCTTTTTTCCCAGAAGTAAAATTTGAGAAGTAATCATGTTTCTCAAAATAAATTATTGCAGCTTCTTTCTAATGATTATTTTAAAATTAAATTGTCAAGTAATGTTTAATTTAAAGAGCTAAATAAGTGATGCTTGGGTGGCTCAGTTGGTTAAGCATCTGACTCTTAATCTCAGCTCAGGTCTTGATCTCAAGATCCTGAGTTCAAGCCCCAAGTGGGCTCCACGCTGGGTGTGAAGCCTACTTAAAAACAACAAAATAAAAATAAATAAATAAGATGAAATTGGGTGTCAAAGGCAGGAATACATATATCTATTGTTTTCATCTGCCTATCAGGTTTTTAAAAATGCAACAGATATTTATTTTTTGCCTATGTCACAGGCCGATGTTGATTCGGCAGCTTGCTGTAGGTGCTCTCCTCCTCCGAGTGACTCAGAGATCTGGGCTGCTTACAAATCACAGCCACCATCTGAAACATGGGGTCTCCATGTTGACAAATGGTACAGCGAGAGAGAGTTGTTAGCCTGTGCAGGATGTTTTAAAGAACACAGTAAAGAAGCAGCTTACATCATTTTTGGACATGTATCATTGACCTTAACTAATTATATGACCCCAGTCCAGCTGCAAAGGAGGTTGGGAAATGGAGAGGAGAGCATGGATATTTGGTGAGCATAGCACTCTCACAGTGTCTTTTGCTCACTTTTCACATAGACAACAAAATCCCCAAGAGATAACACAATCAATGCGGTTTTGAACTCCTTTTTTTTTTTTTTTTTGGCTTCTCTATTAATTCTAGATCCATACAATACCATTGTGATCATTGTGGCTTATAATGTTCTGACATGTTGGCACTGCATTATTCTTCTCTATCATCCTTCTTTTGTTTCAAAGCTTTTTTTCAATGCATTTTATGTCCATTTTTCTCCCAAGAGACCTTTATAATAACTTTGAAAAGTGCTTGCTTCAGAAAAAACAAAACCAAATCCTGGGATCCTGATAGAAATGGTATTAAACTACACATTACTTTGGGAGAAATTCATGCATTCATAATATTTAGTCTTAAAAATTTCATCATTTTTTAACCTAGAGATTCTGAACACTTATAATTGAAGTAATATCTAACTGTTTTATATTCACATTTTCATTTCAGCTCAACTAGGATAGGAAACATCTCTTCAAAGTTTCCCCTTTTAACTTTATGAGGCATCTTATAATTGGAAGATAATTTTCTTTCTTGCTTGAGATCAAAACATGACTATCTGGCTAAAGGGAGACCTGAGAAGAAAATTCCCCAAAGCGGGGGAAAAAAGAAACTCCATCACTACATGACAGAATATTTAACAAGTATCTTTGAACATTCTAAAATTAAAGGGAATGTTTTAAAAACGGCCTTCTACAATAAGTTGGTTCAGTCTCACATGATCACAAAAGGTCCCCCGAATAGAGGAAAATAAAGATTTGCTCTTCAATGCATTAGACAGCATGGCGCTGATTAATAGAAGCAAGAGACAAGATGGGGTAATCTTTCTGTTGGTCCCATGGAAGGATTGTGTGTCGTTGAGGGCAAATGCAAAGTGTCATCCCTATCTGGTGGGGAATAATTTTTCAACCTGACACAAAATATATCTCAAAGGCTATTTTTGAATAAATATTTGCTGAAGAAGAGAATACAGAACTGTGCCAAGTCTAGAATTCATCATCCTGGCATATCTGAATCCATTTTCATTTAATAGGAATTTTATCCTCAGCAATGCTCTGGCTTTGAATTGACCAAGCAAGAACTAATTCTGGATTTAAATGTGTTACTAAGTAACAGAGTCTCTGTTAGCAGAAGCTCACAGGGATAGGACATACCTACACAACACTCACCAGAAATCCATAGAGAGGTTGTCATTGCAAAAGCAGAAAATAAGAGAGTATATTTATTCTACAGTTTCCTGACATTCTCTCGACATATGATGTTGGATTCAAATGTTTCACTGGGATTGTGATGTTACAATTTAATATAGAATCTCAAGTCCAATTTCGTAGCCCTGCTAGAGAACTTAATGTATATCTTTGGAATAATAGAACTTAAATTCATTAACTTTCATCACGAGATCTATAACAGTCCAAAATATAGTGTTATACCACTTCTTGGGAAAGATACACAATAAAAAACAATTTTCTTTTAAATCACTGGTCCTCACTCTCTTACACCATACACAAAAATAAACTCAAAATGGATGAAGGACTTGAACGTGAGACAGGAAACCATCAAAACCCTAGAGGAGAAAGCAGGAAACAACCTCTATGACCTCAACCACAGCAATTTCCTACGCGACACATCCCCAAAGGCAAGGGAATCAAGAACCAAAATTAACTACTGGGACCTCATCAAGATAAAAAGCTTCTGCACTGCAAAGGAAACAATCGAAAAAAC
>CM053572.1:57841094-57873917 GCA_028646485.1 Cryptoprocta ferox
GATAGACTCTTGAATACTGAAAACAAACTGAGGGGGGAAGGGGAAGGGGGAAAGGTAATGAGGGGTGATGGTCTTGGTGGAGGTCCCTTGTGGGGAAGAGCACTGCGTGTTATATGGAAACCAACCTGACAATAAACTATAAACTTAAAAAAAAAAATAAATCACTGGTCCTCAGCACAAGTTTCAATAAGAAACTATCAACCCAGAAAGGAATAGTTGACATATTAGACTTACCTTTTTATAATGGAGAATATATTTAAAGAAACTACATCAGCTCTGAAATTGCAGACAGCCGTGACATTTCTGATTCAATGTGTGAAAGTCATAAATATTTGAATGCTCATTAAAAAGATTAAATGAAGTTTCATAAAATAGTATATTAAACACAAAAATTTTCACACAAAAATCAGCCACAGTCTACAATGGAATCACCCAAATTATGGCCTAAAAGTAGTGAAAATATACTTTTAATTTTGGAGGTCTCTCAGTAATGACACAGTAGAGAACACTAAGCACATACTTGCAATTTCTAACATGACATCTTGTACTTGCTGTGCAAACATGTGGCCCATGTACTGTTTTCTGGTCTCCAGCACTAGGGAGATCTTGTTAAAGAATTGCGATTTCAAAGTTTTACCCAGCAAAGGAATGTAAATGCAGTATTCTTAGTTAACTTTTAATATTGTGTAAAAATTCTAGCAATGCACTTTCACATACACACTTTAGACATATAAGCACCTCGATCGAAATTAAAGTCTGAAAAGACTGATGGAAAACATTGAAGGAATCCACCGAGAAGGGGAAAATTGTATATGAGAAAGATAGTTTGAGAAGTTTTTAGGAAAGAGTCTGCACATGCTTCAGGTTCGGCAGGAAGCTTAGCTAATTAGCTGATAACAAATTTGCAGACATGATAATGCTTACAGATCTCTCAGGCTTTCCCCAATATACGGGGCCTCAAGGAAAAGGCACTGGAAGTACTTTGGAGAGGCTTCCACAATTACAACCTAGAGGATAAGAGAAAAAACTACAACTGCCTCTGTGTGGCAGAGATCTTGGATTCTGCTTTCCAATGTCAACTCTCCTGTGATACTAGTTAAAATTCAAATTAGATTCTAATGAAAATTCAAATTGCAACACAGAGAGACTGTCAGATAAAACAATTAAATGTTGCTTCCTGGAATGTTTTAATATTTTTTTTCCTCAGATGAGACTTGTCATTTTTCATTAGGGACAATGGTCTATTCAGGCCAGAGTAGACATCATCAATGGAGACTGCCAAGAAGCTAGGATTATCCTTCATGACATAGTCAGAGTGCTGGGCCGTATCTCAGCTTCTATTAGCAGTCATGTATTATATATCTGCATTTCACAAGTGTTGAGGAATTCTTTGGGGATTTCTTGTACATACTACGTATTTAGAATGTCATCTGCTCTGTGAAGATATACTTTTTATTTGTCCTAAACAATGCATTAAAAGTTTTAAAGAGACCCTCACTGTTCTAACCTTTTGGAATCTAAGTTCATGTCATCCAAATAACCAGCAGTTTTATTATTTTTAGGTAGACTCCCTGAGCTCTTTAAGGCTAATAAGTCTGTCTATTAGCAAGGTGTTGGGTAACCAACAGTTCATCCCTATGGCATTTTGGTCACCCCTTTTGAGATTGCATTCTTTCTCTTTTGATATGTGGAGGCTAGAACGATATCTGGAATTCCAAATATTGCAGAAATACAAGGGTTGAATAAGCTTACTCAAGTTTTCTCTGTTGTTTGTATTTGCCTTGGTAATGGGGTCAAACATATCATTGGTTTCATTGACTATGTCTGTATACCAATCTGATATCCTTAAAGGATAAAAGATAAAGATAAAAAATCCATTACCCTAGAGCCACGTGTGTGTGTGCGTGTGTGTGTGTGTGTGTGTGTGTGTGTTCAGGGCAGGGAAAGGAATGGAAAGTGAAAAATAAATCTTATTTGGCATATATAATTTCAATTATTTATTCTTTCATCTAGAGTACTTATAACAAAGTTAGAAGAGAACAGTCGTTTGTAACTCTGATCCCTGAGAAACCCTGTTTTTATCTAACTCTACACATGCAATGTAAGAACCTGAGACTTGGAAAAGAAGGCATAGATCTGCCAGGACCAGTTTTTCTTTAACATTTCTGAGATGAAACTTCAGCCATGGCAACATATTCCTCAATATCATAGGGTAGGTATGCTTTTAGACACTTTGGAAATCTATCTTTTTATTGGGTTGACATATACCTCTTTCTAACTTCCATCTACTAATCCTAGTGCTTTATTCTCAAAAAGCATAGAAGATATCTAACTAGCAAAAGACAAACATTAATAATAACTAACATAAACCTCTAAAAAACTCACAGTTAGTGATTGAGGCTAAACAGTCGTGGTTGCTTAAAAATTTCCTCATTTAAGATGATCTTAAAACTTATCATCCTGACTGCATTCCATTGGATATCCTCCAGTTTAACTATGACTCGATTCAAGTGTGGATTTATCTGGACATAGTATGTAGTTATGACCTGAATGGCTCAAAATATAGAGTGTATCTTTGTTATAGATACAATACTTCTATCAATGCAGTCTAAAATTTAAAACTATTATGTTACATTTTGGTCGTGAATGATGACTGATGGTCAAATAAACTTTGAAATTTGTCATAGAATTTCTTTTAAGCCAGGATTTCCCCCAATGTTTTACTTGTAAAATAGATTTATAGTGGATGTAGAAATTTATATTTATTCCAATTCATTTCATTTTATTGAATCATGACATTTTAAAAACAGCAATTCCCAGTTAAATTATGATCTATATAAAAATAGTAGAAATTTAATGGACATTAGATTTAAGTATCTATTTCATAAAGTAACCATTTATGCATTATATGAGCATAAAATCTGACATTTGTGAGTGACATAAAGGACTTACACTTATTAGTTTATGGTTCAGCATCATAAAAATTGTTTTTATATAATTATTATTAACATTACTGAGGGATGCCTGCGTGGCTCAGTCAGTTAAGCTTCCATCTTTGGCCCAGGTCATGATCTTGTGGTTTGTGAGTTCGAGCCCCGCATCAGGCTCTGTACTGACAGCTCAGAGCCTGGAGCCTGCTTCAGATTCTGTGTCTCTCTCTTTCTCTGCCCCTCCCCCACTCATACTCTGTTTCTCTCTTTCTCAAAAATAAATTAAACATTTAGAAAAATTTTTAATAAAAAATTACTTGAGTTTCTTTGGACTGTCAAAAATTTCAGTTATAACTTGAATCAATGTTTTAATGATTTGAAGTCTAATAAAAATTTTCACAGAATTAGTATGCACAAATGAAAGTAAACATATTTATCTATTTGGATAGTGTTTATAAGAAAGACCAGTTGTTTCTCATTCTATAATCAGATTATTAATATGTCTTAGGATAATTTGCAGTTTTTGTTCTACTTTCCTCCATATTAAAGTATTCCAAAAATCAAGACTTTTAATTAAAAAATAAAATGTGAGGCTTGTGTTAAAATGTATAGAAAAGTATGTCTTAAAAAGTTTCAGTTAGTGGTATGAATATACATCACATTTAAAAAATCTTACTGGAAGTTTTACATGTATGAAACTTCTGTTAGTGATTGGATACAAAAAGTCTGAAACGAAAGTTTGATTATTTTAGCCTATACAGACTCCAGCTATTATTCAGTGAATTCAATTTTCTAGGAAAATTTATCAGTATCCTGAAACCATTTCATGATTGAATGGCTGGTATATCATTCTTGATGGTTTCTCTCCAATCAATTCCACTAAACCAATGAAAGTCTGTAACAAAATTAGTCTAAATATAAGTACATTCTTTCAGATGTAATAAGGAAACAAGAAATCAGTTTCCAAGTACATTCCAACATTCTAGGAAATGTTCCTTGAAAAACAGTGCATATTGAGAATCCCATTCTAAGAGGCACACACATACATAAAGAAAAGGTTTTGCCCGGCTAGCTCAGTTGGTAGAAAAGGTTTTGTCAGAGATAGTAGATTGTGTTAATAAGCATCCACATTGATCCCAGTCTGCAAAGAATGAGTTGGGGGATGAGCCCTCACTATAGGACATCCCAACAGTGCCGCAGCAAAAATCCTCCCTGGTAGAGAGGCACAGAGAGCTGCCTCAGTGTCTTCCAACCCTAAACATCTTGCCCTCCAAAGGTACAGATGAAGTAAGGCCAGCAGGTGAACATATCTGTACAATTCAGGGTGTGTCTAATCTAGTATAGTCATAATGTTTGCAGATGTATGTCATTCCAGTGAAGAGAATATGGTTCACACAACTTTGTGCTATATGAGTGTGCAGTAAATATTAACCTTACGCCCAAAAGAGGTCTGACCTTTGCTTTCAGCTCCTGTGAGTTAATCTCTAAAACCTTGTAACATCCTGCATGATAAGACTGTCTTTGTTTACATGGAGGCCTTGGGCCACGCCAGATAATCCATGCTAACAAAGTGATTTATGGTGGAGGCTTTGGACCAGCTTGACCACTGAAGGGGTTGGAAACTAAAGTCAGCCTTGTAGGCAGTAAACCATGTGTATGTGAATGAGCTCAATAAAAACTCTGAACATCAAGGCTGAAGTGAGATTTCCTGGTTAGTAATACCTAGTGTATACTGCATGTCACATATCATTGTTGAGAGAGGTTTAATACTGGTCAAGAGTCTGAGAGAGAACAGAAAGCTCATGCCTAAAACTCTCCCGGATTCTGCCCCATATGCTTGTTCTTTTGGCTGATTTTTTTTTTAGAGTTTATTTATTTATTTTTAGAGAGACAGAGACAGCATGAGCAGGGGAGGGGCAGGGAGAGGAGAGAGAGAATCCCAAGCAGGCTCCATACTGCCATCAGAGAGTCCTATGTGGGGCTTGATCTCGTGAAACCATGAGATCATGACCTGAGCGGAAACCAAGAGTCAGACACTTAACCAACTGAGCTACCCAGGAGCCCCTCTTGTACCTGATTTTTATCTGAATCCTTTCAGAGTTATAAACTGTAACTGTAGGTATAATAATTTTAAATGAGTTCTGTGAGTCTTTCTCCTGAATTATCATACCTGAGATGGTCTTGGGGACCTTTGAACACAGTTGATGTCAGAAGTGAGTGTGGATTTGGAAACTCCCAAACTTGGTAATGAGTAATTGATGTTGTAGGGTAATAGGTTTCACTGAGGACTTTTTGATACATCGATTAGTCTGAAAAGGGACCTCAAATGTCTCAAAGAATTGTGTCCAAAACTTGCTCAAGCTTATGTGCCAGGCCTGTCACAGATATTCAGCCTTCAAATTAATTGTGAGTGTATTCTTTTATGATTATTTGAATAAATCCTAAGGTGACAACCTGCTGAAATTTATTTACTGTGGCCCTTGAGAACACTTTCTAAATCTTTTATTCTTAGGTTCTACTTGCTCTTTTTTACATACTCTTTTTATTTTTATTTTCTGGATGATATTTATTCTCATGAACATAACCCTAGCAAATACATCAAACAGCTAGTGTTGCTTGTTCTGTTTCATATTTCAGTAACAGAACAACTTGCCATCTTTATTCTTCTGTATTTCTTTAACATCATTTCTGCAAGAGCTTCCACATTCCATGGGGAATATTACTTTCGCCATCTACTAGGGATTAATTTGAAATCCCTGGGAAACTGCCAGGTTTTTTGAAAGCTGTAGAGCATGGTGACATATATAAATCATTCTGTACCGTATTTCATATTGGATACCAATTTTTATCTGCGTTCCTTTCAAAATGTTATTTTGTTCCACAAGCCCTTTTAAAAATCTGGACCCTGGTTCCTTCAGAGATTTGTTTCCTTCCTGAGCTCCCTCAATGAAATTAGATGAAGCTTGCAAACTGCCTACCCAAAGACTTAACTTCAAAGGTCCAATTATAGGACATTTTTGTTTGATGGGGGAAGTAAAAAGAAAAAAAATGGGGACAAGTTCCATGTCTTTCTTCCACTAGTGCATGGATCACTTTAAACCATTAAAATGAATATATGGATTCTCTGAGAAAATGAATTCCACTCCCATTGCTGCCTTCAGGGGATTTCTTGTGGCTCTGGAGTTTGCCCTCTTTTGTAATTATGTAAAAACAGAGGTCTTTGGCTTCAGGAAATGCTGCATTTCACTGAACTGATCTGGCTTTGCTTCATGTTCCTTATGTATAAATATCTGATTATATCTCGAGAAATCTTTACTAACCCACATATCTGATATTCACTTAAGAGTTCTTGCAGTATTATGTGCACTGTATTGTTCTTTCTATTACACATTTTTCTCCCCAAAATGCACTAGTGGGAGATTCTAATAATAATTTGCCAAAACAATGCAAATATGTTAGCTTTTTCTTTCTACTCTGACAATAAAGGGACTTTTCTTTTATTGCTTTTCAAACTGTCACACACTCTCATTTTCCTGCAATTAATGCGAAAGCTGGTTTGTTGGTATTTAATTCTTGACTGGGAAAGAGGGCTGTGATATCTCCTTAAAATTCCGTCCTCCTTAGGTACTCTGGTGGCTGTAAGTTTTAGGGATAGAGGAGGGCATGGCACATCTTTGGGAGTATTTTTTGAAAACTTTTAACCTCTCCGTCTCTCATAGAAAGGCTCACCTGACCCATAGAGGTCTGAGATGAAGGGATATAACTCTTCACAGGATTATCACCCTCTCTATTACAGGCAAGCTGGCATAGGTTATACCTGTGATTCCCTAGTCCACTAAGAGAGTGACAAGTTGAGCTAAATAATTGCTGAGATTCAACCTAGCCAGACTAGAGGGGAAAGGGCCTGGGGACAGGGTAGCCAACTCCATTCCATCTGTGATTTTCTTGCAAAGCCTTAACTCCAAGTGGCTGGGGAGCTAGCCATTTCTTACAAAAAGCTGGAAGAGCCTCACTGAGAAATTCATAAGGCTTCTGTTAAGTCTTGACCCTGGAAAAAGACCCAGAGAAAAATCAAAGCAAAAGTTTCTCTGTTGACTGTCCCCTTCCTTCTTTCACAGTCACTGGCATTTAGAATGCTCAGTCGAAAAGTCACTCAGTAGATAGGACACACCACTATATATAACTTCTTTTATGATGAAAGTCTCCTTAGGAAACAAGAATATCCTAGGAAATATATCACATAGGATGATTGCCTATAAAGGTTTATGAAACATAAAATATGCCATTCTAAACTGTGGCTATATATTTAAACTAGCTGATTTCCAGCACTCAAATTTTGACTGCCATAAGCAATAGTCCTACAGAAGAAACAGAACTGGAAAATCATTTGCTTTTTTTAAAGTTTATTTTAATTTATTTTAAGAGAGAGAGAGCAAGTAGGGGAGGGGCAGAGAGAGTGAGAGAGGGAGACAGAATCCCAAGCAGACTCCACACTGTCAGCACAGACCCCATGTGAGGCTTGAACTCAAAAACTGTGAGATCATGACTTAAGCCAAAATCAAGAGTCAGACCCTTAACTGATGGAGCCACCCAGGTACCCCGATCATCTGCTTTTTAAAGACATCTACAGCAGATATTACCAGGAGTAGTAGAAAAGTAAGAGCATCTTATTTTTTTCTTTTCTAGTCTAACATCAGAAATGTAGAAATGCCTTTTCTCTTTTCTATAAAAGTACTAAACAGTCTGCCTCTCTAATAAAGCTCAACACTCATCTAAGAATTTCCTAAGTCACACAGGGCATTTTGCATTGTATCAGAACAATCTGTAGTCTGACTCTATCCCTTCAGAGTAGATATTTCCATGATGTGGCAGCAGAGAAATTGGTGTCTGATAATTCTTACCTCACCTTAGGAACCTTTTCCTCACTCCACATCTCTTTGAAGAGTTTCATCCTATTTTGGTCAGAAATGACTTAGTACAGAACTATATATACAAAAACAGTAGTGATTTAAGCATTCAGCCATGTGTCTTCTAAGCCAGACTGCTGAAGAAGAAAGAATGTCAGGGAGTTGGAGAAGATAATTCTGGAGATGAATGATGAGGTGGCAACGTGAAATCTCAGAGATGAAGCAGGTTGTGAGGGTGTCTGCATGTGTGTGCTGTGTTTGACTAGGCAGAGAAGAAAGGCATCCCCACTTCATTCTGTTTTCCTTATGTGTGTTCTCAGAAGAACATCTGGTGTAGCTGGAAGATCTGGGAGATCTTTAATGGAGACAGGGTTGCAAGATATAAAATTTGGGATATATTTATACTAAAAGAATGATTCATTGCTGATCTGAAATTCAAATTTAACAGGGTGTGTTGCATTTGTGTTTGGTAAATCTAGCAGCTGTAAATGAAGAAGATAGAGTAAATGGCCCTGAGTTGAGCAGCTTCAAACTCTGCTTAGGTCTGAGCTGAATCCTGGGTCTTTTTGTTTCCATGTATTGAGAGCACAGTGATTATTAAATTATATTTGATATCAGGAGGGAAAAAAATCACCTTTGTTAATGCTTATAGATATTGCTAAACTACCAAAAGGAAGAAAATAAATCAAAAGTGAAATGTTTCTGTGTAAAAGTAACGTTTTTCACTCACTTATGAAGAATGTCTTCTTTTAATTATTATTAACTATTTAACATTTCATTTATCTGTACAAAATTAATTTTATTTCTAGCTTTATTGGAAAGCAGGAAATTAATTCCTGTGTTTAGTTTTCTGGGTTTTTTTCTATAGAAAATTTGGAAAAAATACTCCTTTCATGCAGGTATAATCACTGGGTTCATCTTTAATTTTTTAAAATTATCTTTTAATCAGCTTTGTGTCTCAAATTACACCAGAAGCTTTCTAATGATGAGAAATGTGTTGCCTCTATAATAAGTGCCCCATGGGGCTTAGTACCTTGGTACCTCGAGATCCCTCCATACATATAAATATGCTTTCTCTTTGAGATCCAACAAAAAGAAGTATGGACATACTGCCTAATGGGTCATTTTATAGGGTGTGGCAGATCCAGAAATCCTTTAATAGTTTCTCAGAAGCATGGAGCTATGACAGGCATCTTTTATCCTTTTTCACATTTAAACTGTGGAAAAAGTAGAGAAAAAGACTAGAACATTAATTCAGTTTGAAAGTCAGAGATTTTCATTGCTCCACACATTACAGCTGAACGTGTGACGGTCGACAGTAAAAACAGCATTTGTGCCATGTGGAACTGACATCCTTGAGGGTTTTTCCATGTTCAAAATATACATATTCAACAGTCAAAATATTAATTGTTTGGTAATTATTTACAAACGAAGTGGGTTCATATTTTTTGCTATATTCTAGCCAATGGAAAATGGGTAGTTCCAATAACCAAAATAATGACATGCTTTTTCTTTTACTCAGACTGATCAAGTGTTCATTTTCATAGTGGGAATGATAACTATCAGATTCTCATTAAATACGACTCTATTTTTTTCTGATAAAAATATTAAAAAATTTTCACAGATAATCTCTGCTATTTCTGTCAGTTTCATCACTGCCTTTTAATGAATAATAACATTTTTGAAGTTGAAAAAACTTACTAAAGTTTTATAGCCTTGACCATTCTATTGGGGACCTATCACCAATCAGTATTTTTAGTGTGTTAACATTTTTAATCAATGGCTAGGGTCATAGTTGGGCTAACACTTGATGGTCCCTCGCAGTTGTAATACAAGCATGATTTAATAAGAGAATGAGTAATTATTTTCCATTGAGCAATAGTGTCATTATACAATTGTGCTTAATAACATATGTCAAATATAAACATGAGATATTCAGAATTTTCACTGTGGGTATTTTTATTAATTTCTGATGAGTGATGGTGGATTAGGATGACAAAAATTAAGACACTTAAAGTTTTTTGGCATTTGAGCATTGGGAAAATTAAGGCCATACATTTAATAATGATATATAATAATAAAATGCTCACTTTTAATGAACATTTGACTTTAGTAGCATGTTATGTAATGTATTTCATGTGTTTTTCACACATTTTTTCATTCATGCAGAAACATCTGTTACCTAGAAAAACTATATGGTTTCAAATTTAAGGCAGCTTATCAAATTTTCCAGAAACCAAGAACTTCTTGTGTTTTTAGGACATAAGATAATTAACACAAAGAAAAAAAAACATGTATTTGTCCCTTACTGCATTTTTCTGCATTGTTTGCTCCTTTCTCCATTGTCAAAATCAAAACCACAGATCCAAACTGGCATCAGTTAGGCCGAGTTTGTAAACTGGGGCTTAATACATACATAACCTGACTGTAGTTTCAACCTCCTCCAGAAATGCAGTCTTGACTGGTTGGTCAGGAATTTTCTGATGGGCGCCAAGGAGTCTGCCACACGGGCTCTCTCCATCCCCCAGAGGAAGATGAAGTAATCTGCCTGATAAGACTCCTTGCTCTGACCCTAAGGGAAAGCAGTCTTGCCTGTAACAATCCTCTTGTGCCAGTAACTCTTGTCCTACCCACCCACTCCCCCCTACCCCCCCGCCACCATAAAAACCTTCCATTTTGTACAACTTGTTTGAGCTCCCCCTACTAGCTGGAAGGGATGCTGCCCACTCATAAATCACTTAATAAAGCCAATTAGTCTTCAAATTTACTTGGTTGAATTTTTGTTTTTTAACACCTTGAACTTCTGTCTTCCTGAGAATGAGGTTTCATAGCATGTGTGCTGGGATATTATCTGTCACTAAATAGGAGTCATAGCAGCAGGCATGTTTTTCTTCCTCCTTGTTCCCAGCTCACTCCCAAACTGTTGAATTTTATGTATTTTGTGCCTGATGTTGACCTGTTTTATTTTTCCTGCTACCTTCTGGTGTGTCCTCAGAGAAGCACTCTTTTTTTTTTTTTTTTTTTTATAAATGAGGAAGATTAAAAAATCCAAATGCTATCTAAGAAATGTAAAGGCTTCAATGACCAAAATTAAGCACACATTTTACATTGCTAGTGTTTAATATAATAGAATGTGAAATAACATAGAGTTTTCTTTGCAACTTCAAAATTGATCCTTGAAAAAAGGTAATCAGCTTTCTACTGCTGTCTCCAAATAACCTGAACAACTTCTTAATGAGCTCCTTCAGATCAATGTCTTCTGACTGTTCCTGTGGTTAGTCTATCATTCTAGCTTGACTTTTATTTCCAGCATTTAGCCAGTTATTCGATTCTACAATTATAATTATTGAAGTTACTAACCCTCTTCCTGCTCACCTCCATCCCATAAGCCCCATTTCCTGGTCCTCCCTTCCTTTCCTTCTCATAAACCATTTACCCTAGGTTCAAGAACAAACATCTTTGGGTAGGCAGGACACTTGGAGTTCATGTTAAACATGTAAATGGAAATCCCGTCCTCCGTGTAGCTCATCTGGCCTTGTCTACTTGTGTCTGAACCTTGTTTCTGACCCCAAGTCCCCATCTCACAACTGATTCTGATAAGTGAGTCCATACTGTGCTGTTCTCTGTACACTTTAATAACTGCTATCACACTTCTCATTGGTGAAAATATGCTGCTTTCTGAATTTAAATTTGTTCATTGTGGTTGTTCTTTCCCATTCCAGCAGGCAGATCCAGGTCTGCAAATGGCTTTTCACTTTGATAGATCAATTCTTCTATACTGGATTTTTTCCTGAGATGTGTGGCCTCCTTGGTCCCAGGCCTTAGTAAAATTTACAGAGACCCCATTCTCTTTTTGTTCAAGAACATGAATTACAAAAGCTACATAAGGAATTCTCGGATTTCCTTGAATTTTCTAGTTGGTATACACAGGTTATGGCAATAACTGAATGTCTTTATTTACATGTTTTTACTAAAAATTTTGTCTCTGCATGTTATCAACTTTTATTTACTTTTGATGAACACATTAGCCCCTAAGACTGCACTGCTTTTTCTTTTAATCTCTTAGTTACATGCATTTTTTTTGTTCATTTTTTGTTTTGCATTAAAAGTAGAATCATGACATTAACTATTATCTCTATCAACTCCTGGGCAGGGCATTTTAATGTAATTGAAAATTAAAAAGGGTGACTCATCATTGAACTTTACATTCTGCCAAAACAGAAACATTCTCAGGTGGTGTCTTAAGTTTGAAAATCTAATAATAATAATCTAAAAATTCACACTTATGTGAATACGGGTAATTGTTTATTCTTCATACCAACACATATCCCAGTAAGGTCCTATAATACTGAATTATGACAAGGAAGAAAGCAGATACAATTTTAAATAAGTTGATAGCAGATGGTGTTTATTTAAATAACACTGTTCTTATTTTTAGACAATGCTGAAATTACAGCATTGTTTCCTTAACTTAGTTCCAATTAAGTCACTCACCAAATACCTAAGTAAGTACACTACAGTGACTACATATAAATCTCTGTCATGTAGGGGCACAACTCATTTGCTATTTTTGAATCTGAGTGCTTTGTGTAGAGTCAATTCGTTGTCAGAAATTGCTTTCAGAAAAGCAGCATCTTCTCTTTCCCTCCCTGCTTTATTTGAAAATAGTAACAAGACTCTGAGTGGATGAGACTAATGGTCTCCAGGCAAGACCAAGAGACTCTGTCCTTGATTCTGCTGCTCAGAAACATGTGGCTGTTCCACCGTGAAAGGCTAATTCACCCTCTTTCACTTCCCCCAGGTAGAATCCTTCTCACCCAATGCCACTGGGGATCCCATTTATTTTACCTCCCAAGGGATTCTGTAGGTTCCAAATTTCTGACCCAGGTCAAATTTCAAAAGAGCAGCCTGGCAATTGACTACTAAATTGACATCCCATCTGACCCCTGCCTCCCAGAAGGACTTCTGAGGCTTTAAATCTTCACATTTAATTTCAGCTCTCTGAGAGTGCCAGCTTCAGCGGGAATGAAAGGATGCCCTGTGGCATCTGTCCTTACTGATTAATTTGAATATATCCTCCAATACAGATTATGAAGGCTTTGCTAATAGGGATTGGTGGAATTGCTGCTTTTTTTTTTCTTTTTTTTCACATTGATCTTGAGAAAAGAAAGGAAGTAAAGAATGAGGAACTCTTTTTTCCCCCTTATTGGAGAGTCACAGACTTTTATGAAATGAGCATAATTTAATATTGTTCTTATCATTCTTAGATTGTTCTAAGATTGTGTTACTTATTTTCTCCATTTGTTTTATCAAGTAATACACTTGGCAGATTATAGTTTAAGTCTTCAAAATTAGCTGACTCAATCAAAGGTCTTCCACCATTCTCAAGTTCCTCATTAGACTGGGGTTTCTCTGACCCACTGTCATATTCAGGTTTTCCCCCAATGCATCTAGCAGAGTGTAGCCAGTAACTGCCAACTGAATACATGATTGAATGAATATAAATGCCACATTCTTTGAGGTGCTTTCCCACCTGATCTGTGCTCCTAACTACTTAGATCTATTATTTAAGTTTAAAATTTATTTAAAGCTAATACATATTTGCTTTCTCATGTTCATGAGAGAATTGGCAAATGTTAAAATCTAAACTTCCTTTTGGAGACATTGATTCATACTGACTTCCACGGAAAAATTAGTGGCCAGTCAGTCCTAAAGAATTGTAATATAATACATTCCATTCTGACTAGAAAAATCCCAAACTACCCTTAGTTTCAAACGCTTAAATTTGGTGCCAATTAGAGTCATCTTTCCCATATGTGCTTATTATTCAAATTAGCTGGAGCCTCTGTAAACATTTAGATTCCTACCTCATCCCCAGAAAGCTGGAGGCAGCACCCGGAAATCTGTATTTTTTTAACAAGCTCCCCCCTGAATGTTATGATCAGGCAATTTTGGTAAGCACTGAATTAGAGTTCACCAAGATGTTGCAAGATTGTTCTTGATGAATATGTGGCATTCATCTCTCAGGGCCAATAAAATCTTACTGGAAACAGAGTTTTGGATTACGTTCTTTTATAGAATATCCAGAGTATACTTGTAATTTTTTTGATTTATGCTTTTTAAAAACCTGGATAATTTCAGGGAGGGAGACAAAAAAGAATATTACCAGATTCTTTTTTTCCCTAAAGAAGAAAGCCCCCATGGTGTAAATTCAGGTTTATTTAAACACCATGACATTATGACTAATATATTGGATGAGAAAATCCATTTTCATTTCTAATTTTTCCATATAACCCTTCCTGAAATTTATTATTGTTTTACTTTGGCTTATAACCCTAAAAACTAAATACTGAAAGTGTCTGTCAAATTTTGCAATTTTCCTGCTAACTGCAATAAAAAACAGCTCCAGGCATATAAAAAATGTCACTTTCATTAGAGCAAAGGAACATTTGACTTTCAAATAAAAAATGCATCTGAATCCATGTTGTAGAGAAATATAAAAGGTGGTTAAATGCTAGAAAATGTAGACTAGAAAGAGAGAAATAAGATTGTAGAGATTGTAATGAGGTAGTATCATCATGTGCTCAATCATGAAAGATTGAAAATGTGTAATTTTGTCAAAAAATAAAATGTTAAAATAAATTAACAATTCTTATATATATAAGCTCTGAGAAGGTAGTGAGAAACTGACAATTCAATGAAGAGAACAGGCATCTATTTCTCTTCAATTGACTTTTGGCATATACACACAATTATACATACATAATAAGCATTGATACATACATTTAGGTACTCTTTTATATATATATACTTTTTCCTTGACATTGCTTTCCTGAAGCTTAGTCCATTATGACTAAAAAAAAAAAAAAAAAAAAAACAGAAAGGACATTCATACATTTTTTAAAAATTTGGCATTCCTACATTTTTAAGGTTTTATTTACACCACCTGTGGTAAACCTAGAAAATTGCTATTATTTTGAGATTGTTTTTCTGAAGTAATCTTGTTTTTGGATCTGTATCAGAATTCAATACAAACACCCTAACATCTATTAGACAAAGTGGTCAATAAAAACAGAAAGACAAATAAAAGAATTAGAAAATTTTGTTTGAAAATATTTCCTTTGAAAGGTATGTGCAGAAAACATTTCACTAGCACATGTTTTGCCCTTAAACATTCAATTTATTTATAATATTTGTGTGGATGAGAGTTTGTAGTTGAATTTGCACTTGTAAACATTGCAGACTTTTTCCCTATGGAAAGTGACCATGGAAAAGAAGACCCAAATAATATTAGGAATCAATAGGAAATGGCTTATCCAGAAAAATTAATTTCTGAGTTGTGGAAGGCTTCTGTAAAGGAGAAGAGCACACCTAAAGAGATTATATAAAATTATAAGTAACATATTTACTAAAAATAGTCATAATAACACAGCACAATAGTTTTTAGATTATATATAAACATGTATTTTGATTCGTATATGTATACATTGGAATATATATATATATATATATATTTCCAAGTGTTCAAAGAACTTTTGCCGTTCCTTCTTATATACAAAGTATTTCTTTATTGTAGTAGTAATTGCTATGTTCTTGTGTATAGTTTATTGGTATTTGTCATTTCCTTCTGGAATAGTAAACTTATTAAGGCTTTTCTTCATCATACCAAATTAGTTATAATACCATAAACAAACTGGCTAAATTTAATTTAAAACTACCAATTACATAGTGTGAGTTTAGCCAATTGTTATGTTTATAAATATTAAAATGGTTTAACTCTTCAGAAATTTTTACATTAGATAGATGACACTGATTTATGGGCTCATGTAAGAATTCTGGCTTATATCCTTTTCACTGAGTATCAGTTTACTCTCATTAGGTGACCAACTTGCTTGGTGGGAGCCTATTTTTTTTTTTTTACAGTAAGACTTATTTGGGGAATGTCAAAATCATGTTTTATAATAAATGTGGTTCCTACGTCCAAATCGTCCAAAATAGCCATGGTCTATTTTGTGCTTCTAGAGGTAGGTTTCTGGGGCTCTACATTAATTTGAAGATAGACTAACTTTGTATGCTACAAAGTTTAAGAAATCACTGCAATAACAAAAAAAAATTATAGCAAATAAGCAAACAACAACAGCAAAACCCAACTGGATTCATTAAAAAAATGCAATAAATCCAAAAGAATTAGAAACAGAAAAAAAAAGTGGAAAATATGCAAAAAGTAGGAAAATAAACAGAAAGATGATAGATTTAAACCCAATTATATTAATTTTCATATGAAATATAAATGGCTTAAATGCTCTAGTTAAAAAGCAGAGATAGTAGGATTGGAAAAAGGAGAGCCATCTATATGCTGCATAGAAGAAATGCATTTCAAATATAAGGTACAAATAGGTTAAAAGTATGAAAAAAATACACATATCAACATAGCATTAATTAAAAGAAAATGGGAGTGCCTCTATTAATAGCAAAATAGATTCCAGATCAAAGAATATTTCCAGGAATAAAGGTCATTTTTCCAATAATAAAGGAGCTAGTTGATCCAGTGGACTTCACAGTCCTAATTTTTTAGCATCTTTTAACAGAGCTTCAAAATACATCAAGTGAGGGCACCAGCTGGGGGGCGGGGTGGGGGGTGGGTGTAAGCGTTGGCTGGGGTTATTGATCTCGTAGTTCAGTTTTTTATTTTATTTTATTTTTTTTAATTTTTTAACGTTTATTTATTTTTGAGAGAGAGAGACACAGAGCGTGAGCGGGGAACGGTCAGAGAGACAGGGAGACACAGAATCAGACGCAGGCTCCAGGCTCTGAGCTGTCAGCACAGAGCCTGATGCGGGGCTCAAACCCACAAACAGGGAGATCATGACCTGAGCTGAAGTTGGCCACTTAACTGACTTGGCCACCCAGGCTCCCCTCATAGTTCAGTTTTTGAATTCGAGCCCCCTGTCCGGCTCTCTGCCCTCAGCACAGATCCTGTTTCAGATCCTCTATCCTCCCTTTCTCTGCCCCTCCTCTGCTTGTGCTCTCTCTCAGTCTCAAAATAAATAAATAAACTTAAAAAAATACGTTCAAAATACATCAAGCAAACGTTGACGTAACTACAAGAAGAAATAGAGAATGTCACAATTATAGTTGGAGATTTCCACATTGCTCTTTCCATAATTGATAGTACAGGTGGATAGAAAATCAGTAAGGTTATAGAAAACCTGAACACAATCAAGTAGCTTGATTACCTTGATAAAAATTTTATATACATTTCAGACAGATAATGAAATAAATGTATTAACATGGAAATGCCTAGTCTATTAATTAAAGGAAAAATTAAAAAATATTTACATATAATCATGAAATCACATGCTTAATGTAAATGGAGTCAAAAAAGCATTTAATCAGTACAATAGTTTAATCATAGTTTTCTTTATACCTCCTCCCTAAATCAATCTATACAAGGATTTTGCTGTTACAGATATGCTTTTTAGTGAACATTACACATGGAAAATGTATGAGAATACTTACCTATTTTAAAATTAATTTTAAGAGATATATAATTTATGAAGTTTAAAAAGCTTCATTTTATGGAACATATTTTCACTCTCTATGCATCAGAATGCCCACTTTGAAAAGGTGAAAAGTAGGAACTGAAATAATTATTTGCAATAAATCATGGCAGATATTTGTCTACAACCCATAAATACATTTGAAGACAGTTTTACAAAAAAAACCCTATATCTACTCAATCTAAGATGCTATTGATTAGAAAACATTCCATTATTTTAGGTTCCTCTAGAAAATAATAAATGCCCCCAATTAATTGTGACATTGTAAGATATACCAATTTCTGAGATGTTAAAATGTAAAATGTGTGTGTGTTCTGAGATGTTAAATGATCTCGAGATGCTACATGGATGTGTTCTGAGATGTTAAAAGGTAAATAGGTGTGGATTTTGTAATCTAAACCTAAAGACACGTCACCCCTAAAATGAATTTTATATGAAGTGAATTCAGACTCTGTTGACTCACTGAAATAGCCATCTAGGCTTAGTATTTCTGGGAAAAGTTATAAATTCTCTGCCTTCAATTTTTGAAAAAGCAAGATATCTCCAACTCTCTACTGGTTAATCATATAACAGGGAATAAAAGAGATACATAAAATGGAAAAAGTCATTATGACTCAGAAATACTTAATGTATTATATTTCCCCCCCAGAACTTTGAAATAAGAAGTTTGTTTCTGTTGATGCCTTCAGAAAGCTAGAGTTCTTAGCACAAACATTCCAAGCAATGATTGAGTTTCAGTGTCATGGCCCAACTGAGGCTACATTTTAGCATCTGATCCAATTAGTTATTGATATGAACCCTGAGCATTTCCATTTTCCAGGGTCCCAGACAAATTCAGACCAGGAGATACCATAGAAAGATATTTAGAATGCTAAGAAATTTTAGGAAAACAGTTACAAATAGTATAGTATAGAATTGGATGTTGCAATAATATATATCTATTATAATATTAAAACAGCTTACACAGGGTAAAAAAACTAATTAAACCTATGAATTAAAACACAATGAAGGAAACTGAGTAGAGACACATCCTGTATTTTAATTTTGATGAAACAGTATAATAGTCAAAATTTGCTCATTCTAAAATTCCTAATTGTCAAAATAATCAAGGAAATATATAATTGAAAAATCTTCTAGTTAACTTTTCAAATATTTTTTGCCAAAGTACATTTTTTTCTAATACCAGCAATGTTTTTTAATAGTAAAGTTAATAGTGACAAGTATTCAGACAATAGCTTTTTATATGTGCTTTAAGATAAATTATTCAAGTTTCTATTAGGTTTATAAAATATAAGCAACTTTTGCTTAGCTGGATCTTAGAGAATTGATAGTATGGAAAATGTTAGAATTTTTATTTAACATACATTTTTCAGTGGATATAGCCATGATTTTTAAAAATATGTATAAGCAGTTCATTCAGTCAAGCTCAGATAGAGTTTGGTCCTTCACTTTGCATGTTATGAACCATCTGGATCACTTACCTTATCTTTTCTTTGCTTTTCATCCTGGTATACAGTCCAGTGTTCTCCATCATTGCTGTATGCGAGTTTGTAGGAACCTACGAACTGTACGTGACCAAAATCCTTAGCTCCTTGTGTAATGATTCCAGTTACTTTGGTAGGGACCAGAAGGTCCACCTAAAAAAGGAAAAGACATAATTTAAATGCCACAGTAGAGCCCATTATAAATGTGCAAGTCGCTTGAATTCAGGAGATTAAGTAACATACATGCTAAAGCCAACGATCTACTAATTATTTGTATTTTGAAACTGATGACTGAGTCTGTTATTGGCTAATAATTTTGATTTTGCCACTGGATAAACTTAGTTGAAAACTTGAATAACTATTTTGACCATTTTAAAATAAAATTATGGTCATTTCAGTCTACTAATCAATTATATATTAAACTGATTCATCTAGCTTTGTAGTTTTATGCAACTGAGATTGTACAGGGCTGACAAGGCTGACCTTCTTGAAACAATTATTATCTTCCAGGGTTGTGCTTATAATTCAGTTTGCTGACTTTACTGGTTATTTCAATTTTAATAAAATCAAACTGTAGTTGTGTACATATTAGGAATAAAAATAATATATGTATCACAGTAAAACATGAAATAAAAAGTCAACATTATTTCCATGAGTTTTAATCAGCTCAGGAATATATAGTTAAATAATAGTAATAATTGTACAATGAAAATCTCATTCAGAAAATTACAATCCTAAAAATGTTGAGGAGGAAGTCAGGCATTCTTCAAAAATGAAGGAGGATTAAAGTATGCATCCATAACTTGTGGGATCTGTGCTCATGGTGCGTTTGTTCCTACAAAATACATACTTATAAAAGTATAACATGCATGGAGACTCAGCAAACATTAAATTAATCAAGGTGTGATGGAAATGCAAAAGATAGCATTGATTTTCATGAAAGAGAACACATAACATTGAATAATTTAGTATAATTCTTCTTTGTTCTCTAATTCATGAAACTTTTCTTATATCTTATTATTCTAATATAAAAAATTATAGGAATCTTTGTTTTCCATGTGGACAATTCTTGTAAGAGCTTTACCTTTAGGTTTATTAACGCTCCTTGATCTACAGCTTCCACTCTCCTTCCACAATAGGAACCTACTTCCTATGACTAAGTGGCCTGCTTACATCCTTGATCTTATCATCTTTCACTGTCACGATCCCATGTGTGACCTTGGTGGCTTTTAACCACTATGTCCTTTTGTTTCTATTTCAGGTTCTTCATCCTGTGAGATGTATGCAGCCACAAATAGACAGCCATGGGTCAGACATAGTCCATGAATGAAAAGAGAGAGCCAGGGTGAAGTATTGAATAGACCATATTTAGTGACTGTATTTAGATGCTTTTCAATAAAAATATGAAAAAAGCTCCCAATATTTCATAGCCTAGGAATATTTCTTTAAAAATTCACAGGGGATTTGACCACTTTTTGGAACATTGTTTAATTAAAGACATGATACTCAAATTGGACAGTGGATTAAGACAGAAAACTACCTTTAGTGCTTTATTAAAATATTTTAGACAATTTATCATAACTAGAAAATATTTTTGTTTCCTAACATGTATTATAGCATCTAAAATATCTATCCCGCAGCAAAGCAAGGTGGCAAAATTATGATACCTGGGAAGAAAACTGTTGTTGCCTCATACACACTATGCTAAGTGCTTTCTTGTGTGTCCTCAATGAATCTTCTCTACAGCCCTGTACAGTACCTTTGAGATGAGGGAACAGAGCCTAATGTATCATTATGTGTGATCCAAAGGTAGATAGTGAGAAGGGAGGAGCCTAGATTCAAATCCATCTTTCTGATTCAAAGTTCCACCATACATAAAAATTCTCACTCAATGATTTCTTTCTATTCATTGTGATTAAATTTCAGAAATTTCTGAGGAATCTCGAAGCTTCCTCACCACACTCATTAAACTTAAAGCAACTCTAAGCTCCAAACCAAAACAATCCTGGATTTACAATACGAGAAGAGCCCCGTGATTTTTTTTAATGTTTATTTACCTTTTTTTGAGAGAGAGAGAGAGAGAGAGAAAGAAAGAGAGAGCAAGCAAGTGCAAGTGAGCTAGGGGAGGGACAGTGACAGAGGGAGAGACAGAATCCCGAGCTGGCTCTGTGCTATTAGCAAAGATGTGGGGCTTGAACCCACAAACTGTGAGATCATGACCTGAGCTGAAATCAAGATTTGTATGCTTAACTGTACGAGCCACTCAGACGCCCCAGAAAAGCTCTGTGTTTTAACATGAATTTCCTCACTGTTCTTCACCTATCCAGGATTAAAAATATGGATTGCTTTTGTTGTCCTAAATCCAAATATAATTGTGCAGACACCTAGGTATCGCCACTGGTCTTCAAAATGCTCTTAATGTTCCTGACACCCAATTAAATGGGCAAAAAAAATCTTACAATACTCTGAGTCACTGTGTTGCTGGCAAGGCTATAAACACACAGGAACTCAAACTGTCACCAAGAATATGAACACTTTCAAGGCTTGATTCTTCAGTCTTTAAACTTCTATGAGTGTTTAGCTATGATGATGCAATGAAGAGTCTTATAGCATATCTCTTTTTCTGTGGTAGTTCTTAAAGTCAGCTGGGTTTCCTGATGGGTGGAGATGTTTTCTCCTTAAGCTGTGTGTCTTGGCTCTTTCTAACAGATATGTTTTTCTCCCACTCTAACTGCTCCCCTTCTCCAGCTTTTTTTTTTTTTTTTTTTTTTTGGTCTAGAAATGTTTTTCTTTTTTGTTCCAGTTAAGTCAACTTCTCTACTTAAATAGTTAGCAATCTGTTTCAAGCTGGATTTTGTCCTAAAATTTGATACATTAAACTTAGACTACCAGGCCCTAAGCAAACCTTCTTTAATGTAAAAATAATCAGCATCCCACACTTAACATGACGGTGCTGCAACAGGTCATGTACAGATCTCACTTTGAAACACACTTACAGACATGTCATCCTCATGTTCAGCATGCAGGATGATCCCAGAAAAGCTCATTTTTCTGAATATATGCTAACCCTTGGCTCATGAGCACTTTGCCTTCTTACAGATCTTCTGAGTTAAAGTTGTACTGCAAACATACTAGACAAAATGCCTTCAGCTGTTTTAGATAGACTCTCACCTCCCGAGGTTTGGCTCAAAGACAGCAGGTTATTTAGGGCACTGAACTGGCATATGGGTAGACATTTGGCTTAGTGCTATGCTCTTCATGTCTGGATCTGTATTAAATGTGCCTTAAATGTAACAGTCCCTCAATAAAAGTTTTGCTGGATTGAGCTAAAACTACTTCCTAAGTATGTTCCATGGACAAGAACCAACCATGTCTAACGAGGCCACAAGGTACCATAGCAGAAAATGCTGTCTTTCTCTTGTTTCTCTACATAGAATAACATCACTGGTCAACGAAATATATTGTCACAATGGCACCAACCCATTTTTACTGGAAAGACTAGTTAAAAATATTCTCCAATGTTCTTATTGTAAAAGGCAGTCTACTGTAGAGGAACTAGATGGTCTGGGCTCCCCCAAATGGCTCTGACCTCACTAGCTATATGCCCTTGGGAAAGCTACTTTATTTCTCTACATCTCAATTTTCTTATTGAGAAATGAAGACAACAATCTTTATAGGATTTTATGAGGATTAGGTTACTATTTACTAAGTGTGTAAAACAACATATAGAATATATTAAGGGCTATATTAGAATCTGATAACAATAAAACAATAAATAAATCTGGGGAAACAATCTATTATGAGTCTCAGCATGATATTAGAAGCATAAATATAGAAACAGAGAAAGGGGGTGGTTAGATTGTCCTACAAGATACTTCTGGAATATAGCATATTTTGGTCACCTTCTTACAAAGATAGTAATTTCATCTTCACTTAAAATAGAGAAAATGTGAAGCAACTGAAATTTCCATTTATGGGTGAAATGTTTTACTAAAAGTAATATAATTTTATGGAATGTTATACATCCTCATTTGAATACTAAGATTAATTACTATAGGGAAATGGTTCCAAAATAATACTAAAAGAGAATTAGATTCCAAATTATGGTGAGTGATTTATTTTCCTTTAATTATATGAGTAAAAAATGAGGGATGCATATATAGAGAGGCTTAAATGACATAGAAGTAAAGAAAAAAGTATTGCATGAGGATTATGTAGGAATTTAACTCTTCTGTTGTAAAACATCCTGTAATGTTTTAGTGAAGCATAAATATTTTTAGAGTTTCTAACTTAGGAAAATTGTAGAAAAACTAGGCATTTGCTTGAGAAAGGTCAAGATAAATGGCATTTCAGATATCTGCATAACAGCTTGACAGATGGTTCCCTGGAAGAGCACACTAGGAAAGTCAGTGGATTTTCACAGAGAAGTTCTTAAAGGGGTGAGGAAAATGAAAAGTGCTACAGATAAACGAGTGTGCAAGAAAAGTGAAAAAAAAGGACCAAACACAGCTGCATCTAAAATGCTCTAGAGTTTGCCTTTATATCAGTTATTTTGAATGACATATTTTATAATTTCACAGAACTGTGTAAAATTAACTCATTAAACAGAGATAAGTTTGATGCTAGTATAATTATATAGTATCTAAAAATCAAATTACGGGAAAAATGTTTGGAAAGCATTTTGGTTTCAATAAAGAATTTTTTACTGTAATATTACATAAAACAATTGAACACAGCCCTAGCTATATTGAAGGCATACGATTAACTGTACTTGGTATTTGAACAATATCATTGGCTATCAGATGTTGGCAACACTTTAGTCCATATTTGCAGGCCAACTGGTTAATGTGATCAACTTATTAAGAAATATTATCCAGCTCCTATATTTGATATGATCTAGTATCTATAAGGTTATAGATTCAGATTCCTTAAAATACTATATACTATATATTCATCTCACCACTCATTATTGCTTTCCTCCTTCTTTTATTGAGAAAGTTTAAATTTCTTTTTTTTTAATTTTTTATAGTTTATTTATTTTTGAGACAGAGACAGAGGATGAGTGGGGGAGGGGTACAGAGAGAGAGAGAGAGAGAGAGAGAGAGAGAGAATCTGAAACAGGCTCCAGGCTCTGAGCTGTCAGCACAGAACCTGACGTGGGGATCG
The DNA here is from genome assembly GCA_028646485.1 of Cryptoprocta ferox. Lineage (NCBI taxonomy): Eukaryota > Metazoa > Chordata > Mammalia > Carnivora > Eupleridae > Cryptoprocta > Cryptoprocta ferox. The sequence continues at coordinate 57,865,142 of CM053572.1, forward strand.
AACCCACGAACCATGAGATCATGACTTGAGCCGAAGTCAGATGCTTAACCAACTGAGCCACCCAGGTGCCCAGAGAAAGTTTAAATATCTAATAATATTTTTAAATATTTAATGTAGCAATTACTTTTTCCCTATTGAACTCTACAGCTATGAACACAAATAGAAAAAATTATACCACAAAATAACCTTTCAAAGGATAGAGGGACTTTTCTGTTTTATTGGTGTCTTATATAGTATGTCTTTTACATGTAAAACTACGTATAACACATGTATAGTGCATAAAGAAGCTTTGTAAGCTTTGGTGATCACTCAGGAGTGTGTTTTGTAGGACACTTGGCATACAGTAGACATTGCAAATATCTAGGCATCATCTTCCCTGGATTTAAAATTGAGATAACTCTATACTTAACAATTACATGAAATTATAACATGAACGATGCCATATGCCAACCTGAGGTACACCCCGCGATTGCTGTCAGTTCATGATTACTAAGTTTTTTTAATGTTTATTTATTTGTGAGAGACAGAGAACATGAGCTGAGAGGGGCAGAGAGAGAGGGAGACAGAGGATATGAGGCAGGCTCTGGGATGACAGGAGAGAGCCCCCTGTGCGGCTTGAACTCATGAACCATGAGAGCATGACCTGAGCTCAAGTCGGATGTTTAACCAACAGTGCCACCCAGGTGCCCCTCATGACTACTAACTTTTTTCTTTAATTTTTTAAATATTTATTTATTTTTAAGACAGAGACAGAAAGAGTGCAAGCAGGGGAAGGGCAGAGAGAGAGGGAGACACAGAATCCAAAGCAGGCTCCAGGTTCTGAGCCATCAGCACAGAGCTCTACACGGGGCTCAAACTCACTAGCCCTGAGATCATGACCTTAGCCGAAGTTGGACACTCAACCGACTAAACTACCCAGGTGCCCCGACTACTAACTTTTTAAAAGAGTTCATCTAGAATCTGCAAGTAGTTCAACTGTATAATTTAGCTGAGAATGGAGATGGCGTGATAACTCCATTAAATATGCACCATTCATATTTAATATTTTCATTTAATAATCTTTCTCATTATGAGAGTAATACAGGTTATGAGGAAAAACTGAGAAATACATAAAGAATAGAAAAAAACTGTCTCACTATCAGATACAATCAATGCTTTTTATCCTCCCTAAACATGGGTTTAGACAAATTTGTTGTACTTGGCATTTATTTGGTTACCAGGTGTTGGTTGCACTTTCTGGATTTGCAGGTCAATTAGTTTATTCTTTTTTCCCCTTAATATCACATCAGTAATTTCTATGTCAACAAACTATTTTTAAGATTTTCTTTGACATAACAAACCATGTTAAAGATTTACCACAATCATTTATTTACTATAAAACATTTACTCCTTTTTGTATTTTGATTTTTTCAATTAAAATTAATACTCTTAAAAAATCCTAGTCCTTTCAGTTGACCATATCTCATTTACACAGGATAAATTCATAGAATGAAGGTTATTTTATCAAAGGATATGAAAAATAGATTCATTTTCTAAAGATAAATAATAAAACATTTATTGTGAGATTACAGATGGTACAAAGCAATAGATGAATTCAGATGAAATAACCTATAACTCTACTGTAATCCAGAGTTAATTCTTGTTGACTTCTTTATATTCACTTTTGTAGACATTTCTTATTCCCACGTATCTTCATAAAAATAAGTTCACAATATACATGTTGCTTTATAACTTACATTTTTTCACTTACTGTGGATATTTTACATATAAATAATAGTAATAATAATAATGTGTAATGACTGTATAAGGTTCTCTGTTACAGATACATGATAAATATGAAAATAATTTAACCAGTCCCCTATTGATATTCTTTTAATTTGTTTCTAATTCTTTGCCATCAGTAAGAACCTAGAATGAACTCCCATGTTCATATCTTTGTTCACTGGTGCAACTATTTCTTATAGGCGTAAAAGACCTGCCCTTTGAAATGTGATATGCATTGTGTCCTTTGTCTCCAGAAAGATTATACACTTGCATCTAGAGTGTATGATAGTTTTTTCTCTGCATACTCACCAATCTCATGTTTTATAAAATTTTACATTCATGACAATTTTAAAAATGGCTTTTTTACATTTAATGTACATAAATAGCAACAAGTGAAATTTAATTTACATTCTCTTAATTGGGTTCAGTCTCACTAATAATATATACAGATAGTCTCTTTAATGTCCTTTATTAGCTGTTAGAGATTTTCTTATTTGTTTTAAGAATTATGCACTTACGCAGCATCAATATGGGCTTCTGTTATATTCGTTGCTTTTTCCCCTAATTTTCTAAGTCATTTAATTTTATATTTTGCACACAAATTTTTAATTTTCATATACTCAAATCTATCAATCACTCCTTTTATGATAGCATATTTTTATATGCTTAAAGAGATTGTTTACTTAATTAAATAAATCAGTTAAATAAGATCTACATGTTTACCTATAATGGAAACTTATGGGTTTCCTTCTATGTTTTTTTTCTTTCTTTTTTATTTCAACATCTAAACCATCTTGACTTTATGGATATATATGATATGACACTCTTTTTCATAAGAATGTAATTTTCTCCACACTTTTTCTCAAATAATCCATTTTTTTCTCCCTCTACCTGGCTGATGGTTACAAGGTTTGCTCTTTATTTTGAAATTAACACTATGAATCCTGGTCATCACCATCACCACCAGGATATATCTTGGTGAGAGTCTCTTTTATTGCTTTTGGATGGGATCAAGAGGCTCCATTCAAAGTGTAGACTAGTTTCTGGGGGAGGAAAGTATGGTCAAAAGGTTTTCTCATTTTATAGTTTAAAATGTTGTTTCTGCTTCTTTTGGTGCCTTCCACTAGAAGGTCAGTTATCCAATGACTGGCTCTTTACTTCTGATTTTTCTTATTTATGTTCTTTTCTCACTCATAATTTTCATTTTTTATTATTCTCCATTCTGTCCTCAATGTTATGGATTTTATTTTTGATAATGCAATTTCTACTGCTAAATTTTAAAATTTCCTTGAAACACATTATTAGGATACCTCCGTCATCATCTCAGGATTCATTTTATCCTGTCCAGTATTCACAGAGAAAATTCCATTGTATTTCATATACATTCTAGTAATCTGCTATTCTGGTAGGAAATTTTCTACTTTCATAATTTTTATTCATGCCTTTAGAATAATTTCTATCCTTTTCTTGTTCTACAAATTGAAAAATAAGTCCCATACCATCTTGTTTTGTTTTCCTTTGCTTGAACAGAAAGAGGAAAGTCCTGATGCCAGCACACTGGTCACAAGAGTCCCCTCAGCCCCTCACCATCTATTAGGCAGTTGTAAGAATTCTCTTTCTGACCTTCAGATGTCAATACTGCCTCTGGCCTTTTTACCAATGCCCAGCAGACATTTAGGCTGAACAGCTTAGCTAGTCTGAAGGACAAGCCTCTTTACTCTTGCTGTTTTTCCTCTGAATATTGTAAGGATAACATATTTTCCTGATAATACAAAATCCAAAGCATTCTCTTGTCAAATATAAGATCCCAGGGGCAGGTAGCTCAGTCTATATTGTTCATCTTGCACCTGGCACATAGTAGGTATTTCAATAAATACATATTGAATGAATAGTTTTATATTTTAGGATTCAGTGAGCCAAATGTAGCCAACATACATTCTACTCCACCTAGCCAGGTTTGTATTAGGAGGCAAATGGGTGTGATGGCACACTGGGAGGGAGACAGTGGCACAGCATACAGTTTCTGCTTGTATTAAAGCAACGGTTGGGCTCTCCAGACCTCAAGGCAGGCTCTGGGTCTTGGCCACCACTGTTCTAAGTTACATGTTGGAATCCATACACTCTAGGTACAGGGAATTCAGCCCAAGGGACTGGAAAATCACCTAATGGCATATATTTGTATGCATACTTCATGGATGAGGGAAGGGAATCAAAAGTTGCAGCAGAAGTTGAATGAGTTAATATGATGTAAGCAATTTCCTCATAAGCTCATAGTAGGAACACTTGAAATCAGGCTTGCTCTCTCAGTTCCAGAGGAAACTTCCAAATGGAGTTCTCAGGAAAATGTGAAAGAAAATTCAACCAGGCTTCACTAAAATTATGTGTAAATGAAAGTCCATTGATTTAAGATTTTCTCATTCTATCTCAAAGGAATGTAAAAGACAAAAACAATCAAATTATATATTATACATTAGGATTAATAAAATATAAACACTGAATCTAATGCCTTTATATTGATTTACTTAAATCATGACATAAAACGGGAAAATAAGTTGATTTTCTCTTCTTTTTTTTAATGAGTGACCTTTGTAATATTCTATATAAATTTTATTTTTTGAATTGTTTTGTAAAAGTATTCTGAAACAATTATAGTTACAAGTAACTAAAATTGACATTAGGTTAACAGGTAAGCTCTTACCCAATTCTCCAAATCCTATGTCAAAAAGAATAAAATATTTGACAAAAATTATAAAGCTTAGAAAATTCTTAGGGAAAAGAATCCTACTTTCCTCATTGGGTTATGGAGAGTGATTTTCTGCTGAGTTCAACAAAATTAAGATCATCCTGAGAGAGCAGGATTAACATATCTTTATTTACCTTTCAAGCTTGATTTTGTTTAGGCTGGGAACTTTGACTTATTCCATGAATAAAAATTCAGGGCAATGGCAAATTGAATTAGTCTGCAATTGATAGGGTCATTATTAATTAGTAAGTGGAGACTTAATACAAGACTTTGATCAAAGAGCATAATGATATCCAATAAATATTGTTCAGCTTTTTTAATTAGAGCAGTGCCAGAGCCCAAATGCAGTAGAAAATAAAGAAAATACTGGTAAATGATTTGCATGTAATTTAAAAAAGCATAACACAACTTTTAAATAGGAATTGAGGTAGTTTGTTGTTTAGTGCTCTCTGATAGCACAATGAGAGGGGAGCCTAGGTAAAAATTGTGTCAGCATCTTTCATAAAGCCAAAGATTCACTGAACTGGCAATCAAATTTGCATACACTTCAGTGGCCAGAATTTCGTCGATTTTTCACTTGGAAAGCCCGTTTTGAGTATACTTCTTTGGCAACGATTTTACTGAATATAATTTTGCCAAAGGCACTTATATTTTGTATAACCGTTATATATTTTAGAGATTGACATTTACAAATACAAAACATCTATGCACAAATATGTGTGACAATATGTGAATTTACACAAATCTTGTTTTGTGACAAATATGTAAAACTCATGAGAACTCTAAATAAAATACCCACAGAGTAAAGTATACTGCAACAGCAAATCACATTGCATATCTTAAATATTATGAGGCCCTTGGAAGGTAGGAAACCTGATAGAACACACAACCTATTTTATGCCCCGTGCTGGCTGGAGGAGCTATGCATTTTAGGTTGATATAAAACTTTGCCATTCCCACAATGTATAAATCACCCATAGAGTCCTGGGCATGATTTTGTTTCATTAGACCAGGTAAGCCTTAACACTACATCTTCACCCTTAACTTCATATATGCACATTATATGTGACTGATTTTTAGGCTTCGACAACATCCTTGCAAAGAGAACTAGATGTAACTTTCCTCCCTTGTCCTTAGAAAAGGAAGTGGAAAGAGGTACAGCCTCTCAAGAATCAGGCATGAAGTAAATGCTTCAAATTGCTTTGGGAAAATGTACCATCAGGGTCAACAGCTGGAAAATAGCCCAGGTCAGCGTGCTGCTCTGAAGTGATTGGAGGGGAAAGGGAGGGATATGGCTCAGCTGTCTGTGGATTACAGGGTTAAGAGCCATTGACACAGAAAGTAAACTGCCCTGAAGGGTGGCTTTTTTTAAAACATCTTTTGTCCAAAGGATAAAATATATATATAGTATGGATAAAAAGGATACAAATTATTTCCATTCAAATGCATGGTCAGTAACACTGTCAGCATTTTATTTGTGTAAAAAGGACGAGCCTGGCTTTGGTGGCTCTGGCAGGGCTATCCAGTCCATCAGGTCATCTGTCACCACACATCGTAATTGTAATTTTAAAGAGCATCAGTGAAAGCCCTGGTTATAGATTTCCTCATGGAATACCCATAAAACCAACGTGTTTTGTTTGCTTATGTTAATTTACTTTACTCTATATCCTTCCATTACTAATTTCCATTTGTTTTGTTCCCAAATAAGGAAATAAGAAATAAGGAGCAGCTGTTATATTCTTGAAACTCCAATTTTATCTAGCTTTTCTTTTAGGTCCTAATATTAATTTCCCATTTATTCTCTTTAATGTAGTGTCCAAGGTCTTTTGAGCTTATTAAGTGGTAAAATATAATACTGGGTGCTGGATGCTGATAAAATCTAAGTACTACTTGACGAAAATATTTTAATTAGGTTCCACAGTGCAATGTGGCCTGGATATATTTGTAATAAAGCCCAAATAGGTATATGCCTAACAGTTACAATGTCATGGCTTGAATATAGGCTATATATCTCTCATAAAATATATCTTTGTTGATTACATGTGAACAATAAGATGCTAATACTGTCCTTTCAGGAAGTAGCACTATATTTAAGGGACTCTCGTATATTTGCTTGTCTTAGAACAAGAGCTCATTTCTTTGTGCAATCAGCTCCAAACAGTCTCATATTTTAAAAATCACATTCTTTAACTCTAAACTATTCATGCACTATGTTTTCTATTACTGTAAAATAGCTCATAAAGCACAGTCTTAAATTAGGTATAGAATTAATCAATCACTTGGAACAAACTCATTCTATTAAGCTTATTTAATTTTTTTGCATATGTATTCAAGATTTTTAAAACTCTCCATGTTATAGGTCACATCACTAAAGGATCACGTATAGATTTAAATGAAGAATTTCATATGACTCTTCCCACCCTTGTGGTTGAACACCTTTGCAATAACTGTCCCATTTGATATCCCATCTGAGACTTTAGTCACAAGGCTGCTGAAGTTTATTAACATAATTTGCGAAGAAAAAAATCAGAAGTGAAATAAGCAGAAAGTAGGGGTATAAGTCCCTCTCATTTTTTATTGTAATCGCATTAGGATCCTAAAATCCAAAAAGATACTTTAGTCAAATTCAAACTTAAAGAAAACAGAAATCATGTAGAAATTATTAGATAGAATGACACTAAAAGGATAATTTTATAAAGTTATTTATAATGAAATCAATCAGCAAGTAATAAAAACAGAAACAAAAATAAAAAACTGTTCATCTTCATAAATAACTCAAAGATTTGTCTCAAGATTTGTCTCTTGATCTTGTGGTTGGTTTATTGTACCTAAAGAGGTGTTTTGACAGGTCTTTCTCATTAGAGAGAAATCTGGTACATTTCAAGAAATGCTGAAATGTCTATTAGTTTAGGAATCAGAATATAAGCTTTGACATATCTATATGTTAAACAGAATCACTGGAGGTCCAATGCAAGTGACTTTATAAAGTCTCCCCTTTCAAGACACGTGGGACAGAGGTCACACATATAATTTGCTACCTTTTTAATACTCTATATTCTAAAAAATCATGACCTTGGAATGCATTGTCTCCAACGATTTTGTACAGTAACATTTTCTTTAAAAAGCAAGAGCACGTAATATAAACAAGCACGTAGAGATTATGCTCTAGGAGCAAGAAATGTCACTGTTGTTGGGGAGATTGAAAGGTTAATTGTGAAGAAATAATGTACTCTTTTGAAACTTTTTGAACTTTCAGGTCAAATCAACAAATGTGGTTGTATTTTCAAGGTGGAAAATTTAAAATAATGAAACAGTAAAAAGCCAGATATTAAGAATATATCTAACATTTCTGCACTGAGAATGCTTTTTGATATAGCTTTTTTTGGAGATACTTTTTATTAGGTTAAGAACTTTCCCGTCTATTATTTACTTGTTTTGGAATTTAAAAATCATGAATAGGTATTTAACTTTATTAAGTTTTAAGGCTGTTTAAAATGCTGTTTGAGATGATCATATGGATTTCTCCTTTAATTAATGAATATGTAACAAATGGCTACAAAACCAACACTGGACCAACACCAGAACTATAACAGTGGCAATACCTATGGGGGTACTTTCCATTATCTTCTTGCTTCTCTTAACCATGGTTACTTAATCTTATCTTTTTCATTATTTCCTGGCTTTTTGAAACACAGTTTTATTAGACATGAGTGGACCCTAAATAATATTTAGTTTTAAGTTGTTTTTAAAAATTATAAAGAGTATCAGATAGTAATCTTCTGGGACTTGCTTTTTTCCATTTAGTATAATAGTGCTATAATTCATATATATGTTTGTTTATAGTTATATATTTATTTTTACTATGGTGTAATATTTCATGAGTACATACAAGGCAATAAGACCCAGTCTATGCCATGAGTATTTGATTATTTCCAATTTTAGCTTTTAAAAATCAGTGCTATGAACCTTCTTGTTCCTATCTCCTTAACATACATATTCAAACATTTTTGTAATTATGTACCAAGGAGTGGAATTTTTTGGTTGTACAGTATATGAATGTGCAATTCTATAAGACAAGGCCAAAAAATTTCCAGAACAATTTTACCAATCTATCCTCCTACCAGCAAGCTATATATATTCTTTATCTTTAATTTCCTATCTTGGTGATTAAGATTAGTATATTTTCTAAGAAGTTTTTCTAAAGTTTGGACATTTATGTTAAGTTTATGAATTCCTGCCATAAATTCTTTAAGTAAACCTATTTAAACT
>CM053572.1:57874417-57983683 GCA_028646485.1 Cryptoprocta ferox
GGGACCAAAATTAATATGTAAATTAATACATCAAAATTAATACATCCATATTTGATATATATCTGAAACTCAAATGTAAAGGGCTCTAAGCCTTAGTTTCAAACTGTAGGTCTATGTTCTCTTTAGCATATTCCTCCATTATAGTATGTATCACATGTGCTTGCAGTAATGTGCTTATAAATGCCTGTCCTCTACTAGATTTTGAGCTCTTTGAGTATTCTAAACATATTTTAGGCATCTTTGCACCCTCCAGGTTTATTCTAAGGTATGCGTATGTTAGGCATCCAGGAACACCTTTACTAGACAGGTGGATAGATAAGATGGGAAGAGATTGGCTCAACAACACAGGTTAGAGTTTGTTTTCAAAGTATAGCAGGGCCAACTTTTTCTTAACAGATAAGTAGCAAGGAAAAATATGTGTAAATATCTAAAGAAATGTTTGAGTAAAGAAAATGATTTTCCTGAGAGAGAAGTTTTAAGGTAGAGTATTAAGAATGTCATGTTTATACTCAATGGCACTGTGAATTTGGCAGCCTTCTGCAGTATAGTATAAACTTTGGCAGAAAAAGATTGAAGTTAATGAGAATGACTTCAATACTTTGTCAGTAAGGCAAAATGAGGTAAAAGTCCCTAGATTCAAAGCATGGTAATAAGAACAAAAAACCCAGGGACAATCTGACCTGACAGGTAAAGGACAGGATCTTTTTTTTTTTTTTTTTTTTTTTGTACTCTTCACTCAATTTAATCAGACCTTAAAACAAGAGAAAGAGTGCCAAACTGACAGCCAATGACAGCCCTCAGGAATAAGAGAGGGTTATCACTCCTAGGTTAGAAATGGGTAAATAAGGAGCTGGAAAAAGAGGAAGAAGCTAGTAGAGTACCTGGTCTAATGTCATTTTGCCAAGTAAGTTTCAGAATCAGGAGGCTAAGGGATCAGTATGGTTTGGATTCTCCTGCCAGCCCAGAGGAAGGGCAGACATGGGGACAAGGAAAAGAGCCTAAGTCAGGCCAGTTGGTCCAGAGTATCTTGGGAGACAGGATGTTACAGTTAGCTGATGGAATTTCGGGAGCCCAAGAGTGACAAAAGACAGAAGAGTTGCCACAGAAGTTTGCAGGCCTGACAAATCCAGCAAGACGTACTGTATACGAAGTAGAGTAAATAAAAGAGGGTGTATCAGATGGGGGCTAGGTGGGGTTTTTGGAAATGGCTGGCAGAAAACAATAGGTAAAGTTCCAAGCACACAGATACTCTGTATCTAGGAGCAGAGACACAGGCATAAGACTATGTCCCCTCAGTGGCTGGATTCTCTTTTCAGAAATATTGGTAACACTAAATTTGGGAAGGGATGAAATATCATGCAGAGTATCACCTGGGAGGCCACACAGGGTTGTGGTCCCAAGCCGTCTATGACAAGAGAGAGGAACATCAGCAATTCTAATGATGACTGACTCAGACTTCATATGATAGGGCTTTACACGTGCACTGTCTTGTGAGAAGATTAACTCCAACGTCTGGGACTCTGGCAGATGAAGTAGCAATTATGAATGGAGTATCCTCAACTGCGGGGGCTGGAAGTATGCGTAGGTGATGAATTAAACTGAGGAATTCCATCCAGGTCACTAAAGAGCTGTGGGTCCTGAAAAGTGCTGTATCAGAAGTCTCCTCTTCCAATTATCCCTGGCATAAAATGCAACCCATTCATACCATGGCAGCTTCTGCGTATGACAGACTAGATATGACACTGAAAGGAGAGGGTGAAGTTGGTGTTCCCCACATGGGTAATATATCATAGCACTAAGCAAATATTCCTACAATTTTAAATTCCCTTGATTTGCTCCTCAAATGTTTCCTTGGTTCTCTCTCCTTTCATCCCAGATTATGTAAAAGAAAGGATGCAGGGGAACGGAGAAAGGTCTTCTGCTTGGTGTCTGTAGATCCCTCTATGTGCTAATTGTATAGTTTACTTTTTTGCATGCTGATTAGTCCAGAAAAAAAATAATGGGAAATGAGTATTATTAAAATCTCTCAGGCATTGTGCTAGCTCCCTGTTCTGGCATAATGATTTCTATAGTTAAACAAGTCTTGGTATGGCATATTTCCTAGGAAAATGTAAGATCTTCTTTTGGTTGGACAAAATATTCTTTAAAGACTCTCATTTTTTCCCCTTGCTGTTGGTTGTGAATATGAAATGTGGGGTTTTAGTGACAGAATTTAATTGTGGTCTCTGTATGTTGGTGCTGCGCCCAGAAAGCTTTAGGAAATGGATGATTTTTGTATACCAAAGTAATAAATAAAGGCTATACATACTCTGCTCTAAAATTTCTTGCTTATTCTTGTTCTTGAAATCAATTTTTGGTTAAAAAAAAGAAAAAAAGCCCTCCCTTTTTAAAATAAGTAAATTGGTCTTGATTTTATGTCTGCCTGAACTCCTTGCTGATTATTTTATGTATTAGACCTGTCTAGAACTAGGTAAAATTATTTTTAAGTTCATTACTTTAAAATCCAGTAAATTAATTCATGCAATTTAAAATCTGTTTTTCATAGCTGTATGAATAGATTTGTATTGTTATGTTAAGTACTATGATCTGACATGTTTTCAGTCACCTTGTTGTTGGAACTGAATCATGTATAATTTTTAGAGTCAACTAAGTTTTACAGTGAAAGATAAAATTTCATATTAAAAAGTGTAAGGTTGCAATGTAGCACATTAAAATAAAACCTGGAAATAGGATTAATGTATACTGAGAAAAATGAAGGAGAGGCTAAGTGCCCTGATTTAAAAATGAGTGTGTAAAATGTTCAGTACCTCTTCCTTCGATCTAAAAAATAAAAAAAGGATATAGTTAGCAAACCACTCTAACAATAAAAAAATGAAACAGTGGCTTATATAAAAGAGCTTAGTTACCAAGTGCTCCTCAATACTTAAAAAACTTTTTATATTTTTAAACACTGGTAAAATTCCAAATAACCAAGACATAGTTTAGATAACAAGGTTTCATTCATTAGATGCTTTATGATGTAGAACTAAAACTATATGATACGGATTTAAATCTTGAATCTGGGAGCACCTGGCTGGCTTAGTCAGTAGAGCATGTGACTTTTGATCTTGGGGTTGTGAGTTCAAACCCCACACTGGGTATATAGATTACTTAAACATAAAATCTTTAAAAAAAAATCTTGAATCTGTTATACATTAGTTTGGTAATCTACAGTAAGTTACCTCTGAACCTCACTTGTAAAATGAGAAGCATAGTTCAGAAGACTTTTGAGGTGCCTTTCCATTTATAAACCTCTGTATTTCCCTATGCTACACGTTATTCAATAAAGCCACCTCTGTTCAATTTCCTGTTATTCTCTATTTACCCAAACATCAATCCAATATTATTGAGTACTTGCTAAACAATAGGCCCCCAGGTTATTAAAATGCTCTGTGGATCTCCGTTGTCATGGGAGAAGTAGATTCTTGTATGCACAGATTACAGCACAGAGGTGCAGGCCCCTTGAGGCATAGGAACAAAGAACCTGCAGGGTGTGGATTTCCATCAGAGCCCAGGTGAGCCTGGATGTTGAAGGATTAGTAGGAGCTGGATGAGAGGAAAGGGCATTCTAGACCAGGAGAAGTGCACTTGCAAGTGTACATATCTTGAAAGAGTTTTCCATGTTTGGAGAAGGAGAATCTCCTTGTGGCTGGAACCTAGGCCAGAAGAACTGTAGGGAAAGGAAGCTGGAATGGAAGATTTGAACTAACTTGTAAAGAACTTGTCTTAGTCACTAGCTACAGTGGGTAAAAGAAGAAATTTACAACATAAGGAATTTAGATTTTAACTTACATGTGCTATTTTAAAAGTAAAGTAATTAGGTTGTCACTTTGTACTCCACTTGAACAAATCCTTCATCCTCTCTAGATTTTTGGTTCTTTGTAAAATGCTTCAGCCTACCCTTCAACACTATGTTTCTGTTTGTCAATCTTATGTTTATTTCTCAATGTGGATAGTCCCTAGCTATCAAGTTTTATATAGATCACTCCATTGGCAAATGGCTAGTTTCTTCTTGTTTTGGTCTCTAGTAACATAAAAGTCTATTAGCAACATATATAATTTGTGAGTCCAGTGAGCACCTCGGTAGCAATTTACACCTTTTTGAAAAGTAGTATGTATTCATACAGTATGATGTAAATTTAAATCTTTTTGATTTAGACTACCAAACAGTATTCCATCCTTAATTTCTGGTGACATTAGTATGCTGACTTTCTAATGTTCACTATTTGTCAAACTACATAGCCAAATTTTTGCCTAGGGAGAAATGCCCTACATCACCTTTTAGGTATGCTAGAAAAAAGCAGCTGCTAAAAATCAATTTTCCATTTCTGAAAAGTGCAGATAGTTTGGGTATCTGCAGTTCTAATTTCAAAGCATTTGCTTCTTACAGCTTAATCTTTTAAATGGTCACTGCAACTTTGCCTCATTATCCATATATATGTCCATTATATGCAGACTCATCACTTGCGTCCAAACCTCTGCATTTTTGTTATAATCTCTGAGGAAGAATGATTACATAGACGACTAAGAGTCTGAAAGGGATAATGTCACAAATTCTTTTGAATATTTCTTTGGGTTAAAATTTTGTTTTACAGGGCACCTGTGATGAGGGAGCATAAGGCAAGCTGAGGGCAAATTACAAATTAGCACCTCCCCCACCCTCCACACACACTTCAGGTGGGATATGTGTGACATTCCTCAGGCACTCCTGGCTGCCCAAGAACAAAGGAAAAAACAGAAAACAAATGGTTAAACTGATAGAGTCTCCATCAGTTTACAAATATCTTAGTAATATTACAAGAAAAGGGCAATCTTATCAGTAGCCTAAAGTTCAGTAACTCCTACTGTCTTAATGTTAATGCTATGCTAGAGGTAAAAACAACCTTAGCCTGCCAATCAATAGCTAGGCCTCCAGTAATCCATGAGTCTTCTTTAGCATATGGAAATCCCTTTGAGGAACTTCTTCTCTACTCTACCTCCCCCAACTCCATAAGAATATAACCAGTCACTCTTCACAACCCCAGTGCAGCTCTTTCTGCCCACAGGTCCTGTTCCCATGCTTTAATAAAATCACATCTTTGCACCAAAGACATCTTCAAGAATTCCTTCTTGGCCATTGGCTCTGAACCCCCCACCACTCACAAACCTCATCACCCAGGTGGCTTAGTCAGTTAAGTCTGACTTTTGATTTTGGGTTGGTCATGATCTCAGTTTGTGAGTTCGAGCCCTACATTGGGTTCTGTGCTGACAGTACAGTGCTTGCTTGGGACTTTCTCTTTCTCCTCTCTCTGCCCCTCCCCTGCTTGCTCTCTCTCTCTCAAAAATAAATAAATAAACTTAAAAAAATGTTTTACAGATAGTATCAGTAAATATATATCCAGATAGCAACATATATCACAACAGTTTATTATATGTAATTAACCACATATACAATTTATTAAAAAAAATCTCAAATAACATTTGTTATAATATGACTGATATGTACTACAAAGCAAAATGGAACCTGGGCTGGGGCACCAAACTGGAAGATAGTGAACATCTCTAGAGCTCTCTTAGACTTTGTATGGTCTTCTGATTACACAAGATATACTTCTCTGCAACTTCCTTTTTTTCCCACTGAAAATGACCCTCATTGTTTAGATAATAACATTGCAAATCCATACTAAAATTGATTGGAAAGATATCTGTGTAAGTTCTTTCTCATATTTGAGGAGAAAAGTAATGACAGCATTAAGTCAGCCAAAATCAACACATTTGTGTGTTGACATTTCAAGTGATTTATGTGCTTATCAGATGACTCAATAAAATAATGCATAATTACCAAACCTACTGACACATAAAATAACTAATCATATTTTTCTGACTCAGGCAACTTCTTTCTGAAAAGTGAATAAAATTCAGTGAATTTTATATTTATTATATTTAAAAACCTTTTCCTCTGAAATTAAAAAAAATGATCGATTAAAACTATTTCCCATAAGAACAAGAGGAAAGCAGTTCTTTAATGTTTCCATCTTGATCGTGTGTTTGTCCCATTTTGCACAGAGATCATCTGGCCAGGAGACATGTAGAAAAGCTCTCTCTGTAGAGCTGCCAGCCTGGACTAAGTAGGACTTCAGTCATTTTTCGCCAATGTACCCTTAGACAATCGTACATCTTTTCTGAGACTGCTTCTTGTCCTATAAAGTAAGATCCATTACAACTGTCCTGACCTCCTTATATAATTGTTTGGAGGATCAAATGAGATAGGAAAATGTTGCTTTAAAGTGCTATACCAAAATATATTTTAAAAATAATTTTCCTTTATATTTAATAAAAAACAGATTTGTCCTAAAGAGCAATATAAGCTGAGTTTCCTAGAAATAAATGACACCAATTTAAAATCCAACATAAAAATTCAATGAAAAGCAATAGCAACTATGTGATGACCACCACGAATGACATTCCTTAATCTTAGACCAAAACCAAGTATCACTACTTGTAAAAGTAGTCAGCTTTTGGGGTTGAGAATCCTTTGAAATGTAATATTTCAAAGTCGTTAGAAGATGATTTTAAGAAAAACAAAATCAATTACTAGAGCTTTTGTTCACAAATTGATTTAGGGTTCTAAAGTAAACTTCAGATTGCTTACTTTATCTTCCGTGTGATTCAAGATAATTGAATAAGTCCCTGGCAATGGAGTAATGGTTCTTCCTTAGGTACTTAAACTCTAGGAACTGAGTTTGTAAGGAAACAGAATTCTCTTATATTTGAACAAATGCTAAGCACAGAGAAGCAGCAGCTTCTCCCCATCTGCTCTTCCAGATACAAGAAAAGATTAGTCCCATTAGATAAAGATCTGGGATCTCACTGGCTTCCTTTTTGCTCACCCCCCCCCCCACCAATGCCATGTGCCAGGGTTGCCTCTGTTCCTACTGTCCAAATGGGAGGCTTTGCTAACAGGTCTACAGAATGGAGATAACTCCTAGATAGAGGAGATATACTAATCATAAGAATGTTCCGATGTTTTTCCTTGCTGATACTGTCTGGGAATGTGTATTGCTCCTTATCGTTTGTGAAGTGGAAAAGGGGTACCCCTGCTGGTTCTTTCTGGTCTTATGTATGGAATGTGCTTTAGGATTAGTCCTTTGAGTGAAAGGGGAAAAAGGACACTGGAAGATGTAAGATGGCTAAAGAGATAAATGATCTTGTAAGAGGTATTTGACTACAGTATGGACTTTAAATGTGGCAGGGGGACTCTTGGGTGACCACAATGATTTCAAACTCCTTGCTGTCCACACTGTTGTATATTTTCCCCTCTACTGAGTACAGGCAGGACCGGTGGTTTGCTTCTAACCAATAGAATATGGCAAAGATAATGGGATTTCAGTTCCCTGATCACACTACATTATATAAGACTCTGTCTTAGCAGACTGAGCTAGAGTTTCTTCTAGCTGGCTTGATATATTCAGAGACCATGTTGAGAAATCCACATGGCAGGAAACCGTGGGTTGCCTCTAGAAGGAGAATGTGACCTCTGGCAACTGAAAGTACCATGAGGAACAAGAGGGCAGCCTCCAGTTGAAAGTCAGACAAACAGCTGGGCCCTCATATGGCAACAGGGAAAGGAATTCTGAAAACAATCTCCATTGTCTTAGGAGCAGATTTTTCCTCACTTACAGATGTGAATACAGCTCAACTGACACCTTTACTGCATCCTTGAAAAACCCTGAGCAGAGGACTCAGCAAAGCCATGCCTGGGCTCCTGGCCCAGAGAAACTGTGGTATAATAAACATGCATTGTTTCAGCTCCTAGTAATTTGTTATGCAGCGATAGAAAACTAATATACTAGATAACAGGAGGAGGTAAAAAAGATGACTTGTTGAAATGATTAAAATGCAAGCAATAGAGAAAAATGTGAAGGAAATGGGTTAAGTGAAGGGCACAGGATAGCGTGGGAAATGGACAGCATGAGTATTCTGTATTATTTACAAAGAGTAAAGACCTATATTTGTGAATGAAATGTGAAACACTGCTGTACAGTGTACCTTTAGAATGCAGCCATTTCAAATTATCCTATATTTTTTCAGATCCTAAAGCTTTTCTCTGCATTAAACATTTATGTTGCTTGCTTAAGTGTGATCCCTGTATTGCATATTCCATTTTCACAGCTTTGTTTAGAATCTCTATAGCAACTGGCCTATTCACCCTTCCTTCCCTTACCTAGTTGAACTGCAAGAAACTGTATTTTATAATAACAGAAGCAATGGGATTTGACGTTGTAAAGGTTTTTCTTTCTTTCTTTCTTTCTTTCTTTCTTTCTTTCTTTTTAATAAAGGGTAGGACTATACTGAAGTAGTTAAATCTTTTTTTTAACTATAAAAAGCTAGATGTATTTTCTGGTAACCAATCACTCTATCTTACTCTATCTGCCTCATCGATTCACCATCTGCTTCCAAACTTCATCCAACAACATGTTTTTCTTCTTTGATCACACCTCTTATTTTCTCACTTTTATTTAAATTCACATGAACCTTTGGAAAGTTAACACGTTCATGCTCTTAACACCTCACACACCATGATATTCTCTGGGCTATTCACTGGTCAATTAATGATGGCCATGAGGTAAGCGCCTCAAGGAATATAGTATCTGGACAACTTGATGTTGACAACATTGGAGGGTGAGGAAAAATAGGTTTGTATGGAGTCACAGCCACAGCTACAAATAGCATCTCTTCAGTTTTGGCAGGATCCTGACATATATTTTGACTGTCAGCCTCCCTTCTCAAAGACAGAATGTGGGTTTTTCCCACTGCTCTTTCCCTCTGCTCTCTTGGTGAGAAATGCCCTTCTCCTCAAAGTTCCCTGTGTCAGAATGTGAGTGTCCTTGCACAACCCCTGCTTCAGTGAAACTATCTGTCATCCACATTTGGCAAAATTTGGCAAATTTGTGGAATCAGATAATTTCCATTTTAAGCTCTGTAATCTATTAGTTTGCCTTTGAGGTTTCATAAAGCTTAGCAGGTGCAACCCATAGGGATTCAATGATGCATGAATGATGGGAGGTAATAAGTGCTATTGTCACAGTGCTACCTTTCTAGACAGTAATTCCCAGAAAGGACCTATAAAAGCACCTACAGGTAGACTTTGTGTATAACTCCAAGCCAGTTCATGACAGCAAAGAATTGAAAGAATACAATAACTGTGTTCAGAAGTCTACTTTATGAATTGTTTAGATTAAAACTTGGACATTTATTCCATAGATGCCAGTAAAGCAAAATACTGGTTTGGCCATTATCAAATTGATTTAGACAATATGCTCCACAAACCTTCAGAATTAAGACTAAATGTGTCCTTAATTTTCAAAAGTATCTTTCATAGTATATGTTCTTAGAAGGATCATTTCAGTGAAACATTCAAAACATTGCCATCTGGACACTGGTTAACAAAGCAGCAAGAAGAAATGGAGGCAAGTAAATAAATAGCTGAAAAGAAAATTTTCACAAGCACCCGTGACTTAAATATACTTATATTCAAGTCATTAAGTTCACAGCCAGTTCCAGTTTTAAGTTACTTCACCAATAAATACTGCAATATCTGCATATATTTCTGTTTTTTCACTATGAAGTTATTTTAAACAAAGTATAGTCTAAAGAAATGAAAGATATCTTAAAATGAATTTTTAAATTTTTAATGTTATAGAAATATTATTGTTCCCTACTATATTATTATCACACATTATATTCTGAAAGTTATAAAATTTTTAAAATGAGGTCTTTTAATTAATTATTTATTTAGGTTTTCTCTTCTGGATTGGTAATGTGCCAATGTAAAATTTTAAAAATTTAGCCCAGATTAAGTGCCTACCCATATCAACTACTGTGAAGTATTTGTGGCACCAGTAGTTGCTTTGCAAGATTCAATTTAACTAAATAAGAATCTTAAAACAGTAAATAATATAAAACATTAGAAATTAGAAAAAATTAGAAATAAATAATTCCATAGAGGAAAAAATAAAAGAACCCAAGTGGTAACAGACTTCACTTAAACAGAATTTTTATTATTATAAGACAATATTTCTTGACTTTATAAAAGGCATGTCTGCCTTTGTTGAACATAAGGATTTTAGACTCTTCTTAATATTATTTGAAATTTTAAATAAATTCCACAAATAAAACAAAATCATAGTAATAGGACATGATGTTGTATTTATAAACCACCTATATTCTCCTCTATCTTCCATTAAAATAAGAACCCCAGTGGTGCACTACTCTCTCCTATCTGAATCATTACCCTTTCATTCTGTAAATAACATCCTTTAACCACATTAAGGAAAGATTAGAGGGGTGCCTGGGTGGCTCAGTCCATTAAGCGTCCTACTCTTGATTTTGGCTCACGTTAATATCTCACTGTTTGTGGGTTTGAGCCCCACACTGAGTTCTGTGTTGAGAGTGAAAAGCCTACTTTGGACTCTCTCTCTCCCTCTCCCTTTGCCCCTTCCTTGCTCATGCTCTCTCTCTTTTTTAAAATAAATAAAGAGAAAAAATTAAAAAAAAAAAAGGAAAGATTGGAGAGAATCTTCAGAGAATAGCTATTGAATCTACTAGTCTACCTGCCACAAGACCTTCTTCTTAAATTCTAAACTGGTGGTATTTAAGCATGCCAAATTTTAAGTAATTCCAATGAAAAGCAAGTTTCCTTGAAAAATAAAACAAGGAATGATTTCTTTGAATATAATTTAGGTGACACCCTGCTTTTGTAAACCAAACCTTCCATGGAACTTGAGCATGCAAAATCCTGGACACTGGACTACCCTGACTGGCTGGGGAAGGGGCAAGCCTGCCCCAAACTCTTTTGTCACATATTCCCTTCTTCCCTCTAGCACCACTTTGTATCCAACACTCCAAGGCAATCCTGGGGTTCTGAGAAATATAATTAGAAAACTACCAACTTAAAGTAACTTGACATATCCCATTATTGCTTATATTGTACCTATTCCTCTTCTGATTCAATGCTTGGCCACTCTACTCCCTAAAGCTATCCATAAATATGCACAGTTCCTTTAATAGAAATGTTAAGAGGGAATTATAGCATGGGTACTTTAAATTAGGACATAATTAGAAACCTTGCAAATTATAGATCTCCATCATTTTTCAATTAAAGTATCTTATGCATCCTTTATAGTGCAAACAGTTCTTAGATCATCCCACAGAGCTGGAGGTATTAAACTTATTTTATAACATACTTTCAGATAACCATACTCTTTTTCAACCATATACCTGCTATACTCATATCATCAGTAGACTAAGTTAAATATAAGAGATTTTGATTACTTTATCAACTTACTTTTTGGAAGAGTATTGGAAACTGAACTCAGAGAAATCCACTGGGAACAATTTCACAAGACTTCTTTTCCATTTCAATTATTCTACCATTTCAGGCTATTGTGTAAAGGTTTTTATTTAGCAAAAAAATAGCTTGTTTTAAAAGTTCCTTTTTTCCTCTATACTCAGTTAGCAATAAATGTAAGTTACATTAAAAGTATCCATTTAATAAGTTTTATTTCTATACTGGCTAATGGTAAGAAAGATCTGAATAAAGTCTTACATTTGGAGTTGGGTAATTATTATAGATTCTCTTTTTGGCTGGCATTTTATGAGAAACACTGTTTACCAACACCACATTGCTTGGTTCTTTCCAAATTACTTTTTGCCTGGAGAGAAAATCTGGATCTGCTGGATATATTTCCACCTAAATTATATGTAGAGAAAGTAATTTCTCATTTTGTTTTTCAAGGAATCGTGTTTCCAATTGGAATTACTTAAAATTTGGTGAAATTAGAAAATATAATTTTATGTAAAACTTTGTATTCCACAATTCCTAACTCCTTATTTCCTTTTTAAAATTTCTTCATGTCTTACAGGAATTTCTCTACACTGTAGGTAGGTGAAAGATACTGTCTCTTTCACTGCAGGACCAAGTAGGATTAACCCATACCCTTCACCCCGCCACACACACACACACACACACAGAGTTTGGGTTGCCTTGTTCCTTTCTGTTTTAAAAATATTTATTTATTTGTTTTGAGAGAGAGAGAGAGAGAGCAGGGGAGGGGAGGGGCAGAGAGAGAGGGAGACACAAAATCGCAAGCAACACTCCACACCAGCAGCACAGAGCCCCACAGGGGTTGAACCCATGAACCATGACATCATGTTCTAAACTGAAATTAAGAGGGATGCTTAATTGACTGAGCCACCCAGGCACCCAACCTTTTTCCTTTCTTTATAGAAGGAGTTTTACTTATGATACTTATTTATTGATAAAAGACATGGCAAAATACGTATTTCAAAATTCTGTGACATTTCAAAATTCATTTTAATTTATTTCTTAACAGTACCTACACACATTTTTTTTAAATCCTGGAGACAATCCTCAGCATTTTAGGAATCTGCAGTACCTTAGCAAACCCTCCAGCCCTCCTCCTTATAGCCCACCTCCCTAATATGGGGAGTGGAGATAGTGGGGGTGGGAAGGGTTTTCAGGGCTTTGGTTGAGAGTCACTACATTTGTATATAAACACATGTTTCAGAGGAGAAGGGTGGGGTGCTAAGGGAAGGCATTTATTCCATAAATGTTACTTTTTATATATAGTGTCCCCACACCAGTATCTGGTATACAACTGATGAACCATTTGCAAAGTTATTTCTACATTGGTCTAAAGAGTAGAATTATCTGGCAATAATCATTAAAACTGCTGAGCTGTTACATGCTGAAAATGAATGTCAAATCTAGGAAGTTGAAACTATAATCCATTTTCATATACTCTTAAAATTTTTAATAAAATCCAAACTCTGTAGACTTATCATATAATCACTTTGGGGATTAAAAATATCACAATCTTGCCTGACGAGTCATCTTAATGGTCAGTGAAATTTGTATGCTATCTGTGATCTTACTTAGTGGATATGTCTCAATTTCTGCTTTATTACATTCCATTACCATGTTTTATTCATCTGCCTATTCCTTTCCTGCTAAAAATTTCCAACTAAGAACAGAAAATGCTATAATTTTTATGAAGGCTCATTCTCCCTCCTACCCAGTAAGCAAGGCTATGGGTTGATTATGTTCTTGACAGACATATTTTTATCCATAATGAGGTGAGACAATGTGTACCCTAAATTTACCTCAGCTTCTGTAATTGATCAATTAGTAAGCATAAAGTATAGCCACTATGTTCATATTTTCCCTTGACTTGTTTATGAGTAATCTTAAGCTTCTTTCATTTCAGTAGTCAAATTTAATGATCCCTGGTAAATCTGAAGATACTCTGAGATGAATAATCTAGATGAAAAGAGAGCAAGGTGTTTCTGATTAAATTTAGTTGTTCCTACAAGCATATCAGGCAACATATTATGTAAGTGCCATTGGACAAGTACAAACCTTTCTATAATATTGGACACAATGATTAAATAGTAAAATCTCACACTACAGTATTGAACAGGAATTTTCATGATGCCTATATTTCTGGATAATTATAGCTATGTTTTCCACTTTAGTATTCAAGCAGAAAGAATCTACTCTAAAAGAAAATTTTAGTATCCCTCCTTTCATTCCAGTGTGTGGAAGAATATACTACAGCAAAGAGAACATGGCTGCCAAGGCAGTAGAAGACACTGATGATGCCAGAAAGTGCTTTCACCATAAAAAAAAAATGTGGATATTCTGCAACTGAGAGCCAGGATTTCCCAGGTGATAAAGGCTTAATTGTTCTTTGAGCAAGAAGTTGACACAGAAGCAGTGAAGGCAAAGAGAAATATCAGTATGTGACACACTGCAGAGGACCCAGAGTGTTTTGGGTAAACCGTGATGCATGATGATGGCATCAGTCCATTAGACTGTGGAAACATAATAATAAAGAGGCAATAACATCGCAGGATCATGAATGCTAAGGTATGGGAAATGTTCCATGGGTTACCAAAAAAGCCTCTTTCTGAAGCTTTCTGACCCTGACAGGCTAGGCAAATCTTTCTAGAATAAACGATACCTGAAGTAAATTCTAGAACTTTCCTAGTCAGAGTGTAATCCACCAGAGCATTGTCACCATTTAGAAACAGTTGTTAGAGATACAGAATCCTGTGTCCCAGTCTGAACCCATTGAAACAAATCTCTATGTTAACCAGGTCTCCAGGTGATTTGTATGCACATTAAAGCTTAAAAAGCACTGTTCTGGAAGACAACTTGTAAGTAACTAAATGAACAGGCAGAAAGACAGTCTTCCAGACAGAGGGAGCAACACGGGTGAAGGGCTTGAGGTAGAGAGGGCTTCCCTGTTCTGGGAAATGTATGTTCATACTCCTTAGTGTGGCCAAAGGCAGTTTAATGGGAGAGATTGCTGGAAATCGGGAAGATGTGTGGAGAGGTTGGAGAATGATAGATATGTTATTTAAAGGAATTGGACCTCCTACAACATAACAATCAAGAGGATGGATCATTTTTATATTTTAGTAAGATCCTTTTAGCTAATATATGGAGAAATTCTTGTTGGAGCTCAAGTAGCGAAGTGGAAAGCAACTTAGGAGTCTATTGTGGTAGTTAGAAGGGAAAAGGATGGTGACTTAAACTGGACATGGACAATAGGCTGGAAAGAACTGCACACTTATATAAGGAATTGTAATGAAAATCTTAACTCAGTGATTTTTTGAACACTGGAGACAGAGAGGCTATCGGTAAGGATTTCTGGCATGGGGATTTGGGTAGCTGGAAAGAAAAATGGAATTGGACAGTAAAGGTAAGCAACTTGTTCAACACATTGCATTTGAAATAATCTGTAGGACATACGAGTGATGAGAGCTAGTGTGGATGGCTGTATAGAGCTGTAAATCTGGAGGTTGTCAACAGAGTTGTTAACAAAGGATGAAAAGTGGATTGTATTATCCAGGGAGAGCATATAATTTGAAGGGAAAAAAAAGAAGGCACAAGAAAGAGTGTTGGGCAACAGGAAGAACAGCCCTAAACCATAACAAAAAGGATTAGGGTAGAAGAAAAAATAACCTATTATTATTTCCACATCAAGAAAGAACTTTCTAACTATGCCAAATGTAAAACCTTATTGCTGATATGACCTTGTTGAAAGCAGTTTTTTTTTTAATTTTTTAATGTTTTACTTACTTTTGAGAGAGAGAGAGACAGTGTGAGCAGGGTAGGGTCAGAGAGAGAGGGAGACACAGAATCCAAAGACAAGCTCCAGACTCCGAGCTGTCAGCACAGAGCCCGACGTGGGGCTCGAACCCACGAACCACGAGATTATGACCTAAGCCAAAGCCGATCACTCAACCAACTGAGCCACCCAGGCGCCCCTGTTGAAAGCAGTTTCAAAAGAAGTGATGGGGCAAAAGAGAGAGTAGGAGATGAGAGGGATGTGAAGAAATAATATTTGTTCATATTGTGCAAACATCATAACTGGGAAATTATGGACATGATAATCATTAACCTGAAGACATTTTGCTATAGGGCCAAGAACAGATGTAACTCATGGGATCCCCCAACATCTTTCCAAACTCAGAAGATCCAGACTGCGCTGTGATGACATGGCATTTTCACTCCTTGAACCTCACTAAGACTTTGTTTTGAATAACAAATATCTTTAACACATTGGAGTCATTGTCAATCTGTGATGCAATCATCTATAGAAATAATCTGAGCGAGTTAACATTATTGTCAGGCAATTACGCAAAATTCCAGGAGATTAATGTTTAATTTCATGAGGCTAACATATGAATTAAGACCTTGTGAGATTAATGACATTGAGAAATGTCTTGAGTAAAGAACACTGTCATGAACAGGCTGCCACACAAACATCAAAGTCAACCTTCATAAAAGTGCAAGCCTTCGCAAAGGGGAATTAGATGGCTGGAGACTGGACAGTGTGTAAGGATTGCTGAAAACTGTGCCTGTAAGCATTTGAAATATTGTAGATGGTGGGAAGGAAGGACTTTCCTCTGACCAGGAAGGACGGTCATCAGACACCACATGCACTTCTTTCCCTTTACTACATTGTCCCTGGCCCCAGCCCAGCTGGCAGACCACTGCCACCAATTCAGGCACAGATCTAAGTTCTTCACCAAGTTCTTTATTTCAGGAGCAATAATTTGTTAGGACAGGCATAATTATTTCTGTTCAACAAAGGCAGAAGCTGAGCTTATTGAGGTTAAGCAACTCATGCAAGTCACATAACTAGCAGGTGTCCTTGCTGGGACTTGAAGTAGAGACTGGCAGATGCTGAGGCTCATGCTTACAACAGCAAGGCCCCTGCCTCCCAGGAACTCACTAGTACTTACTTTTCAGGATTAGAGTTGGGGCTGTGTTTGAAATATAATGTTTAATATCCAAAGGTCCTCTTTTTTCACATTTATTTATTTATTTTGAGAGAGATGGAGAGATAGAGATAGAGAGAGAGAGAGAGAGAGAGAGCAAGAGAGGGAGAGAGAGAATCCCAAGCAGGCTGATAGCACAGAGCCTGATGTGAGATCATGACCTGAGCCGAAATCAAGAGTTGGACGCTTAACCGACTGAGCCTTGCAGGTGCCCCCTCTTCCTCTTTCTCAGTACTAGCTTATGTCTGTCCAAGTAACATTTGTATCAAGAACACTTCTTAAAATTATCTCATACACAATTCTAAATCGTCAGTCTGAGCACATTTTGCCAATCATTTTTCTAATCATACAATCTCATTCTTTGTAACATTTTGCTTGTACTTTCTATTCATATTATGTCAGTTTGCTCATTTATCCTAGCTTTGTCTTCTTTGCCATACTAAATTTTCCTTCAAAATTATTCTGAAGTTTTCTGGATTACCTCCCTGTACAGGTTTCGTTTCACCCAAATATTTAATGTTTAGTTGTAGTTGGTTTTATAGACATAAGGTTCAGTTTCTTTTATATGCTTGTCTAGTTTATATGGTTTAATGTTAATAATGCTGTGTACTTACTGTTTTGTGCTTCTAAGTTTACAAATCATGGGCATTATATCAATTAATTCTTCTTTTTTACAGATATATATTATCCCTCATTATATTATCAATTCTGTCATGTTCTTTGTGAACTGAATAAATGTGAGATCTGCTAGCACCTAGCATCTAGGTTTTATGGATGATTGTCTAGTACGTGGTTCACACTCACGTTCAATCACAATCTCTCTACTACAGGAGAGAGTTTCAGACAGGTGTGAAGCCTGAGGAAGCTGAGGGATGTTTCTGGGAAGTAGACCTGGACTACATCCAGTCAAAAGTAAATCTACCTTTGTGAGCAGGCAGCATACAGCAAGAGTGTCCAAAACAGGGTAGGATGTCATACATACGATGGGAAACAGCAAGCCCAGCAATACCATAAGGGATAATATACATATGTAAAAAAGAAGAATTAATTGATATAATGCCCATGCTTTGTAAACCAGGCCAGTCTCTTTTTACTCTGGTAGAGCGCCTGGGTGGCTCCACTGGCTGGACTCTTGATTTCAGTTCAGGTCATGATCCCGGGTCATGATCTTGAGCCCTGCATCAGGGTCCTGAGATCAAGCTCTGCATGGAGCCTGAATTAATTAATTAATTAATGATTATTTTTAGCAACTATGAAGAGAACTTACTTTAGAAGGGCATAAGTAGAAGCAGTGAGACCAGTGAAGATCATTGAAGAGAAGAGTTCAATATTGAGGTGAGAAATTAGAAAGGATTTTGAACTTGGGTGATAGCAATGGAGATAAGGGGAAGTGGACAGAGTCCATTTAAATTTTGAAGGTAAACTTATCCGACTTGATAGAATGAATGTAGAGTTTGAGGGCAAAGGGGAATCAATTGTGATTTCCAGGTTTTTGGCTGATAACTGAGAGAGGGAAGATGAGAAGAGCAGGCCTCATATGTCCTGGGCCCTGCCTACCTCTCCAACCTCAATGAGTGTGTCCCTGACTTGTTTGCACTCCTCTGGCCAGTGCTCTTCTGTCTTTTTCTGTAATATACTGTTTATTCCTGTGTTAGGGCCTTAGTTTTGCCTCTCTCCACAGAAACATACTTTGCATGATTTATACTCTCACCTCATTCAAGTGTTTACTGTAACCTCAAGTCTTTATAGAAGTGGACCCTCTGACAACCCCACGGAAAATAGTAACCCCACTTTCATTCACACACACACACACACACACACACACACACTCACTCACACAATTTTGTCAGTTTTCCCCTATTTTGCGTTTACTTCATGGCACTTTTCACTACCTGGCATTATTATCTACTTAAAGTCTTTGTTGATTGGCATCTTTTCCACCAGATAGAAGCTCCCTAAAGGTGGGGATCTGGTCTATCTTAATCTTTCCACTATCCTCAGTGTTTAGCATGATGATATGTGCTCAGTAAATGTTGGCTGCATAAACTGCTATTAGTCCTATCCATTTTCTTTAGGACTTGAAAAAAGAAGGTCTGATAAAGGAAGAATTTGAAAAAGGAAGGTCTGGCAGGGATGACTCCCCTAAGAATTAACATGGCAGGTTTCAGAGGCAGGATGTGATTTGCAGTTAGACTTGAACCTGTACTACCTGGAAGAGCAAGTCTGCCCAGAACTAGCTCACTGTGTGATCTTGGGCATTTACCTATCTAAACGTGTGTGTGTGTGTGTGTGTGTTGCTCTCTTGACCTGTAAATAGCAATAATGATACCTATTTTTCACAGTTTTTATAAAGATCAAATATAGCTTCTACGGAAACTCTAGGATTCTGCCTACCACTGCAATTGGCTAATCCTTAGAGGGCTTTAACCAGTCAGGGTGCAATCCTAGGATCAGGATATTGACCTTATTATGAGTTCAAGTGACAAGTATTAATTCAATAAAACAAAATGTTTGGATTTCAGCAAATGTCCATGCTTACATTAGAAATACAATGCAATGGTATTTGGAATAATGCCTGCTTAATATTGACTATACCAAGGCTTTGTTAAAACTCACATTTTAGAAAATTATACAAATTTTGAACAGAGTGGACTAGTTTCTCATAGGATCAAAAACATTCCATTGGCAACTGTGAATAGTTTCTCAATTTGCTATTCTCCATGGTTTAAGGCATATTTTGAAATTGTAATTATTCTACCCTAAACTATTAAAAGGGCTGATAAACTAATCAAAGAAATATCAAATCCTTCCAGATAGAACTTAATCTTTTTTTCCTGACTACAGAAGCCAAACTATTACCTTACAAATAGATTTCATTTTACATGAGTCTAACTGAATATATAAAATCTATTACCTACATTTTCATCTATATGAAGATTTTACTGTGTTCAGTAAAATGTGCATTCTAATCTTACTAGAGTCTTCTCCTAATTAAAGAGCATACAGCTGGCAGATTTAAAGAACTAAAAAATGTTTTAAATTATTTTAAAATGTAATTTTTAAACAATAAAACCTTTGCATGCTTTCAGTGAAGAGTTTGTAAACTATTATGCTTATTTTATTTCTAGGAAAAGAAACTGAAAGTGTATACCTTCCATTTCTAAATAATCTCATATAGAAATATAATATCCATTAAGGTAATGTCAAAATTGAATTTCAAACCTTTATTCCAAAAACAATAATGGATATTGTTCATTGAAAAAGTGCCATTCTGTTAGGAAATCTCAGTTGAAGTCATAAGCATGGCCTGTGATTTAGAGAAGGAGTGATTAAGAGCTGGAATGGGTGATAGCTTTTTCAAAAGAACTCTTTAATCATGATGACTGAAACTATTTGAAATTTATCAAAAAGCTTAAGCAATATTATGCTGCCAACCATAGAGATTCTTTATTTCTGAGCGGTGACATTCTCTCTCTCTCTCAAAAAATATATATCTACCAATATATATGATATATAAGATATATGATATATATTATGTATATCACATATATATGCATATCATATGTGATATACTTTAGAGAGAGAGACAGACAGAGAGAGGAGAGGGAGTGGATGAGCAAGGGAAGGGGCAGAGAGAGGGTGAGAGAGAATCTTAAGCAGGCTCCGTGCTCAGTGCAGAACCCGACGTGGGGCTCAATCTCATCGTGAGATCATGACCTGAGCTGAAATCAAGAGTCAGACGCTAAACTGACTGAGCCACCCAGGTGCCCCAATTGTTAATATATTAAATGAAGAGACATTAAGGAATATGAAATAAACACCTCATTCATTTACTCATTCATTCTCTTAATCATTTAACACATTTACTGAAGTAAATGTAGTAGTCATGGTTCTGAAGGCTGGGATATAGCAGTAAAGAAAGAAGAATGTGGTATGTGTAAATAGATGTTTCTACTCAAGTGTAAAGTACACGTTTAACCCAAGTTGAATAATGCAAGATATACAAATATACCTCTCCAAACAAAAGATATTTTGCATATTTAACCTGTTTTAGGGGAATAAGTCTTTTTTCTTAAATTCTTTTTTTTAAAGTTTATTTATGTTGAGAGAGAGACAGAGTGTGTATACAAGAAGTGGAGGGACAGAGAGAGAGAGGGACAGAGAGATCCTAAACAGGCTCCCCACCGTCAGTACAGAGCCCAATGCAGGGCTCAAACTAACCAACCATGAGATCATGACCTGAGCTGAAACCAAGAGTTGGATGCTTAGCTGACTGAGCCACCCAGGCGCCTCTATGGGTAGTAAATCTTAAGTGGAATTAACAAAAGGCCAAAGTACTCAGCCAACCAATTTGATTGAAAAAATTGACCAATCTGGTTATATTACATCATACAAATTGAATTGTAGACAAACTGGAAGTTATGTTGTTTTGTTTTGTTTTGTTTCTCTCTTTTGTTTGTAATGGGCCATGGAGCAACTTAGAATTAATCACAGTTGCTTAAAGTATGTTTGACTTTTCAAGCTTCAAATTCTAGAACCTAATAATTAGAACAGCTCTATTAACCTATGATAAATGATAATATTTTATTTAGTTCAAAAAAAATCTTAACTCCATTATGCTTAACAGGATTTTTCAATGTGCTACTTTCCCTATTCTTCCAAAAGCATGAAACTGCCATATCAATTGTCTGGAACTGTTAAATCACTTTGAGAAAGTCTCTGATCACATTTGTTGCTAAAAATTACACACTCTCTAATGAAGTAAAATGTGAAATGAAATGCCACTTTAACAAGGAATCAAGGGAAAAGAAAATGAAAGGAAAACTAACTAAGGAAATTACTTTTCTGTCTGTGGTCAGTTGGCTGTGGGTCCTAGCTAACTGAAGAACAGATAAGGAGTTCTGGATATCCAAATAATACTAGAAACCGATGTCTCCTCCATTTTGTCTATAAATTTGAAGCTAGAAAAGAAGTAGGTAGGACAGAATACACAGTGGTCTCTGTACCATTGAGCAGTTTTGTAGACTTGCTTCTCCTGGTGATTATAAAATAAACTGTTCTTTTATAGATGAATGAACCAGACATGTCAATGAGCTGAGTTTTGATTTTAGTATGTGGTACACCTGGGACCTAACAGGGGCTAGCTAGTGAGCATGGCTGTCTATGAAGTGGAAAATGCTATTTGTGAGTGAAGCCATATGGGCTCTGAAGGACAATATGAAGCTGTAGAAAAAAGCAGCTACATTATAATGTAATGGTACATTAGAGACGGATAAATGGTACACGTCATCTAGTCCAAAGGGGGAATGAGAAGGATTTATTACATACTAGGTGGCACAGTTTGGACAGAAATGCTAGACTCTGGTTCTTAGGCCAATGTTTTAGGCACAGACAGGCACAGACCTGTACTTTCATTCTAGAACTTATTCATAAGTTTCTTTTCTAAGTATAATTCTATGATTTTATCAAAGGTTATACTTAAGCATGTAGTACCAATGAAATAAAAAATATTTGATTCCTAAAATATAAAATTAAAAAAATAATAAGACAGGTTTTATGCAAACCATGCTTATTTCCCCAACAAAATTCTCAGTACCACAGGAAGAAAACCACCTGTCTGGGATGAAGCAAGTAAGAATGTATACTATCAATTTATAGTGAGAAATATCATAATAATACATGCATAGGGACATGGTTGTTTGGTACTGAAATAGAGTGAGAAAAGTAAGATTTTCAACAGCACTAAAATTTCATCAAACTTATATCAAAAAACAAACTAGGCTGAGAACTCTCTAAGAAGTAAAAGATACGTAAGAATAGCAGGAGTGCTCTTAGAGTTTTCATTTAGAATTACAGCTTTACTAGAGAAAAACATTTTTTCTATACCTTTGTCATATCATAAATCTGCTTATTACCATGTGTGTCACAGAGCAAATTTGTTCTAAATGGTGTGTGGTGAGATTTCTAGCCAAAAGAGAATGTTTCAGCCAAAGTTCAGCCTCAGTCTGGTTTATGTGTATCCCTGGTGATCTCCAATAATTACAGCCCACCTCACTTCTTTCCCTTCCTTCTCTAAAGTCTTATACTGACACCAGTGTTGTGAAATGTGTAGAAGTTTATGTCCTGAATTTATAATCCTTATTGTATTTCATAATGATTGGTGCTGTAATTCATGTAGTTCAAAATATATTAATTGAGTATAAAGATATATTGCGTTAAGAGATATAAGAGATTATAGATGATTTAAAAATTAGATGGTTATTAGAGCTGAAAAGGTCTTCAATTATTTCTCCAACATTCTTATTTAAAAACATAGAGAAAATGAGAATCTGCCTAAGATTTTTGTACTTGTTGGTGGAGTTAAGATTGAAACTGAAGGCCCTTAAATTCTCATCTACTTTGCTCTATATTATACCTCAGTAGGCCAGCATCCCTGAACCTCTGAAGCTTACTATTTTATAAGAAGTATAAAGAGACATTTTTGTACTTGGCTTGAAGAAAGGCAGAAAAACAAGATGTTGTGGGGTTCAAATTATGAATGTTGGAGACAAAGAAGAATTAAAACAACAGACAACAAAGAGGAGCATTATGGATTTTATTACTGTAAAGTTGTGGCACCTATAGTCTTTGGTATCTGGACACATGAAGTCCATTTGCTATAAAGTTATTAGACTTTAAAGACTAAGACTCCTACTCTTCTTGCTGAAGGCTGCCCAGTTGTTGCTACGGAAGCCGAAGAGTGAATCAAAGATGGGTGGTGTTTGCAGAGGGAATCAACAACATGAGGCTTAGATATCATGTCAAACCTTCTCATATATCTAAGCCAAATTTAATCCTCTCAAGGACCCTGTGAAGTAACTACCAGATATTTTCTTTAAAGATTTATAAATAAACAGGTGAGGAAATACTACCACAATGTGACTAATTTGTCTATCTAGTATCAAAATTTGTGGGGAAGAATGTGAACTTATACCCTGACCTTACTGTTCAAAAGTCTATGCCCTTTCTCAATAAAACCGAGGGGAATAAAGGTCTATGCCCTTTCCACAATGTCATCTTGTCATTCAAGCCTACTTAAAATTATTCAAAAACTTTCTTCATGTGGAAATAAGCTGTGTGTGAGCCCTGTAGAAATTCAGCTTCCACATAGGCTGGTTACCTGCAGGCACTGTAGGAAGGACACTGAGTTTGAGTGTTGGAAGATGCAGGCTTGAATCTTTCCTTTGTTTCTAAGTAGTCTGTAACCTTGGACCTGCTCCTTAACTATCATGACTCTGTTCCCTCATGTACAAAATGGTGAGTATGATATCTGCCCAACATCTTCCGCAGAGTTTTGAAGAGGATCAATGCGGAAAGCACTCAATAAATCTTTTCTCCATGGATGTTCTTACTCTCACATTTGCCCTCAGACACAAGTTAGTTGTACTGTCAAGATTTATAGTATTCTTTTTATAAATCTAAATTGCTGTACAAATATAAGGTATTCTATTATGTGTCAGGCTGCAATGCAGGGCTTTGCAGCTGGCAAACCTGTCCTTCTATTTGTTCTTCAGTATGGTCCATAGAAAGGCTCAGTGAGAGTAATCATTATTGTTTTTATTCACTGTAAACACAGTTTGACTTTACAAATGCATTAACAACACTTTCTGACTTTATGAGGTTCACAATATCTTGAGTTATTTTTATGAATTTGAAAGTATCTTTCATAGGCAGCTATATTTATTTACTTTTTTTTAAAGTAAGCTCTACATCCAGTGTGGGGCTTGAACTCATGACCCCGAGATCAAGCTTCTATACCAGTCGAGTGCACCTATATTTATTCTTGTGAAACTGTGTGAGGGTCAAAATAATTTTAAAATTCATGCTATATCTTAAAAATTTAGGAATAGAAGCACATTGTGGCACACTAGTGCAAATTTTAATTTTTTTAATTATGTTTTTAAAATAAATACATAACACATGTGGAGACTGCAATTCATTGGACAGGAAATGCATAATGAAGCATAACTTGGAAAAAATGACAGCATGCATTCATTGAGTAGTATGACATGAATTACAAAAAGAACAAAGTGAATTCATTATGTCTTTTTCTTTTCAATGGTTACTTATTCTGTCATCTGTTAGTATTGATCATAACCTGTGTCACTTCCAAGAAAGGTTCTATATAAATCCAGAGGAATAAATAACACATTCCCAAAGAAGCTCTGTTTTATTCCACTCTGAGTCATCAGAGATGTCACTTTTCTTTGACCATTATATGAAAAGTTGTCCATTGGAGAAAAAAAAATCATTGAGTTACTTGTGCATGTATTGGCCCAACTAGGCATATATTAGCCCTACTCTTCTATGTCTAACTAAATTCCTACCCCTCTCTGAAGCCTGGCTACTGAAGTCCACAGTCATCTCTTTCCTTTGGGAGCTCTTCAGGTCTGGTTGTCTAAAGTAGGCAGTAGGCAATCAGCATATAGTAACTTGCACTGTTTTGCATCAAAGTATAAATTCTGACTGTACATCTGGATGCAAGACTCTTACATCTGACATATCTCTGCAACGTTTGTCTCAACGTGGCATCTGCTTAATTAGATGACCATACAAATCTCCGGTAAGATTTGTGAAGAACTTATATTGAAGAAACCTTTCTGATATTTTAACTCCTGTTTCCTCAAGCAGACTAATTCCTTTAATGGCAGGAGGAATGTTTGGTTTCTCTAATGTCTTTGGGTTTAGTACAATGATAGGTCAGAGGGGCATGAAGAAAATAATCAGTACATTTCTCCACAGCTGTCCTGACTCTCCCATTTACCCTTGCACTCAATCTTGTTCTAGTCTCAAGAATAATAAAATGTCATCAGCACCTGGCTCCCCTCACTTCTTGTGATGTGCTGTGTCTTAGTTGGAATAACCAGAGAAGCTTATAAATCACCTAAGCAGAGAATTGGTGAGGTCTTCTGAGGCTAGCCTCTCTCTTGTGGTGTTAGAGAGTCATTAACTCTGGAATTACAAAACTTCAAATCCTCAAAAGGCAAAGGGAAAACTCTGACCCTGGGGCTGATTCTAATATGCACTGTAAAAACTCTCATTTCTCTCTTGAAATGTGAGAGAGGAAAATAACACAGGGAGCCTAAAACACTTTTCTTGGGCTTCTAAGTAATTACATGTGAAGGGCTGGATATGCAAAACCTATTTTCATCCTATTTCCTAGGAACATAAATTTGAACAAGAAGCCCCAAGTGGGATAATCATGCTGGTTCTAACAGAACCCTTGGTTCCGTTTCTGTGTTGTTGGAACTTGTGTTATAGTTCAGTTCCAGCTTTCTGGTAAGACTGCCCTGGGAGGTCCTGGGGCTGCCCTACAGAGTGCTGGTCTTCCAAAAGAGCTCTGCAACCAAAGGGCCCATTGGCCAAATCAGTGTGCGGGAATCCTGGAATTAATGGCCTTTCCTGAAGATTCATAATGACGCTTACATTACATTAACATGCAGACTTAACTTTGTGCAAAACAAAAATGCTTTCCTTTTATAATCTCTTTATTTCTTCTAGTATTAGCCCTCTAAAGGTAAGAGTTTATAAAATGCTGTTTTAATATATATAATAGACCTTTTTACTGTGATACATAGAGAGAAGCATTTCTTAGATGCTGAAAACAGATCTTACTCTCATCTGAGCCTTATATTCAGTTACTAATTGTTTTAATAATTTAGGAGACTTGGGAAGATTGGAAATGACTCAAATTTATATTCACCCAAAGGAAATATGGATTAAGAAGATTGCTTTCTTATGGACCATTTCTCGAGAGAGAGTTGCCTGAATTAAGGAATAAAATGTCAGGTCAAACTAATTTCTTATTACAATCTAGCAATCTAAATGGCAGCCATTGAGGTAAGTCCAGAGGGAGTTACATTTACAAGGGAACAGGTTTATTGACTACTTAAAATCAATCCTTCTTCGCATCTCTTCAACTTTTAGAGAATAATTTTTACTGGGTTAAAGAGGTCATTCTTTTTTAAAGAAATTTTGACCCTCAATATGGCTAGCTTTGCAATGGGGTATAACAAGTTGGTTACACAACACACAACACACAACACACCACACACACACACACACACAGAATATAATGATATTTGTCCCAGTGATTGATCTATCTATATAACTACCTCCTTCTCTTAGCAAGAGCAATAAAATTTGATAAGAAAAATCTAAATATATACATAAATCATTTCCCCCTCCAGAACATAGTTGTATTAGAGAAATATCTTTCTAATTCTCTTTTGCATTTCCTTACTAAAAGAAAAAGCTACATAAGAATGCCACTAAACAATTTCAAATATACGGACACATACATGCCAATAATTTCTACTTTTAGGTAGAATAAAGACAAACATTATTTGACTTCTAAAAAAATAATGAAAAGTAAGTCAAAGAGGAAAAAATACCAAGTAGAAAAAATGCATTAAAACTAAACATAAAAATAAAATTAGGAAATAAGTCAATTTTAAAAATGAGCTTAAGAAATGACTGGCAACAGCCTTGAGAGAGCAACACATGCAGACAGTCTGGATGGTCCACATGATTGAACCCTGTTAAGGCCTCTTCCTAAACTTCAGGATTCTGGTGGGCGTGTGCAGAGATCTACTCCCACTGTAACCAAGGAACAAAGCCTCTTCAGGCTACCTCAAGAAACAAACCAAAGGACACAGGGTGGAGAGTCCCAAATATTGCTATGAGTAGGGAAATAAAATAACCAAAGCCACAACAAGAGAGACCAAGGGACACCATTAAAAGAACACGTCCTGAACGGACAGGCCCTGGACAGTCTATGAGCCTCTTTTAATATAGCAGTACTTGCAGAGCACATAACAAGCTTTTAAAACTTACAAGAGACAGAAAGCTAGCCAAATTGATGAAATGGAAGAACCCTCCTCAAAAGAAATTCCAAGAAGAAGTGACAGCTAAAGAATTGGTCAAAATAGATATAAACAGCATAACTGACCAAGAATTTAGAACAATAGTCACAAAATCGCTGGGCTTGAAAAAGGCAAAGAAGACAGTGGAGACGCTATTGCTACAAAGATTATGGACCTTAAAAATAGTTGTGATGAATTAAAAAAATGCTATAAATGAGGTGCATAATAAAACAGAGGAAGCCACTGCACGGATTGAAGAGGCAGAGAGGAGAATAGGTGAATTAGAAGATACAATTATAGAAAAAGAGGAAGCCAAGGAAAAGAGAGATAAATTGATCCAGGAGCATGAAAGGAGAATTCGAGAACTGAGTGATGCAATCAAATGGAACAATATCCATATAATAGGAATTCCAGAAGAAGAAGAAGAAGAGCGAGAGAAAGAGGCTGAAGGGGTACTTGAACAAATTATAGCTGAGAACTTCCCCAATCTGAGGAAGGAAACAGACATCGAAATCCAAGAGTCACAGAGAACACCCCTCAGACATAACTTGAATCGATCCTCGGCATGACATATCATAGGGAAAGTGGAAAAATATAAGGATAAAGAGAATTCTGAAAGCAGCTAGGGATAAAAGGGCCCTAACATGCAAAGGGAGACAATCAGGGTAGTTGTAGACCTATCTACTAAAACTTGGCAGGCCAGAAAGGAATGGCAGGAAATCTTCAATGTGATGAACAGGAAAAAATATGCAGCCAAGAATCTTTTATCCAGCAAGGCTGTCATTCAGAATAGAAGGAGAGATAAAGGTTTCCCCAAACAAACAAAAATTGAAGGACTTCATCACCACTAAACCAGCCCTACAAGAAATCCTAAGGGGGACTCTATGAGGGAAATGTTGCAAGGATCACAAAGTACCAGAGACACCACTACAAGCATGAATCCTACAGAGAACACAATGACTCTAAACCCATATTTTTCAATAATAACACAATGTAAATGGACTAAATGCTCCAATCAAAAGATATACCATATCAGAATGGATAAAAAAACAAGATCCATCTATTTGATGTCCACAAGAGAACCATTTTAGACCTGAGGACACCTTCAGATTGAAAGTAAGGGGATGGAGAAATATCTATCATGCTACTGGAAGTCAAAAGAAAGCTGGAGTAGCCATACTTATATTGGACAAACTGGATGTTAAAGTAAAGGCAGTAATAGGAAATGAAGAAGGGCATTATACAATAATTACAGGGTCCATCCAGCAGGAAGAGCTAACCATTATAAATGTCTATGTACCAAATTTAGAAGCACCCAAATACATAAAATGATTAATCACAAACATAAACAATCTTATTGATAAGAATGTGCTAATTGCAGGGAATTTTAATACTTCACTTATAGTAATGGATAGATCAACTAGACAGAAAATCACTAAAGAAACAATCGACCTAAATGACATATTGAACCAGATGGGCTTGACAGACATATTTAGAACTCTACATCCTGAAGCTATGGAATTGACTTTCTTCTTGAGGGCAGATGGTACATTCTCCAAGATAGATCACATACTGGGTCATAAAGCAACCTTCAATAAATATAAAGGATTGAGATCATACCATGCACACTCAGATCACAATGCTATGAAACTTGAAATCAATCACAGGAAAAAGTCTGGAAAACTTCCAAAAACATGGAGGTTGAAGAACAGCCTATGAAAGAATGATTGGGCCAACCAGGCAATTAGAGAAGAAATTAAAAAATATATAAAAACAAATGAAAATGAAAATACAACAATCCAAACTCTTTGGGATGCAGCAAAGGCAGTCCTAAGAGGAAAGTACCTTGCAATCCAGGCCTGTTTCAAGAAACTAGAAAAAGCACAAATACAAAATCTAACAGCACACCTAAAGGAACTAGAAGCAGAGCAGCAAGAATGCCCCAAACCCAGCAGAAGAAGAGAAATAATAAAGATCAGGGCATAAATAAACAATATAGACTCCAAAAAACCAGTTGAGCAGATCAATGAAACCAAGAGTTGGTTTTTTGAAAAAATAAACAAAATTGATAAACCTCTATCCAGGCTTCTCAAAAAGAAAAGAGAGAGCACCCAAATAGACAAAATCACAAATAAAAATGGATTTATTACAACCAATCCCTCAGATATACAAGCAATTATCAGGGAATACTATGAAAAATTATATGCCAAGAAACTGGCCAACCAGAAGAAATGGACAAATTCCTAAACACACACACTACCAAAATTCAAATTGAAGAGATAGAAAATCTGAACAGATCCATAACTAGTGAAGAAATCGAATCAGTTATCAACTATCAACAATCTCCCAAAAAAAAAAAAAAAAGAGCCCGGGGCCAGATGGCTTCCCTGGGAAATTCTATCAGACATTTAAATCAGAATTAATACTCATTCTTGGGGCTCCTGGGTGACTCAGTCAGTTAAGCATCCGACTTTGGCTCAGGTCATAATCTCACCGTTCGTGAGTTTGAGCCCTGCGTCAGGCTCTGTGCTGACATCTCATAGCCTGGAGCCTGCTTCAGATTCTGTGTCTCCCTCTCTCTCTGTGCCTCCCCGACTCATGCTCTGTCTCTGTCTTTCTCTCTCAAAAATAAATAAACATTAAAAACACTTAAAAAATTTTTAACACCAATTCTTCTCAAGTTATTCCAAAAAATAGAAATGGAAGGAAAACTTCTGGACTCATTCTACAAAGCCAGCATTACTTTGATTCCCAAACCAGACAGAGACCCAACAAAAAAAGAGAACTACAGGCCAATATCCCTGATGAATATGGATGCAAAAAAGATACTAGCAAATCGAATTCAACAGCATATAAAAAGAATTATCCACCGTGATCAGGTGGGATTCATTCCTGGTTACAGGGCTGATTCAATATTCGCAAATCCTTCAGTGTGATACATCACGTTAACAAAAGAAAAGATAAAAACCATATGATCCTGTCAATAGATGTAGAAAAAGCATTTGACAAAATACAGCATCCTTTCTTATTAAAAACCCTCAAGAAAGTCGGGATAGAAGCAACATACTTAAATATCATAAAAGCGATTTATGAAAAGCTGACAGCTAATATCATCCTCAATGGGGGAACACTGAGAGCTTTTCCCCTGAGATCAGGAACACGACAGGATGTCCACTCTCACCACTGTTGTTTCACATAGTGCTGGAAGTCCTAGCAACAGCAATCAGACAACAAAAGAAAATAAAAGGCATCAGAATTGACAAAGATGAAGTCAAACTTTCACTTTTCAAAGATGGCATGATAATCGGCATGATAATCTACATGGAAAACCCAACCGACTCCACCAGAAGCCTATTAGAACTGATCCATGAATTCAGCAAAGTCGCAGGGTACAAAATCAACGTACAGATATCAGTTGCATTTTTATACACCAATAATGAAGCAACAGAAAGAGAAATCAAGAAACTGATCCCATTCACAATAGCACCAAAAACCATAAAATACATAGGGATAAACCTAACCGAAGATGTAAAAGATCTGTTTGCTGAAAACTATAGAAAACTTATGAAAGAAATTGGAGAAGATACAAAGAAATGGAAAAACATTCCATGCTCATGGATCGGAAGAATAAATATTATTAAAATGTCAATATTACCCAAAGCATTCTACACATTCAATGCAATCCCAATCAAAATTGCACCAGCATTCTTCTCAAAGCTAGAACAAACAATCCTAAAATTTGTATGGAACCATAAAAGACCCCAAAAAGCCAAAGTAATATTGAAGAAGAAAACCAAAGCGGGAGGCATCACAATCCCAGACTTTAGACTCTACTACAAAGCTGTCATCACCAAGACAGTATGGTACTGGCACAAAAACAGACACTTAGACCAATGGAATAGAATAGAGAACCCAGAACTGGACCCACAAATGTATGACCAAATAATCTTTGACAAAGCAGAAAAGAGTATCCAATGGAAAAAAGACAGCCTCTTTAACAGATGGTGCTGGGAGAACTGGAAAGCAACATGCAGAAGAATGAAACTAGACCTCTTTCTTACACCATACACAAAAATAAACTCAAAATAGCTGAAAGACCTGAATGTGAGACATGAAACCATCAAAACCCTAGAGGAGAAGCAGGCAACGATCTCCTTGACCTCAGCCACAGCAATTTCTTACTTGACACATCCCCAAAGGCAAGGGAATCAAGAGCAAAAATGAACTATTGGCACCTCATTAAGATAAAAGATGCTGTGCTTCTGCACGGCAAAGGAAACAATCAATAAAACTAATAGGCAACTGACAGAAGGGGAAAAGATAGTTGCAAATGACATATCAGATAAAGAGCTAGTATCCAAAATATATAAGGAACTCACCAAACTCCACACCTGGAAAACAAATAATCCAGTGAAGAGATGGGCAGAGGACATGAAGAGACACTTCTCCAAAGAGGACATCCAGATGGCCAACAGATTCATGAGATGATGCTTTCATCTGATGATGCTTCCCTGATCATTTTCATTATCAGGGAAATACAAATCAAAACCACACTGAGATACCACCTCACGCTGGTCAGAGTGGCTAAAATGAACAACTCAAGAGACTATAGATGCTGGCGAGGATGTGGAAAATGGGCACACTCCTACACTGTTGGTGGGAATGTTAACTGGTACAGCTGCTCTGGAAAACAGTGTGGAGGTTCCTCAAAAAACTATCCATAAAACTCCCCTATGACCCAGCAATAGCACTGCTAGGAATTTACCCAAGGGATACAGGAGTGCTGATGCATAGGGGTACATGTACCCCAATGTTCATAGCAGCACTTTCAACAATAGCCAAAGCATGGAAAGAGCCTAAATGTCCATCAACTGACTAATGGATCAAGAAGATGTGGTCTATATATACAATGGAATACCACAAGGCAATGAGAAAGAATGAAATCTGGCCATTTGTAGCAACGTGGATGGAACTCGAGGGTGTTATGTTAAGTGAAATAAGTCAGGCAGAGAAGGACAGATACCATATGTTTTCACTCATATGTGGAACAGGAGAAACTTAACAGACAACCATGGGGGAGGGGAAGGGGAAAAATAGTTAAGGAGAGGGAGGGAGGCAAACCAAAAGAGACTCTTAGATACTGAGAACAAACTGGGAGTTGATAGGGGTGGGGGAGAGGGGAAAATGGGTGATGGGCATGGAGGAGGGTACTTGTTGGGATGATCACTGGGTGTTATATGGAAACCAACTTGACAATAAACTATATAAAAAAAAGAAATGACTGGCAAATCTGTTCTTTATGTTTTAAGACCTAGTAAAGTGTGGAAATTATTTATGCTTTTTTATGTCATGCAGCAATGTATGAAGTAGAACATTAAGTACCTTTTGCAAATATTTAAGGTTATTTTAATCTTGTGTGAATTTAAGAACAATAGATATTGGGGACCATGAATTTAGTCTAGATAATGGTAAAGTACCACAAAATTTTGTCCTTCAGAATAGTATAAGTAGTAAGCAATATTTTGACATAAATATTTCTACTGATTTAACAATTTTTAAATTGTACAGAAAATTTAAGTATAGATTATTTGCCTGCATATTGTTCCACATATCCTGTAATAACACGCTTAATGTAAATGTTAAAAAAATATATTTGGCTACTTAGACTGTATTCAAATCTGAAGCTGAAGAGACATGTTCTTTATTTAAAAAAAAACAACTGTAGGGTGTCAAGGTTTCTATTAACCTGTGCCATTAGGCCTTTTTTCTTTATAGTATATATTGTGGACCCAAGCACTAACTGACATATAGCAAAATGGCAAATCATCCCACTGTCAGCAGCAACAACAACAACAAAAGAAACCCTGAACAATTATTTCAATATCTAAATCACTTGCAAGGTTACAGTTCAAATGATACAATAGCACTGCTCAATTTAAACTACATCTTTCTGTAAAGCTGGAAAGTAGATTAAATTTGAATAATTAATTTTAATGTTTTCATTTATATGTGGTACATTAAAATTTTAGTTACTCTGAGCCATTAATGATGGACTATAACCCAATTTCCAGGATTTAGAGATTATTTCCGTGCAGATTAGCCTTGGTGTTTATACCAGGCAAACCTTTTCAGAGGCAATGCAAAATTTGTAACTATACTTCACTTCTAATTGGCCTGACTTGGGCATGCTATAACTAAGCAGACCTTCATGGTATTCTATTCTCAAAGATAGGGTAGCTATTTTGTGGAAAATATCTTTTGTTAATTAATTTTTAATCACTTTTAAAGTACAGTACAGTCCTTTGACATTACTCCTAATAGCCTACTTAAAATTAAATATTATTTAGCATAGCCAAGAAAAATGTTTTAATAAACTTTCCTTACCATCAGTGTTTCATTCGCCATTTCCCTCTGTCCTGTAACACCTCCAGTTTTCAATCATTTATTCATTTATTTAAGGACTATGTGCTAAGATAGATAGATACATAGATAGATAGATGAGAGAAGGAAGGAAGGAAGGAAGGAAGGAAGGAAGAAAGGAAGGAAGGAAGGAAGGAAGGAAGGAAGGAAGGAAGGAAGGAAGGAAGGAAGCATCGATAGATAGATAGAGAGAGAGATGATAGAGAGATAGATATAGATAGCCCTAAGGCAGGCACTCTTCAGGATAAACATATTTAGGTTCAGAACTTCATCCCCTAAGAAATATACTTTATTGCAATGGTGCCATGATATAAGCCAACATGGTAAAACCTGAGGTAGGAAAAAAGGAGACTGAAGGAGTAAAAATCTCATGGTTTTGATCGTGAATCTGCTACTTTGTAGCCGTGAAATGCTATGAGCTCCAAGTAGCAGAAAAACTCCAACAAGAAGGGCCTAAATACTCACTGAAATCTATTATTTCGCACAACATGAAGACTTAAAATGGAGTAGATCCAGAGTTGGTGCTCATAAGTATCCCCAAAGACACAAGTCCTTCCCAATTTTTTTTCCATTCCACCATATTAAGAATATTGATTTTGTCCCTCCAAATAGCTTCCTTCAGTATCCCAAGATGGCTGCCACAATTACCTGCCACATCATATGCTAACACATCAACAGTCAACCTTATTCAGCAAAAACACATTTAACTAAAAAAATTTGTCTTTTACCTTGTAACCAAAGACAAAAGCCTGGGCTGTTGCCACCATGAATTTACTATATGTCCCTTGCACCTTCACTCAAATGGATTAATCAGATTTAATTCTAACTGAGCAATGGCTTGTTAACTTAGACTAGTTGCTTGATAAAGTTGAGATAAATTTT
Source organism: Cryptoprocta ferox (assembly GCA_028646485.1). Taxonomy (NCBI): domain Eukaryota; kingdom Metazoa; phylum Chordata; class Mammalia; order Carnivora; family Eupleridae; genus Cryptoprocta; species Cryptoprocta ferox. The sequence continues at coordinate 57,909,016 of CM053572.1, forward strand.
GTTCTATGACAAATCCTAATACCTTGATACTCAAAGTGTGGTCCCTGGACCAGTAACATTGACATCCCATGAGAGCTGGTTAGAAATGAAAAATATGTGTCCTCACTTCAAGACATACTGACTCAGAATCTGCATTTTAACAAGATGCCTAGGTGATTCAACTTCACACTAAATTTTGCAAGGCATAATTATTCTAATAAACCCTACAGATGTTGTGAAAGATTTCATTAGAATTATGCTAACAATGATATTTTCATAAGAAAGCATTTTCTGAAGCAAAGTGCATTGAGCCAACTTAATTTTTAATTGATTTTATTTTAAGAGAAAATCTGTTTTCTTTTTTATTTTCTTCCAATTATTTTATTTGATCAATTCTTCTCTAAGTAAATTTTATAACACAGATTCAATTCACTCATCATCTTTTCTTTTGTATATAAAATTGTATTTAACTTGTGGCCACTATGACTTTTTTTTGAGGGGGAAGGGATATTTCAACTAAGTTAAGTTTTCCTGGCTTAAGTTTACCATCTTTAACTTTTGTCAAAAATATTTTATTTGGATTAATATTTAGTCAATACAAATTTTACTATTTTTGGTTTTAGCCACAGCCAACTTTATTTTTATTTGATTATTTCTAATTAATATTTTTCATTTAATAATGAAAATAAGTTTCATTTTTTAAAAAACCAGCTCCAATTAATTATCTTCACACTAAGTAAATAGCTTCAGCTATCCTGATGGGTCATATACTAAGGTCTTAAATTTAAAAAAAAAGGTCTTAACGTTTAGGTTCAAAATGGTTCACGTAAGAACATCTTGCTTATCTCTGGTCTCCTTTCAATTCAAGCCAGATTACATTAGGTTTTGCTTGTACAATGTGAAGACATTATCAGAGAGAAGAGTAAGTGTTTGTTAGTATAAGAATATACACCAATAAAAAGTCTACTGGAATATAATTTCCTAAAGAGTAAGATCTGTGTCTCATTCATGTTTATTCCCCTACAAGAATCACAAATGGTCAAAATGTTTGTTGACTTAGAGAGGGGAAAATAATACACATAGCAATTCTCAAAAACATGCTACAAGAATTCAGGGAAAGGAAACTTGCTCCTATCTGGGTTATGGGAAGGTTTCATGCAATAGCTGGCATTCCTTCTGGAGGGTACAGCATAATCCAAATATGGAGATGGAAATGCCCAAAGCTTTTTCTGGGACACCGTCCATTTTGATTAAGTGTAAAATGCTTATGAGCTAACACTGGAATGTAAATTTGGAAAGGCAATAAGTCAGCATTCTTATCAGTAAGATAATTAATCTGGTAGTGCATAGTAGACGGGCATAGAAGATGGAAAGTGGAATGAGGGGAGGGAGGTTGTAAGAAACTGGCAATAGTGAAATCAGTGCATAGGATATTGCAGAGGGAATAAGAGCCTGCACCTAGAAAATACGAACTGGGGGGAATTAAAGAAACAGATTCTAAAGACACTTCATAGTGAGGGTGCCTCCTACCCTTGACCCTCTTCTCTTTTCATTTTGTTTCTTTTCTCCTCAAGGAGAGGAGTTATTTGCTGATAACTTTCAAATTCTAGTTTGCTCTCTCCTGAACTGCAGACATTTTAATCACTTTAGACTAACCCCTTGGCATTTCTTCTACCATGCTTTATATGAACCTCAGTGTCTCAAAAATAAACCTTTCACGTTCTTTCCCAAACTAAGATTTCCTTTCTTGATGACTACATTGTGAAACGTAAAAATCAGCCTTATATACTACTGGTCACGCAAGACTACCAATTTTATTTCTTAAGTCATTTCTCCATTTTTCTCTTTGCCTAAGTCCATTGCCTCTGCTATAATCAGAGTCTTATCATTTTCCACCTACCTTTAGAGTGTTTTTCTAACTGCTCTCCCTATCTAGTGTCTTCATCCTTCAAATCCATCCTTCACACAGATACCAGAATAGTCGTCTTGTCTTTGGGAAATGTAATGAGTTATAGTGGAAAGGGCAGTATAATTTAGAATCAGACATGTAAATTTAAATTTTGATTCTACTATATATTAGTCATGTGGCCTTCAGCAAGTTATTTATCTGGCACTCAGTTTCAAAATATTTTCCTTACAAGATTATTCTGAAAATTAAATGGAATTGTATAAATAAAGTGCTTTGCATAATAATAGCCATTGGATAAATACATATCACATAAGAAAATTACCATTGACAGACTCCTGGATGGCTCAGTAAGTTAAATGTCCGACTCTTGGTTTTGGCTCAGGTCATGATCTCACAGTTTGTGGGATTGAGCCCCACAGTGGGCTCTGTGCTAACAGCACAAAGTCTGCTTGGGATTCTCTCTCTCCCTCTCTCTCTGCCCTCCTCCACTTGCATTCTCTCTCTCTCTTTCTCTCTCTCTCTCAAAATAAATAAAAAAGCTTTAAAAAATAAAATTACCATTAAAAAAGACCTGACAAAAATGTTAAAAAATTTTATGTCTTTATTTTATTTTGAGAGAGAGAGACAGAGAATGAGCTGGGGAGGGCAGAGAGAGAGGGAGACACAGAATCTGAAGCAGGCTCCAGGCTCTGAGCTGTCAGCACAGAGACCAAATGGGGCTCAAATCCACCAACTGTGAGATCATGACCTGAGCTGAAGTCAGATGCTTAACCAACTGAGCCATCCAGGCACCCGACAAAAATTTTTTAAACATTTTGGGTAAAACCAGGATTATATACTTCCTTAGCTTAATATAGTTAAATAGCATCAATTTCTTAATGAGGAAGCAATTAAGTTAATATTAGGATCCATGTTAATTGTTTAGGAAAACACAATTCAACTTTGCTGTAGAATTAACTATTTTCAGTAAATCTTGGCTCATGTCATAATAAAGTAATATATAAAGAAGCGCACTTTGATATGTGGGTTATTGGTACCTGAACCAAGTGAACCCAAGTAAGGTGTGCTGAATAAATTCTTATGCCCCATGTAGAGCACATTAGGTTGGCTCTACTCTTTTGGATTAGTGTTCAGATAAGTACCTTTTCTATTTGGGCATGCTACATGAAAACTCATGAGGAAAGACGTGGCAAGATGCTATGGCCACCATTGGAAGGTGAGATAATTAGAAGTGACAAGGAAGTTAAGGAGGTGAATGGAATAATATTTATATTTTGATGATGGGCAGGAAAAGAAACATAGAATTATGATTTGAGCTATATTTCCCCCTAAAATTAGAAGAGACTGAACTTTTTTTTGTAGACAATGAGTGGAAAGAAAAGAGACTCGACCTGTAGTATAGAAGTATATAACCAAAACATCAAATGAGGTAGGAGGGGCTGTAATTGAGGATTACATGATAATGGAATTTAGATTAAAAAAAAAACACTTGATAAATGTAAGCCTTGATAACGTTAAGTTCTTGATAAAAAGAAAGAGTCCTCTTTTATGGAACTAGTAAGAAAGGAGGAAAGGATTCTTATAGTTGAGGTAAATTTGTGCCTATGAATAATTTCCAACCTTGTCTGCACATTAGCCTGACACAGAGAGCTTCTACAAAATGAGCAATGTAAGGGCAGCACTCTGAGATTCTGATCTAATACATCTGGGCAGGTATCAGGCACAGGCATTTTTTAAAGCTCCCCAACTGATTTTCCTGTGCATCCAGGGCTGAGGTCCACAGAGTTGCTTTGTGGTAGAGAATAGAGAAAAATGGATGATAAATGGTTCTGGGACAGATCATCTTGATCTCAGTAGTTATGAAAAAAGTAAAGTCTTTTACCGGATGAGAGAAGTGTTTATTTGATAGTCAGAGAAACTTTTGAAGTTTGTGTAAAAGGGTTCTATTCCTTATCATGCTGCTTCTGTCTACATCAATACCTGGTGAACAATAGATAAAGACCTCAAGAACACACCCCAGAAGGAAGAGGAGCTTCATGGACCCATCCATCTGCTGTCAAAGCCCTAAGGTAATGTTCAGTGGAAGTGGGGGTGGTTGATTTCAGAAGACATGGCCCAAGGAATATAATGTGGCTTAGTGACAGTTTTTTTCATCCATCTTAGAGGAAAACACAAAAGAATAACATAAAAAAGACATTGTAAAGAGTGTATATGTGAGTAGATCATAATATTGGTATGTATTGTGAATTTATACTTTTATTCAAAGACTTGCAATTCTGCTACATAAAGCCAGTATAGGAGAGTGCAAATACTCAAACATGATACATGAAAACACACAAAATCCGTGGACAATTTACTGGAAAAAATTTAAACTAACGGTATATGCATAGCTATATGCACATACAAAATTACACATATATATTTACACAGAGTATGTGTATGTATAATATTGCCTATGTATAATTTTAAATTTGAGTAAATACTGTCCTGTGTTAAAGTTATAAACATAGATTTATATATTTATATTTCATGAAAATAATAAAAACAAAAAGTCATAAAATGCTACTTTAATGTTTTTAACAAAAGGGGGTATGCAACTTTCTTAAGACTGAGGTAATCTTTATCACAGGTATTTCTCTGAGAATTGCTTTGCTTTTCTGCATTTAGTTGGAATAGGAAAAAATACTTAAAATTTTATGTTCAGGTATATTAAAAACATACAATAACTTCTTTCATCTCTTTCCTGTAAGAAATGGAACATACTCCAAATGCAAGATATTGCTAAAAGAACAATAGTAAAAAAATCTTCCCTAGTGGTAGGCTTCATTAACTAAAGTCTATGTCTACAAACTCGGAGGCAGAGACACCCTGCACTTTATCCATCTCACTCCCTACTGAGTCGAACACTTATGGAGCACTGTGTTCAGTTCTGGGGACCACATTTTAAAAGAGCTATTTCAAAAAATGCACTGAAAGAGAAACAAAGGAGTTTGCTAGAGGTACCATACTCTATTTACAATGTACAGGTTAGAAAGTGACTAGAAACTAACAGAAGCATTTTTCTAAAAAGGTGCAATTGAATACTCTGAATAATCCAGCAATGTATGGGGTTCCCTGTAACTGGAATTATCTAGGTATAGGCTCAATGACCATACATCTATCAAAACTATGGTGGAAAGATTCTAAACATCAGATATTTAGAACTCATCACATTTTAGGTGTTTAGAGTTTTGATCTGGATGACTTTAAAATCCCTTTCTAAATCTGTAATGCAATTATTAGGAAAAGAGACTCAGGCAGTAGACAATCAGTTAATGGTATAAAGATGTCTGTTTTTCGTTTAAGTATTTTAAAATCATATATGTGACATTCTTTATAATCACACACATTTGCATATCTAAATGTAATAACATTCTTTAAAAATTATGTATCTTAGAAAGATCAAACCATTTATCTATAGTTTTATTTATTTTTTTACTTTCAATCTTGTAACCCATATATCACAAGCACTAAAAATGAGATTAAATGGCTTTCCTTAAGGAATATATGCATCGAGTTGTTCTAAAAATATCTACTAAGCAAAGCAATTTTCCAGGTCATAGCTGGGTTTTGATAAATAACACAAAAGCATATATACTGTATGCCTGTTTATTCTTAGATGGGTATTTATATATTTGAAATATAGAGGGGGGTTAAAGGATGTTAATTTAAACATATTTCTTGAAGCACCTGAGAAATTATGTTACACTGCTGTGGATTTTCAGCTGCTGGGATTTTGTTTTACCATGAACTAGGCAGGTAGTTCATGGATGGATGTCCTTGTCAGGTGATATCCATAAAAAAAGAACACAAGGAGACTGATTCCGCCTGTTGAAGTAGCAGAATTGACAGGGGACCCAACCTCCTGGGAACAGCCTGAGCTACGGGCTGTGGCAGCTTCACCTCTGACAGTGCCTTCCTTGAGCTTTTCATATAGCCCCCACCATTGCTCTGATTCTCCTGGGTCTCCTCACGTCAATAAACTCCTTTCACAGACTGACTAGATTCAGCAATTGTATTAGTTTGTTAGGCTGCCATAACAAAGTACTACATGCTAGGTGGCTTAAGCAACAGAAATTTATTTTATCACAGTCCTGGAAGCTGCAAGTCTGAGATCAAAGTGTCAGCAGATGGCTGACTTTTCTCCATGTCTTCAAGTGATTTTCCTGTGTGTGTGTGTCTTAATCTTCTTAGAAGGACAGCAGTCAGATTTGATTAGGAGTTACCCATATGACCTCATTTCACATTAACTCCTTCTTTAGAGACCCTATCTCCAAATATAGTCTCATTCTAAGGGATTGGAGCTTAGGCCTTCAACATGTTAATTTTTAGGGGAACATAATCCAGCCCACAACACTAATTTTAAAAATCTGGGGCATCTGGGTCGCTCAGTTGGTTGAGCCTCTGACTTCGGCTCAGGTCATGATCTCATGGCTCTTGAGTTCGAGCCTTGCATCAGGCTCTGTGCTGATGGCTCAGAGCCTGAAGCCTGCTTCAGATTCTATCTCCCTCTCTCTCTGCCCCTCCCCTGCTCACACACTGTCTGTCTGTCTCTCTCTCATTCTCAAATATAAACATTAAAAACAATTTTTAAAGTAATAGTATACTAAGCTGACTTCTTGAAATATGAAATATTTTTGACAATATTTTTCAAGATATGATTAGATGTTTTTGCATTAAGGAATTTTGCTAAATTAAAGATATTTTGGATAATATGTTTTACTTTAACAAACTGTATTTTCAGGTAAAGGTCTAAATATTATTTTGGAGTTTTGGTTTAGTTGGTAATTCTGCCTGTTTACTACTTATTACTAGCCAAGCTCTAACTGAAGATGGTACAAAAGCCTTTTTAAGAACTTAAAATATTACAGAGGAATTTCAGTTATAATTTTAGATTTGTTGGATATATTAGCATAAAACCTCACTGAAGTTTTTTAACATGCTCCCTGAACCATAATGGAGAGAATCATTAAGTAGTATTTGAAAAATATACTTGTTCTTTACATATGGAGAAATTCCTGTTTTCTTTTTCTTAGAAAAGACCTTCTCAGAAAAGAACTCATGTAAGATTATTAAATGCCTTTCCTACTTAAAAATAAAGTTTTGTGTGAAATGGATTAAACACAAGTGTGTAATTAAACCAAAAACCTTTAAGAGGATCTCTCCAATAAAATCAATTAACATTCTGTTCCATATTGAACATCCTTAGAAAGGCAATTTTTGCTCCACTGATATAACCTTTAAAATACACTTGGCCTTTACAACATACCTTTATGGCATTTCCTTAAGTATCCAAATGGTTAAACAGAAAAATCATACACTAAGTTTAATGTTAGATTTCATTTTAAAATTAAAATTACTCATAAAATAGAACTAATATATCTTATTTGACAATTGGTATTTGATTAATTTGAGAATCTGCATGAGAAAATACACTCCCGTAGGCGAAAAAGGAGAATCAAACCTTATGTCAGGGAAGTGGAACACTGAACAAATAGAAGAGGAATTTGAGTCCACACATTCTTTTTTAGAAACTAAAGAGTTTCAGTCAGAGTTTCTGAAATATTTGCTTTAAATTCCTGAGTCACACAGGTTAGGGAGACAGCAAAATTTTATTAATGTCAACCATAATCTGAAAAGAAGACTTGTATTTTCAAGCACTTGTATGAAATGGCCAAGAAAATTTCAAGAAACAGAAACATACAGAAACATACTTTGACACTGCTGTTTTTGATATAGAGACTATTAATGGGATTTTAAAAGTATGCTCTATACTGTAATAAATATGAATAATACTCCTTGCTGCAGTTATGTTTCTTGCTGCAATACATGCAGTTATGTTTCTCCCATCAAAAGTGAAATATTTTGAGATGTGTTCTGAGACAACTGGGTGAGTGGTTGAGAAGATATTCGAGTGTAACGTTCAATAGCATTCAGGTGAGCTAAATGTCTGGACTGTGGCATGCTTGCCAGGGAAAGCTAGGTCATAGATCTTATCGGAGTTTCAGGATCCTGAGGTTTGAATTGTTCCTGGGTCCGAAGGTCATACTTTCAAGTCTTGTAGGTCCTCAGCCCTAGCAAATGTAGCTCATCAAGGAGTTGTCAAGAGTTTGCCCTGAGGCTTTTTTACATAATTTGCTTTTCTGGTCCACACACTTTCAGTATTGGGTGCTTCTCTGGAGACAAGGCTCCTAACTTCTATACCTGCTTTACTACCTGCATATTGCACTGCTTTCGCCTTCCCATTTTGGTTATTAATTTCTTTTCTTTCTTTCCTTTCTTTTTCTTTCTTTCTTTCTTTCTTTCTTTCTTTCTTTCTTTCTTTCTTTCTTTCTTTCTCTTCCTTCCTTCCTCTTTCTTTTCTTTCTTTCTTTTCCTTTCTTTCTTTTCTTTCTTTCTTTCTTTTTTTCTTTTTCTTTCTTTTTCTTTCTTTCTTTCTTTTTTTCTTTCTTTCTTTTTTTCTTTCTTTTCTTTCTTTCTGATTAATTTCAACTTGATTATTTCCTGACCAAAATACAACTCTACATATGAAAAATCCAATCACTTGACCAATAAGAATTAGTAACTTGTTTTCATCTTTTCCATACTTCCTTAATGTTTTTCTTCTGTCTTACTTCAAAATTGAACTAAAGGGGCGCCTGGGTGGCTCAGTTGGTTGGGCGGCCAACTTCAGTCAGGTCATGATCTCGCGGTCTGTGGGTTCGAGCCCCGCATAGGGCTCTGTGCTGATAGCTCAGAGCCTGGAGCCTGCTTCAGATTCTGTGTCTCCCTCTCTCTCTGCCCCTCCTCTCCTTGCTCTCTGTCTCTCTCTCAAAAATACTAAACATTAAAAAAAAAATTAAAAAAAATAGTTTAAAAAAAAACAAAATTGAACTAAAGCATTTAAGATATATATAATTTAAAAATATTAACATATCAACCAGTTGGCATGTAACACTTAAGGAAGTAAGGTTTGGGGAAAAAAATGCAAAGAATCTGGTGTGTTGAGAGCTCTGTATACTCTCAATGAGGCACAAGTGACATATGCCCGACTGCACTCTCTAATGGATATACTTAGTACAGTAAAACCTTGGTTTGTGAGCATAATTCATTCCAGAAACATGCTTGTAATCCAAAGCACTTATATATCAGATGAGATCTGGTGCGTTCAGGGTGGTATGGCCATAGACGAAAGCACTTGTATATCAAAGTGAATTTCAAGAACCATTGGCTCAGTTATGATCATGTGATATTCGGCATCATGTACTACTCATATTGCAAGATATCACTAGTTTATCAAGTTAAAATTTATTAGAAACATTTGCTCATCTGGGAAACACTTACAGAACAAGTTACTCGCAATCCAAGGTTTTACTGTAATTGTTCTCTGAGTTGTACTGGGACTACATTTTAACAAGGCAGTCTGATAAAAAGAGTCTATTCTCTTAACCCGCACAACTATCTTTATGACACAAGAACAAAGACTCACTTTTTCTCTGCATGGCCCTCTCAAGGGGGGAAGCTCTTTGAGGAGTGAAGAGGGGGCACTGGCTTGCAGTCACTCTCAAACCAGCAGAATGCAGAGCAAGACTCTGAACCCACTGGAAAGACTCCAGGCTGCACTGTTGTACACAAAAGCTGTGTGCAGCTACTGAATGAAATTAGAAGAAATTTGAAAGATAGTTAAAAAGGCTTCAGCATTTAAATTTGCTCATTTTTAAAGAGTGATTTGTTATGTATTTTCTAAATAGTTTAATCCATTTTACTAAAATTAGAAGAGCAGCACATCACAGGTGCATAATTACACTTGCCATTAAACACAAACACAGATGCATGCAACAAAATTAGATGCAATCATTTCATTGAGAAAAGAAAGGCACTTGTTTCTCATGTCTCATTTTTGATTAAAAAAATAAACCAAGTTTTGGTTTTTCTCAAAGACTAATGGGTATGTTTTGTGTGGTTTATAAAAACATTTTTGCCTTTTAGTGAGAAGTGATCAGGTCATTCTAGAAGTAATCGAGAGAAACTATCGGATCATAGGCTAGGCTTCCTTCACTGCAGTCATGATAACCACACCTTGTCCTAATCAACTCTATGCGGGAGACACTGCAAAAAAGCAGATGTGTCTTCAACCCATGTAAGATGGCCCTTGCTATAATGTTGCCTACTATGGTATGGTATATTCTTGTTAGGAAACAGGTGAGGGGGTGTTTGTTTATTATTTATGTACTGAGCAGTATGGCAACAGTTTTCATGGATGCCCACTCATTTCAGCTCTCCAATGATCCCTTGAGGTAAAGTTGGCCTCATTTTGAAGATGAGGAGACCTAGGGAGGTGAAATCATTTGTCCTGCTAATAAGGATATAAATTCTAGCAGTAGAGTTAGAATTTGAACCCTGTATTGGGATCTCTTCTGGTATTCCACCTCCTCACCAGTCAATAAACCCACAGAAGACAAAGCCTTCTCTAGTCTTGGCCAGACAGGTTTTATCACCGATATCAAATCACACTGTGTTCACCCCATAGGTCTGAATGAGTGACCCCTCCCAGTACCTGAGCTGTTGGAATTTAAGTGACATGGTGATTTAGTTTTAACTTCTCTGGGATGTTGCTTTTCTCATAGGCTATAAGACCATACTGATGTTTCTTGAAATGGGCTCATGAAATCAGAATGGATTTCTCCAATCAATATGATCTCACATCAGAATTCTCACTAATATTAGCTATAGATAAAAATAATTCATTTGAACATCTATGCAAATAAAGTTTTTTAGGGGCACCTGGGTGCCTCAGTTGGTTGTCTCTTGGTTTCGGCTCAGGTCATGATCTCACGATTTCGTGTGTTTGAGTTCTGTATCAGGCTCTGCGCTGGCAGTGCAGAGTCTGCTTGAGATTCACTCTCTCCCGGTCTCTCTGCCCCTCGCCCACTCACACTATCTCTGTCTCTGTCTGAATAAATTTTAAAAAACTTAAAAAATAAATAAATAAACCTTTTTCTTCTAGACTTGATGCCATTTTAGGGCAGTAGGGAGCAAAGTTCATCCTCATGTTCATATGGCTGAATCTCAGCAAAGATCCTGCTGATTAATTCTGCTTTTTCATGCTGGGATCATAATCTCATTTCCCTTCTTTCCAACTCTTATTATAGAAACTTTTCAGTTTTAATTTTAAATGATAGTTTTTTAAACTTTTCTTAGAGGATTAAGAAATAAAATCACTTACATTTTAAAAATGATGATGATTCCTTAAAATTAGATTCATTTAATTCATAATAAATATTTATGTTAATACTTCTTAAAATGGGGTCAGTCATTGGTACAGCTATTCCATTAAACGTCCTAAATTTAATTTTACTATGATACTGTCACTTTATTTAAAATTATATGCAGAGCACATATTGGTAACGTACCTAAAGTTTCATTCAAATTGTTACGAACTGAACTTCTTTCAGTTTCTCAGATAAACTACACTTTATTTTATTTCTAGGACTACATATATTGTTCCTCCTGGAATATTCTTTTTACTCCATCTTCTTCCCCCTACTTATAGGCACAACTAACTCTTCTTATATCCCAAGTATCTGTGCAAATATTCTTCTAAGACTTCATTCTTAGGACTTCTTCCCTGATCCCCAGATCAGATCAGATCCCTACTATATGTTCTAATAGATTTTTCTATTTTTCTAGAATACTCATATTTCTTTTCTTTTATTTTGTGTTTACAGCTGTGTTTTTATGAGCCACAAACTTCTTATGAGTAGGAACTTTGTCTTTCTTCTTTACTTCTATATCCCCAGAGTCTGGACTTAGAATTCATCTATAAATATCTGTTGAATGAGTGAGTGGTGCTGAATAATACTGTAAAAATGTGTAAATTTTGTTAAAAAATCTCACAGGATAGCATGATAAAAATTTTTGAAATGAGAACCAATAATCACTCTTTGTGCCATTCCCTCCAGAGTAACCTGAATTGAAAGTCTGGATGAAGACGTTAAATATTCAGGAGACCTGTCTCTCCTAGGGATGGCAATTGGAAACACAACATGTGGCCCTTGGGGTCAATCTGTGTAAATTCAATGCATCAAACCTGCACTTCTCACTATGGAGAATCATTCTGGATTCTGTCTGGATCAGTCGGGATTTTGAAGCACTAAGAGTAGGCACCATACTTTCTCTCTCTAGATACCAGGCACACGTCAACAAGATAGACAGACCTTTTCACTTCCATTTGTGTGATGATATTCTATCTACTTTAAAAATTAGAAACCTGGTTCCAGAAAAGGCAGGTCGTTTGCCACAGGGCTTACTATAAATTAGTGGCACAGGCAAACAAAAACTCTACTTCTTTGTATTTTTAAAGGCTAAACTTTATAAATATCTCATTTCAAGACATTTCTTTTTTTTAATGTTTATTTATTTTGAGAGAGAGACAGAGCATGAGGGGGAAGGTGCAGAGAGAGAGGGAGACACAGAATCTGAAGCAGGCTCCAGGCTCTGAGCTGACAGCAATGGAGCCTGATGCAGGGCTTGAACCCATGAACCATGAGATCATGACCTGAGCCGAAGTTGGATGCTTAACCAACTGAGCCACCCAGGTGCCCCTCAAGACAGTTCTTTAAAGTCCATTACTTTATTGCCTAGGTCAATAAGTAGGTAGGGATTTTAGGGAGTCCTGCATTCAGTATCAATATGGAGGTTATTCTTACAGTCACTAAGGACTTGAGGGATTCTAGTTCAGTGCAGTTGCAAGATTATAAAACTTTACCTCTGTGAGAAAATGTTTCTTATTTTGAGATGCTTGAGAACTGTTTCTTCAATCATATTAAACTGCATCTTGCTCTTTCTGATATTTAGTCTCTGCTTCAGTAAAAGGCCAATATCTTTGCCAGAGAAGGTGACAGCCTTGGCCAACATTATAAAAGCCTGTTTTCCCCAGCTCCCCTTGATGAACCCCGCCTCATTCTCAAATAGACGAAATCTGAAGCAGCATATACCTATGCTGCTGCTCTTCTCATCTGTCAAATTACCTCACGTTCGCAGTGTATGGTTGTGCACATTTTGTCCCACATAGGGTACCCAGGTGAGAGAGTGAAATGGGGCTGAACGGCTTCCTGGGTTCTGCTCACCAAGTGCCCTGGTATTACTGGTGCACTCAGAGGAAGGGGTACTTTGGCACACACACATCCTGTGAGCATACAGTGGCCCAAGATCACTCTTGTTCTGAGATTGTGATGTTCTCTTGTTTCTTCCCACTGGGCTCCCAGAATCAGGCCACCTCTACTAAGCTTTTGCATCACTGGAGCCTGGAACTAGTTCTGGTTCATTGTTCCTCAGCTGAGGTCCTGCTAGGATACATCTCTCTTGATGAATATTTCTCTTATTAGACTACAAAATTGCCACCAACGGTGTCGTAGTCACTGTGCCCATTTTCTGCTAATACCTGGGCTATTTTTTGTGTGTTTACATGTGTGTGCATGTATTTATCATCACTCACAATTATTTGCCTTATCTTCAAGCTTCGCTCACCATTCTTGGCTTTTTTCCTCACTTGAACTCACTAGAGGTCACTTGCTTTGGTGAGCAAGGCTCTGCAAGGGCTCTCAGTCCCAAGTCCCCAGGGAAGGCATTTAACACCTTTCAGATGTTAAACAGACAGAAGCAAATTACAAATTAAAGAGCTTCGTTTTGGGGTACATAGGTGGCTCAGTCAGTTAAGCATCTGACAATTGGTTTAGGCTCAGGTCATGATTTCATGGTTTGTGGAATCCAGCCCTGCTTCAAGCTTTGTGCTGAGAGCTTGGATCTGCTTAAGAGTCTCTCTCTCTCCTTCTCTCCCTTCCCCTCCCCTGCTTGCTGTCTCTGTCTCTCTGTCTCTCTCTCTCTCAAAGTAAATATATATATATATATATATATATATATATATATATATATATATATCTTTATATTAAAGAGCTTAGTTCTCTCTATGTCATATCTTAAGAATGATCAAAAGCTGGAGGGCTATTTCTTACCCAAGGTTATTTTAAAATCAACTAAAATAAAACTGCTTTTGGTTTATCAAACTAAATGTCTTAATAGGTCTATACGTAACGTAACAAATGGTGATTTTGCATCAGAAAGTTAAAAGGGAGTGGTGGCTTATAGTGACTGAGAGGGCATATGCCCCACATAGGCTGTTAAAATTAAAAATTAAAAAAGCCCCAGTGCCATCTGATAATAACTGGGCTGAATTTGAATCCAGCCCACTGGTATTGGTCTGAAACCTCTGTTGAAACATTCTTTGCAAAACTAGCAAATTTTGTGCAGTCATTATCATTAATACTATAAAATGTTTGCTTTCTCACCCAGTTCCTATTGATTCCACTTCATCGACAAATATCTCCTTTTGGGTGAGGTCCAGAGTAGCAGTGTTATAATTGTGTCCATGTTCATTCTTCTTATCGTTAATGATTTAATGACAGTTTACTATGAATACAGGATTTTTTGGAATAGTACATCTGTATTATATAATTTTAAAGCTTAGAACAACTCTATAAATAAGTATTCATGTTCCTATTTTGTACATTCTCTACCCTTTGGTTTCAAGAACAAAAATTTAAAGAATTTGCTGGTTGACTTCCTTTTGACCTCATGGGACTGCAGTGGGTGGTGGTCAGATGAATCTACATGACAGTGACATATGTCATGCTCCTGTATTGTTTTGTAATACAACTCAGGACTCCTTATCTGTTTTTTTCATTTCCAAAATCTTCCACTCAGATGAAGGAAGCATCACTTCAGGTCACACTCATTGAACAAGGTTAGTCCTGTGGCAAAGCATGAAGTCATCTGGTAAGAAGGCTTATTATCCTCCCTCAGAGAGGAGAACAGAAAGGGAGTAGCAGCAGTCGATCTTTTGAACAATAATATAATCTTCCACGTTTCATCTCTCCAACAGGTATCATGTGTCACTTGATAATAAGCTAGAATTGGTGCTTGGTAGTCTAAAATTTTGTAATTAAATTTACATGTAAAAAACAAATGATAATTTAGCATATTGAGATGTGGATGTTTTATATTTTTCCCTCATTAATATAATATCATAACAAGTATTGGGTTCCTATGATTGAAACTTGAAGGTCTTGGCTACAGCTGTCTCCTAATTAGCATTAATTGGCCAGTTTAATACTTTTGTTCATTTCCCCATTTTCTTTTTCTATATGCATTGGGTAAAGTGGTAGAAAAATAGTAAGTCTGATTTATTTGACTTTTTCTAGGAAATAGCTGTTACTTCTGATTTATTTTGGACATATCGAAAGTAGGTAAATTTTTCAAAATTATAAAGGAAATAGTAAGGACTAAGATAGATTTCTCTAATATTGCATTTATTAGATCCATTAAAAACACCTTGGAAATGAATATATTTATGCTCTATATAAACAGATTTTAGTATATTAAAAGAAACTCAAAGAATAAAACTTCCTAAAGAGATTCTATACTTTCTATATTTAAAACTGATTAGCATTTCAATTCATGATATATATAGAGTTTTTGAAGTTCTGTATTTTTCAGTTGCATTTTCCCCCAAGACCTGAATAATAGGCAGAATACTGTCATTCTATCAATGTTTCCATAGACTTCTAGCACCAAACAAAGAAAAACAACCCCAAAACAATCAATCAGTAGGCTTTTCTAAGACATAAGGACGTTTACACCATGAATTTTTGTAAAATATTTGGCACTCTCCACTTCTTCTTGGTTAGTATGGCCTGGCAGATGCCAAAAATAATTATTACCCATTCATACAAACAGTGAGCTCAAAGCAAAGTGTGTTGGGATTCTCTTTTCCACTTCAGGCTTTTAGAGTAGCTTTCCTCATGTGGCAGGAAGGAGCCAGCCTGTTTTCCAATTTCATACCTGAGGGCAGAATGGTGGCTCCAAGGAGTTGCTGATTCCAAGGTGACTGTAAATGTTTGGTTTCTCCTTTATCGCTCCACAAAACAATGTAAATAATCACTTTGTCATGAATTATGGTATGCTTGTTTTGCAAGTGCAGCTTAAGGAAATGCCTCCTATTTCTGCCTCCACCTTCCCTGGACAATTCCAACAAGATGCTTCTTTAAAACCATTTACAAGGAAGTTCTGGACGCTTCTCTGAAGAATTCAGCTTGTGGGGTGGAATGCGTGACTATGTTGGTAGCTTCTATTATAATACCTAGTTAGACTGGAAGCTCCCCAGGCTTTCTGGAAAGTGACTTTCCAGAAGAAGGAAAGCTAGATTGATAACACAATGAATAACCTACTTATTTAGATGGTCAAGTAGAACAATTATGGAAAAATCCAGGACTCTGGGCAACTTTTGGAATATATGAAGTAATCTGATTCATAGGGAGGGACACAAAATAGCCTATTTCCTCCTTTACTTTGGCTTTTGATTAAATATAATACAGCCACAGGATTTGGGGTCAAAATTAGCTCCAATACTGCTAATCTTGTAAAATGCTGAGGAAGAGGCAGGAAAGATTGCTCTAATGGGGTACTTATCCCATTCCAGGCACCATGCAGAATGTTTTATATACGTGATTGCATTTGATCTTCCAACAGCCCTGTGAAGTGGGCATTTACTTCATTTCCAAGATGGAGAAAACTGATGCTTAGGGGGAAAATACAATTCCCAGTGTCACAGACAGCTAGTAGGTAAGGGATCAAGAGTTGAGTTTAGGTCATAAAAACTGTGTCTTTTTATAATATGAATTCACAAAGCCAAAAAACTTTGAGGATCTTAAATGCCATCTAGTGGCAATTTCTACACACTGTAGACACAATATCCCAAATGTCTTTAAGAGTCACTCAGGGACATTCCTCGCAACTTCAATCAATTCTTATGATAGGAAATATTATACTGAGGTCCTAAATAGTGAGAGAGACTGACCTCCAGTGTGTATTATCTGGCAGCACATGTGAATCCCAAAGGGTTCATCTTGTCCCCATAAATCCATGAAGCACAGAAAAACTAGAATATAGTTTTTTTTTTTTTAATCCCAGAACAAAATAGGGATTTGTAATATTGAACTGGAGGTCAATTTAAGCATATTTATGTGGGATTTAATAAACTATTGGCTCTGCAATATCTATTCATCTTGAATAGAAGCACAGAGCAAAACAATTACAGATGAGCAATCCACTAAAACCATTATCTATTGATTCAATCATCATTATATCAGCATCATAACTTAGCTCAGGAAGACACCAGGATAAAGAAATCAAATGTGATGGAGGAAAAATAGGGTTGCTGGATTCATCAAAAAAAAAAAAAAATACAAGATGTCCCGTTAAATTTGAAGTTCAGATAAACAACATGGTTGTGTGTGTGTGTGTGTGTGTGTAGAAGTATGTCCTATGCAACATTTGCAACCCCCTTATACTAAAAACTCTTCATCATTTATCTGAGATTCTTAACTAAGCATTGAGTATTTTTATTTGGTAAATTTAAATAAAAGACGACATTGTACACAGTTTCACTGGTTACTGGATTATTCTGACTAATAAAATAATAAGTAACATTTTTATCATAGTTATTTTTAAGGACTTTACCTATATTAACACAATCCTATCAAATAGACACTATTATTCCTGTTTAGAAAATGAGAGTATTGTGAAACTAACAGGTAGAGTCAGAGTCACACAAAGAGTTCGTGGCAGAGAAGGAGTCTGAATCCAGTTTTGCTATATAGAGTCTACCACTCTAATAGTTGTGAAATACTGTTTTTTACCAAATATATCAGTTGGCTTAAAATTACGCTATAGACTGCACATTCTTTGACAATTTTTGAAAATAGTATTCAACAGACTTTCAACATACATCAAAAATCTACTTTAAACAAAGCTTCTTCATGAGACAAAAACAGTAAAACTTAATATTCCATCATCACTGAAATATTTTACTCTCTATAAGTGGTACTTTAGAAATTGGTAGTGTCTCATGGTCATTATTAGGAAAATTGAAGGACTAATTATTAAAAACCATAGATTATTCAAGTTCTGTAAGTATACATATTAGAGCTTTAATACTAAATATTAAACCATATAGCTATGGTTCATAGCCAGAGAACACTGGAGATACAGAACCCAACAGAGGTCTCCTTTTTTAGATTTTAGATGTGGTTTTATTTATGCACCTTTATGTACCTTATTTCCTATGCAGTTAGGAGAAACTAAAGATTTGTTGTTGGATTCGTTCATTTAATAAAATTCAGATCAATGTAAGCCTGAATTTTTGGATTCTGCATACTGGTGCCATGACATTTCCTTAATCTGAAGCATGCTATCAGGATAAATCTATTCCCAAACTGCAATTAGATTCATACCAGGGGTGCTTGGGTGGCTCTGTCGGTTAAGCATCCACCTTCAGCTCCGGTCATGATCTCACGGTTTGTGAGTTCGAGTCCTGCATCAGGCTGTGCTGACAGCTCAGAGCCTGGAGCCTGCTTCGGATTCTGTGTCCCCCTCTCTCTCTGTTCCTCCCCCACTCACACTCTGTCTATCTCTGTCTCTTAAAAAATAAAGATATAAAAATTTATAAAAAAGATTCACACTCAAATCATTTTCAGTTCAACATAACCAAGCATGTTCCATTAAATCAGTTGCCACTAGATAAAAATGTTTGTCAGTCAAGCCATAAATTGTCAATTCTTTTTCTCTCAGACTTCATTTTGTACAGAAATCCCAGAATACAAATATTCCAAATATATATATATATATATATATATATATATATATATATATATATATCCCAGAATATATACATCCCAAAATACACATTTTTATGCCTAATCCAGACCTAATAACATCAGAAGCTCTGTGGATGGGATGTGGTAATCTGCATTTTCAGCCAGCCCATGCCAGCTGATTTTGATGTAGGAAGTCTCTAAACCACACTTTGAGAAAATGACTTTCATACCAACCTGCAAGTGGTACAGGCAGTGGTTGGTATGCTTTTTCCCTTTAAGGGCTTTAAAGGTGTTTATTTTAGAATTTCCTCTATTTCCCATTATCTTGTCTATACAGCTTCTCCTACATTATCAGGCATATATCTAACAGAAGAAATGGATCCTGTGGTACTCATGAAGGGCCATCAAATCCTATTGCTTTGGAGATTAAAACTATAGTGCTTATCAGGAAAGAAACAAAGGCCACATATAGTGGTAGGATTTGGGGAGAGGAGAGAAAGGTGACTCAGAGTTTAACTGGAAAAATAGTTATTTAATTACCCTTGCTTTTACTTAGCTTTTAAGCCCTCTTAACCATATTGGTTTTGCTAATTATGTTATATAGAAAATGGTAATAATAATTTTATATAATTCCACAATGATAATTAATACAATTTTGATTACAGTCTATAAAATTCTATTTTTATTTTAAAACTATAGAATAAAGCATCATATAAATAGATGCTAATTAATAATGATTACAGGTACATATCTCTTGGTTTCTTTCTGTCTTTTATTGGCTAACCTTAGACGAAATGCTTTTTATCTGTTTTTAGCAGTATAAAGAAAATTGTGCAAATTGGCAAATGAATCTATTCTATTGAACATATATGCACATACACACAGACACCTGTTTCCTTATACTTTTCTCTATCAAAAGCCACTGAGCATGTAGAAGAGAAGATTTATGGAGCAACAGTAATTATAGTATTCAAAGAGACTATAATCTGACTTCTTAAATGAGGAAATTCTGCAAGGAACATATTTGTAAAATAATGATGCTTCCATAGTTCCAAGTTCCCATTGTTCAGCCATGGTGAATGCTACAAAATGCCTATTGCTCATGTTTAGTGTCCCATTTTACTATAAAACAGTGACTATCCTGATATGAGTTCTACATTGAAATTGAATGTACATCAGTTACAAAAGCTTCTCTTATTGCAATGAAGAAAGAGAACTCTACACCGTGAATGTAAAGATGGCAAAGCCAGAGTGTATGAACATTTGCCGAGGGATGAACTTCACAGATTATATATTTAAAGATAAGTTTCTTGATGATCCTCTGTTACTTTAAGTGAGGGGAAAACAGAGTTTTAAAAAATTATCAAATATAGTTTTCAGCAAATGAGGGTTTTTTAAAAAATATTTATGTTAGATATTTGTATACTGTTGAAAACTTCTCTAGCTAAGCTCTTTACATCTCAGGAGATATTTCGTAACAATCAAAATGTTCATATGTTACTTTCTTTGCTTTGAGTGGTCAATGTAAAGAGTCCATTATACTCATGACACAGGTCGATTATTCTCCAGGTATATCTAGGCTAACTTTAGCTTATGGGAAACATTTTTTTTTTTCTGAAAAGAAAGTGAAAATTATGCTTTGATTTCATTTAGGTAATTTTAAATGCTTGACTTGTACAGATATGGACATAGAATTGATGAAATTGTGATATTGAGTAGGCCTATCACAAAAATAGAAGAATGCAGTGAATTGGAAAACCCTATTTCGAAGTACACTTATTTTGCATATATTTGGCTGCAGTGAAAAAAATCTTGAAAGAAAGGCTGCTAAGGTTAGATTTCATTCTATATGATGTCAAATGCAAATACCCATTAAATATGGCACTCAATGGAAAATAGAGAAAAGGATTTTTGGGTCAAGTCTGACATTTATAGGATTAAGTCATATAACCTCTCATATATTTTTTCATGTCTTGAGATAAATTCTTTATACAATTATATGTACCCAGATTATTATAAGGACACAGTGAAATTATTAGAAAAGCCCTTTGTAAACAGAAATACAATTTAATCAGTACAGAACATATTCTACAGTGGTTCCTAGAGATGGTAAGATAGTTATTTTTAAAAAGCATTCAGTGATCAAATAAGTTTGAAAATCTCCAAATAAAACAAATCTCTTTCTTATTGGATTCTTAAGGATCCTATGTTAATATGCATCTGAATCAGCAAGAAAAGCGAAGAGGATATAGGCTTTACTAAATATATTTCAGTTCAGAATCTTTTCTTTTTTAAGAATCTATGGCAGGAGAGTTTTGCAGGGTACACTTTGGGAAATGTTCATAAAATTTATCATTTGAGGACAAAGAGAACCTAATTTGTTTTAGAGGACTGAATGTTTAGGATGAAAGAGTGATATATGTTATCCTAATTTTATCAGTTCATAATCTCACTGCAGAAGAGAGAACCTTTTGGAAACTCTTGAGTCTGCAGTCAAAAGAACTAAATTCTGGTAGAACTACCTGAAAACATATCTATTTTTCTCTGAAATACATACTAATATCAGAAGGTGATTAATTGGAAGCTATGGGCAGATGTGTCTGTATGCACATCTTAACAAATTTCAGAGAAGATTCTAACCAAAGGTTAATATAGGAACAGGCATGGTTAGGTGCCTGGACATAGAATTGACACTTTCTAGGAGACATACTCTGCCAGTGAACTACAATAGCAGCATGACACAAGACATTAGAGATGTAAAAGTAACTTCACAGAGGAGTGTTTTCCCCACAGAAATGCTAGTTCAATAGTGAAAGAGAAAATGAATGTGATATTTGCTATAAATACATTTATTTTCTATTGACCTTAGGTAGCAGATAAATACTTCATAAATGAGAGACACCTTAATCACAAATGTAAATGAAAATTGAATGACCTACTCATCATAGCACCACTGGCTATGAACAAAAATTACAAAGGTCTTTATGATAAACCAAAGCAATTGGACCAGGTGAGTTTAATTGTGACAAAGAGTGTTGAAGAGAGCAGCACTCTCTAACATGTAGGTTGTATACAGACATGCTATTGAGTTGTAGGAAAACATAGAATTTCCATCCTTTTTCCAATCAGTTTTATCTTAAACCAAACAACTAAGAATTACATTTTTAAAATATGTAATGTTTGCCTGTATCTGTGCATGTGTGTGTATTTAATGATCAATCACTGTTAAGGGGCATAAAATGTTTACAGTGTGGAACCACAAATTTAAAAGGCAAGCTAGATCCACAGAAATATCAGCATCTCTCCTTCAAGAGAAGTGGCCACAGAAATGATGGTCAGCAGTGGGCTCTGAAAAGGCTTCCTGATGTAACAAATATCCCCTGGGAAAAGGAGTCCCCTCACTCACTGAATAGTCTATAAAATATTTGGTAAAAATGGGCACAAAAGCTTCCTGGTGTATTTCAAGTTCCCCTTCTACTGTTGGCTGGCTCTGCAATCTTCAGCAAGCCTCACAGACTCCCTGTGGCCTCATTAGAAAAGAGACATAACTTAGTCACTGAAAGGGTTCCTTTAAAGGCAAAATGATCATTGATTAAAGGAGATTCCCATCTTATGTGTAAGCCTTCATAAATGCTTGTCTTATTTGAATCAGTATTTCCAGGTTCTAAATTTCACTCACTGACATATCTCCAGCTCAAATTTTATAGGAGAATGGTTACTATCATTAAAACTATATCTTGTTAATAAAAGATAATGAATGTCAAAAATTAAAACTCATTTGCACACAAAGAAACCAGAAGTCATTTAATCCTTATTATCAAAGAAACATGAATGGGCCTGCTGTGCACAGGCAATTCTTGTAAGTCTTGCTGTTCAGTTTTTCAAAGGTTTCAAATAGTTCTAGGCTGAAGCATCCAATTTCCCCCATTTCTATTTATTGTTTCTGGAATGTTGAATCATGACAATTAGGGTGTCAGTTGTCATACATGCAGGCATACACAGAACTGAACATATCTTTCAGTTCCTTGCACCTGGAATTGTGTTTTGCTATAGCAAGTGTTTCAAAAATATTATGTGAATTTTTAAATTATGAAGTCATTTAAAATAACCTCTGAAACTACAAAGCCTCCATCCAATTTCTATGTACCATCGATGCTTGGTTTCCAAAACTGCACATTGCACTTAATCTACTGCTTTGTACATTTTTCGTGATTTGCTACATTCAGTGCTATAGTATTAGTGTTTCATAATGGCTTAATATGTCTCATTGCTTTGTCTTGGGGAATTCTTATCTTTTAACCCATTAATAGAGAGACATATACTAACCTATAGAAATGACTCAAACTTAGAACAGGTGGAAAGGTAGGGGAACTATTTTAGGTATTAAGTAGATATACTACGCATAATATAAAATTTAATTTTTTAAAAAAGTTTATTATCTACTTATTCTGAGAGTGTGTGCACACACACATGCATGTGAACAGGGGAGGGACAGAGAGGGAGAGAGAGAGAGAGAGAGAGAGAGAGAATCCCAACCAGGGTCCCCACTGTCAGTGAGGAGTCCCTTGTGGGGTTCGAACCCTTGAGAACCCACAAACCATGAGATCATGACCTGAGCCAAAATCAAGAGTCAGATGCTCAACCTACTGAGCCAACTAGGTGCCCCCAAAGTTAACTTTTTTAAAGAGTAACTTTAAGTTAGATAGATGGTTATATCTGCAACAATAAGTCAATCATATGATGTCTTTCTGTTAACTTCATCAGAAATTAGATGGTGGTCCTGATAATTTTCTGATTACATTGGACTTGGTCAATCATTATTTAAGATACTTAGTCATCCAAGAGTCCCTTTCCCTTTTAAAAGGGAAAGGTTGCCTGGGTGGTATCTTTTTTCTAATATCCATATTTTATTTTATTATTTTTTAAATTAATCTCTACATCCAATGTGGGGCTCAAATCTACAACCCTGAGATCGAGTCAGATGCTCTTCTGACCAAGACAGCCAGGCATCCCTATAATATCCACATTTTAGATAAACAAGAGAAAATGTATTCTAGAATACTGATGTGATTTATCAGCCCCCAAAACCAGATTTTTGGACTTCAAACTATGCACTCAGTGTACTCCATTGATTATGGTTGCCCTTCTCTTTGCCGTCCAAGTACTTGCTATGTAAACATCATACTCAATTGTGTTTTGCTCATTAAAAGTATTTTTTCCTAATTGGAGGGTAGAGATTCCTTTAAAAAAAAAAAGATGATTTATACTCTAAGCAAAGTTTGGACGTCTTTTGACTCATTTCATATACTCCCAAATAGACTAGTGTTATGAAGGATGGAAGGTGTTTCACAACACTACATAAATTGTGCCATTACTAGATTTCTTTTAGATCTGCTTTATAACTGAACCCTCCATGTGGGCCTATTGTTCACTATATATGAAATTTTGGAATAGTGAAATGGAAATCAGAATATTTCTTCACATTGCCAAATATTTTCCAGTGGCCTAGAGGTCCTTGGAAAACTTTCCTTCAACTGTTCTGTAAATAAATTGACCAGAAGGCAAGAGAAGTTAATGGCTGTAAAAAAGTGATACATTTTATGGCTAGAATACCCCCTTTAAAAAATCTGAAACAGACTAAATTAAATAAGTTTTATTTAATTTGAAAACTTAAATTCAATTGCTCCCTGACACATTTCCACAAAATTAGTATTGAAATGAAGATGTGGAGGGTTGGCTGCAATTTTGACAAAGGTCAACACTAAAATGTGCAGGCTAACAACTCTATTAATTCTACTAATTTGGTTGAAATACTATGCAGACTTCCTTAAATTAGCAAATGTCTCATGAAATAGACCAAAAGGTCATTTCCTAGGTGATCTGGTGACATTTTCCTTCCTGATAGACATTTATATTATGCTACCCTTTATGAAATCTGAAAAACTTTTTAGCAGATTCAGTTATATATGGTGACTTATCCATGTTCTATAGTCACCACCAATAAGGCAATGGATTTGTACATGGTATACTCACTGTAAGAGAATTTAGAATGTCTTATTTAAAAAAAATGTTTTTAATCAATCCCAGTTAATTCTTAGAGTGCTCCTTGCACAGCTGCATCTACTAGATGAAAATATTTCTTCACAGTTTATAAATTATCATCATTAATGTTACTACCCCTGTTAGAATGTCATTTAACATCTCAATTTCATGCTGAATTTTAATCAGTTTGTATAATCTGAGCATAAATAAGAAGAGAATTTACTCAATCTGTTGAAAAGCCACTGAAAACGGTCATAAAGACACATAAACATTCTAGTAAGAATATGACTTCAGCAGAGGATATTGCAAAATGATATAATGTTCATTTAAAGCTAATAATATTGTTATTACTACTCCCAGGTAAAGGTCTGAAAAATCTGATGCTACCCAGGTAAAAAATTTGGATTTTTCTGTTTGCCAATGCAAATGTATGTAATTTATCAACACTGCTCACAGTTTGCAACTTACCTAGTAGTCTATTACTTTACATTTCATAGGTTTATTAGAAAATCCCTTCTGGAAGAAGCAAAGAACATAGATGTGTATCTTCATTTTTAGTTATGATTGGTGGCATCAGATTATGTTCTCCTGAAATTAAACATATCACCAGAAAGAAAAAAGGGAGGTATCCATTGCTGGGGACCTACTATGTGCTTCCTCTGTTCTGTCATTTGTCTGATTTAATCTACCTTAAAATATGACAAAACTTCTGGGTCCTTTGTTTAAAAACCATAGAAAGTAATCATCTGATCTTAAATGATCTCAGTGAGTTAAATGTCACTTTATTTTTATAAAGGGGATTAAAACTACTTCAACCACCTATTAAGAATGTCCAAAACTTGGGGCGCCTGGGTGGCTCAGTTGGATAAGCATCTGACTGATCTTGGCTCAGGTCATGAACTCATGGTTTGTGGAATCAAGCCCTGCATCAGGCTGTCAGCTCAGAGCCTCTCCCTTTCTCACTGCCCCTCCCCTGCATGACACACAGCCTCTGTCAAATAATAAACTGAAAAAAAAAAAAAAAAAGAATGTCCAACTATGAGTCAGGGATGATAGGTTTATGAGCTTTTAATTTAGGTGTAGGTAAGATTTTTTGAAAGGCAGAAACTATAATTTAACCTTCAGAGGATTTTGGAAAACACTGTAGGGCTTCTTGCTTAAAGTTTTAGAGAACATCAAACACATCAAAGTGATAGAAAAACATTTTTTCAGAGGTCTGAGAAATGTCTCTCATTTAAGACTGCCTGTGGACTTAACACATTTTTGCCATGTTTTTACAGGAAGAGCATAATGATTTCATGATTAACAGTAGCTCAAAGACATTAATCAGGTAAGATCACTTCTAAAAAAATAACACAAGAATATTTACTTGAGAAGCTCTAAGATTTTGACCTTCTAGTAGAGACTGGAAGAAACCTTAGAGTAATAAAAAGAATAAAACATTAAAGTGATATTTGAATACTTAAGAATTCTTTAAAAGAATACATAAGAATTCCTTAAAATGCATAATGACTGGGCAAAAAGGTGTTTTGGGGGTTTCATTTACAACAATTGTATTTCTGATATTATCTGAATAGGTTTTGGAAAAATCTATCAAACCAAAGTAAAACTTTCATCATTAGAGGGTTAAATGTACAGTTGGTGTATAAACGAAATTTCTTAAAAAATCAATGAGCAGAAGATTGATAATGAAAGAAGGGAATTTAAATGACAGACATGGTTTTTCTTTTGAAGAGCTATTTCTCAGAACTGATGCATCTTGGTTAAAATCACAGCTAAAACTTATAAATTCAGAAGTCTCAAATAATAAAAACTAACTATATCAATAGTTCAAAAACAAAATCACCCTATACATTACCTATAAAAGTGTTAATCTTATCTTCAACAAAGACATTAACAAGCATAACAAGGTACAGTTGAACAGATTATATTCTCTTGAGGAGAAAACACTAAAAATAGACACAATTCTGGAGCATTTCTCGCATGATGTCAAAAAAGAAAAAATAAATATAAGAAAAGATGTCGATTTACTTTGCCTTGGAGATTCTGAATATGTTTTGACACAACAATAAAATACACATATACTGGAAGAACTGGTCCTTGAATTGACAGAAAATCTGTCACCAACACAATGAATCAATTTCAGCGTGCAAGTGACTTTAAGAAGACAATTGGAGAGCCATCTTAAAAAAAGTGATGGATTGAGGTTTGGATTGAAGATTACACCTTGATCCATGTAAAAAAACTGTTTTATTTTATCTTTCTAAAGAAATTTGTCATTGACAATCCTTTCATGTGGATATTTTGAGAGTCTACTTGCTTGCCTGAGCTACTTAGGGGGTATAAAATATTTTGTCCTATTCCGCATGTCATTATGACTTACAGATAATATTAGCTAAATCCAGTTAAAATTATTATACAGCAACGATGAACCAGTTTTAATTTGGCATTGGAAAAAAGTTTTTCCATGGTTTCTTCAAGAACTTGAAAATGTCTTCAAGTCCATGTATTAGGAAAATTTAGTTCCTATGTTATAAAGACTAGATCTTTAACATAAAATTTTAGATGTTTTTCCAAATATTATTTTAAAATTTGAGGATTTTACCAGTTGGGGACCAAAATTATACGCTGTGTAGGTCCAAATCAATAAATTGAATTATGCTTTGAACTATTCACTTATCCATTTATTCATTCACTCAGTAAATATTTATTGAATACCTACCATGTGTCAGGTGTTGTGACAGGTATTCAGTTTGGTACTGGACAAATAGTTGAGAAAGTCAAAAAAGATAAATGTGGTTTCATCCCTCCTAGAGCAAACAATCTAACATGAAAACATAATTTCCAATGTAGTGTGATAATGAAGAATGAGAAAATTACTGAGGACACAGCAGTATTCAGGAGAGAGTTCAAGCCAGATGGGGTATGGGATGGAGCTGGTAGTAGTAAAGCCTTGTCAGAGGAAGTACATCCAAACTGCAGCTGAAAGATACAAGCCACACAAGGCAGGGGATGCTAAGGATAGAGACTCTGTTCCCATTCTTTTCCCCAGGAAGAGGACACTTAGAAAGGAATTGGAAGAGGGAACATTTGGTTTGAGAAACTGAAACCAATTTAGAAGAGTGTGGTCAGAGACGAAATGAGGCCAAATCATGTGAAGACTTCCAGGCTCTACTAAGAAATCTGCACTTGTTTCTGAGGCTGATAGGGGGCAACTGAAGGGAGAAAAAAGAATCACATTGGTTACAATTTGAGATTTTTAGAAAGCTGATACCAAAAGCAGGAAAGCTGGTTAGGAGGCTTCTGCAAAACCCAGGTGAAGGGGTGGTAGCCTACATCAGGGAGGTGGCAGTGGGGGTGGTGAGAAGGGAAATATAGTGTGTGTGTGTGTGTGTGTGTGTCTACACATACACCCTACCTTCAGAAAGCTCACAAAGCATTAAAAGGAGAAAAACACACGTAATTATCATTAATACATAATAGCTAATGAAAGAGTTCAATAAAGTTCCAGATCAATAAAGATCCAGATAGAATGTTAGGGGAAAGTAAAGAGAAAAGTGACTATTTCTACAGAGAAGATTCTACCGGAATTTCCAAATGACTTAGAACAGACTCAGGTGTGGCAAATCTGGTTCGACGAGGAGTGACATTTGGTGCTGTAATAATTTTTTTGGTGATTTTCAGAAATGCAATGAATTACAACAGTTTTGAAACTCACGGATACAGCATAAAAATCAGTAAGAATAGAACCCATATCTTTCAAATAAAATGACCTCATTATGGAATTAAGCTCTGACTTTTCTTTGCCACAGAAGACATTAACAAATTTGTGCCTACTTAAAAGTACTCCAGGATAAACACATTTCAAGAAGATTGGTTTTACAAAGCACTGACTATAACCGCACTTCATTTGCAAATGATAAATAGACTGCAGCGTCTATGCTTCCCTTCTATAAGCAAGCTCTCTTATGAGAATGTAATCAAATTGCTCCATTGCTTAGCAACCACAGGTAAAGAGCTAATAAGTCAAGAGTCATGATTCTATGGGAACAATCTTCAGGTCAATAGCATGATTTCAAGGCTTTCTGCCATCCTGCTGTGACACTTTCAAACCAACACTGACAGGAAGCATTAGAATAGAGGAGAGTTAAAATGCAAATGCTCTCATAATCGATTGAATTGACCTATCCATACTGTGGTCTGGTCAAATCTGCTGCATCCATCTGACAGTAGCATCTATAAATCAACATCACAGTAAAAAGAGCACCAGGATATGGCTTCATAAGGAATTTCTCTTTTCCAGTTTTAGATAAGCCAAAGAGGAATGTACAGGTAAACTAGAATGAAGGCAAGGACTCCAACAATCACAATACCAACTGGAAATCTCCAAAGGAAGAGGAGCAGTGGCTGGTGAAATGGCTTTGGAAAATATTACCTGTAACCATTGTGACTGGTCATTGTGGCCAGAGGTCCAGGCATTCACTTTGCCCTGTTTGTCCAGCCGAGCTTTCCTTGGTTCCCAGGTGAACATGTCCATGTTGAGAGTCCTGAAGATGCTGGAGGCAGTGATCTGATAGTCTTGTATGTGTCCCGATTTCATCCCCAGAGGCTCTGAACAGCCTGAAGGAAAATGAGAAGGTCTACATGAGAAAAATAATGGATGACCCTGGAAGTTTTCTACTTTCATTTTGGAGAGGCAAGAGAAGATTAAGTGTAATGCTATTCATTTCCCCAAAGAGAAAGCATCTACATCCAAAAAAAAAAAAAAAAAAAGCCTATAATCAGAACTAAATCTGGAAAAAAATCGAAACACAAGATAGCCAATTCAGGCTATTTTCTTGAAATATATTTTGGAGAAATTGAAAACAAGACAGACAATTCAAACTGTTTTTCAGTGATAGATGATTTTGCAAAATGAAAACAAGGCTGAAATGCTCTCTCCTGTCTCATTACTGATAGCCTCATGACTATTCCTGTGTTTTCAACAGTTTCATTGTATCTTTAAAAAAGAACATTTTCTCACAAAGTATATTTGGTTTTCTTTTATTTGTTTCCATAATACTGCAAATGAAAATTCCCTCAGTACAAAGTCATTTTCACAAACTGCCCCAATGGCATATTTCAAAATGGACAGTATTTTGTTTTCTAAGAAATGTCTGTTAATCTTTGTCACTGATTCTTATAGCACCAACATGGATTCTTCTGGATTTTGAGGAAGCTAATATTTACTTGATGTATACCATGTGTCAGGCACTGTCCAGGTGTAGAATTTAAAGTAATAGATAATAGAAGAAAATAAGTTGATTCTAGCAAAAATCATTCCTGAACAAGCCTTATTATAAAAACTGACATTTCGGTTGTACTCAATAACCTCTAGTTCTGGATATTTTTGAAAGATTTTCAGATCTGGAACATATATTTTCAGGTTTGACATGGTGTAAAATTTGGGTTTGTCTGTTACTAAGAAATTGTATGTATATGCACACACAGACACAATTTCTCAAGGAAACGTACACACAATCTCCCAATCTTGAATTGCAACTGTGAAGAAATTCCATTCACAAAGCTTGTAATAGGAAGCATGATTCTCTTTTTGTATTAGTGAATCTTCCATATGTAAAATTATTACATTTTGACTGTGGAACACATAAGTTTGATCATCAAGAAAGCCAAGCTAAAAAAGAGGACTTCTCTAATCAAGGCCATTTCTGCATACTCTATTGCTTCCCCACTTGCTCTCTGTATGGCCTTTTACCCATTATTTAACTACTTTATGCCTCAGTTTTCTCATCTGTAAAATGGTAGTAATAATAGAAACTACCTCAAAAAGTGTTCTAAGAAATTAGTCAATAAATATAAAGTATATAGAAACAGTCTGGCATATAGGTAGCATTCAGTTAGGTTTTTTTTATTATTTCTCTAAAGCTCATTCCAACAGATAACAATGTTAAGCCCCCAAATCAGCATAGCAGTGAGTACTAAAATAATGGACCACGATTAGTTGCATTTTTTGAAACTGGGCCATTTTAAGTCTAAGACTCTAAGAGAGGAGGCTTAGAACTCTTCATTGATAAATAATTATTAACTACAATTCATTGCTTTCTGTTCTAGTCAATCTAAATCACTTCTTTCTTGAGGCTCCTCCATGTTTGCCTTCATATCCACCTTCCAGGAAATGCCTCTCCCATGAAAATGTGGTAAAAACTGATGCGGAGGATTAGTCAATTGTGTGCCTAACTCAAGACTTGTTGGGTTTTAGGTTTAACAGATCTAGACCCTAAGTCTCGGGATAAAAATAGCTCTAAATCCTAAATATAAGTTCTGGAGGATAAAAATTTCATGACAAATCTCAAAGATTCTAGAAAGTTCCAAAGTCTTAATGACAGCCATTTATCTTCAGGCAATTCTAAGGTAACATGCATTGCCTGCATTACAGATTTCTGACTTTTCTATTATGACCGCCAACTCCCCCATAGCCACTCTGCCCTGATACTGGAGTCTTTGTAAAACTGCTTGGCTTGCAGAAAGATACAAGGGGATAGAGAACGTAGTTGTTTTTCTCCTTCTGTGATATAATATTTGAAGTCTCAGATAGAAAGGGGATGCCTTTACTTTGGCCATTTCTGCTTAGTCATAGAATTCATTTCATACCTACTCTGTTGTCTGGTATCTAGCCCAGAGCAAGTGCTGAATAATTTGCTCAAAGAATGAATGAATGAATGAATGACTATTCCTCCTCTAATTACAGTCATGAGTCCTTTCATTCTAACCATCTTAAATCATATCTCTTTCAGAGAATTTAGGGAATTTTCTTTTTCAACTGTCTGGGTAAAGATTAACTTTGGATCTTCTAGGCAAGCTGAGAGATCTCCTAACAGTTTATTGAGTACAAAAAGGAGCCCTTGTGCTTTACAGTGTTGCAGTGGATTGTGCAAATAGTTTGGCCCATTATATTACTGTTTATTTCCATGTGTTAGAGCTAATCTCTCTGCCAATTTTCCTCACACTACAAATTTTCCTTCTCTTCCACATGATTTCACATATAAGCTTAATTAACACTTGACCAGAACGGGTGGCACCTGAACAAAATGAAGTATTAATAAAGACATTGATTATTTCTATAGTGAGGCGCCCTAGCTTTTAAAAGCATCCATGGAAAGACAGTATCCTCTGCATGCAAGTTTGAAATGAATTTCTGGTGTTTCGAGATGGGATATGGCTTCTTTTTAAGAACATTAAGTCTGTAAAGTGTCAGGTATAGCCTCCTTTAAAAACTAAAAATCAAATATATTCATACGTTGGGGTTGTAACTGTGCCATGTAAGAGACACTGACCCTCATGAATCAAGAGACTGTAAAATTGAGGAAGGTGATGTTAAACAACTAAAAACCATGGGGCTTGGCTTCTTCTTGATTGCTTTATGATGAATGACTTAGGGATGACATTGGCTTGTGATGATAGAGTGATATGTAATATAAACACTGCACAGCCATAATTCTGTTGAGATTTCTGGCCATCAGTAAGCTGGTTTGAATTACCAAAATAAAGAAAACATCATTGTTAGGGTAATTAATGGAAATAAAACCGTATGTTGGTTGCTTTGTAAAGGACATCCATATATAGTATGAAAATGTAATTCTTGAAATAAATTCACTCATCTGGCCACATTACTCTAATTCCTTTAAATGTTGTAGGTTCATTTAAAGTTTGGCTGTTTTTCATAATAACTTTTATTTGCTTAATAAATCATTCCTTTTCTCCATATCACAAATAAACCTAAGAAGGAAAACAGATATAAAGCATATATTTTAACACCTGTGCAACCTTTTGAAATGAATAAAAAACTCTCAGTTGTCCATTTGGAAAGATGTATCCTCATATTTTTGACTCAATGGCATTATTATAAATTTGATAAAATCTTTCATGCTAAAAAGTAGAGCAAATGTGAATTTTTGGCTTGGCTTTCTACAAAACAATTGTTTGAACAAAATAATCTCAGGTCATAGTAGCAAAGGTCGTTTTTAAATGTTGATGATAGAAATACAAAGGACAACTACCAAAAATACAGCACAGTGCTAAGCCTAGACAAGGTTTTCTGTTTAGTTCAGAATCTAGCTGTATTGAAATGGGACCACTGTGAGATCTACACATTAAGTCTTCATCTTTATATCTAGTACTGATGCTCCTGGAAGACAAGAATTATTTAACTCTGGGTCCTTTGATAGATTTATCTTTGAGCTGGATAATCACTGTTTGTACAATAAGCAGTTTGCTAGATAAGAATGATCTAAGAATGAATTTATAGTAGCTAACTTATTTTTGAAGTATTATCTCCCTATGAGGAATGATAAATTTACATGTTTCATAAAACCCAAACAAAAGAAAATAAAACCAAGTTCTTATGGTGGATGGACAAATATAAAGCTTATTTTTCTAGCCATAGCGCCTGAGCATAACTGCAATTTATGAGGTCAGGGAGATTCCAGTTTATACTGAACTTTCTTCACAAAACGTAAATCATAGTTACTACTAAAAACAGTACACATTTAAATTTGACAAAAGTTTCCAGTGAGAATTTGTTGTACTTTCTTTGACCAAATAAATGCAGCACTCCTTCTACATTAATTTTATTCTGTAGCATGTTTTAGAACTTGTTTATCCTACATGTAGACACACACACTGTTTTTCAATGAACTGTGCCCTATACATTTTGTAGCAAAAATGAATGTCCATGAGTGTTGGAAAATAGCAAATTAGTAGTAGACTACATACAAATATGTGGGTTTTTTTTTTCTTTAAAGAAAATACAGCAATAGATAATTTGAGACTCACCGGATAGTTCACATCCAAGAAGTTCCATTCTCAAAGTGCAATGTCTTCGACAAACTTGGGGATAGAGTCTTACATACTGAGCTTTTATCGGGGGTGTGAAAGAGTTAGCATAGGGTGTGTTGTTATCAACATTTCCACGAAACACCTGTGTAAAGAGATAATACAGTGTTTAATATGTTTGAGTGCAGCAGCTTCTTTACCTATTTTCAAATACTGACTCTATATCCTACCCAACATCATCTTTCAAAAACTGGATTAAGTAATTTGGGGATCTGAAGCCTTTAGGAATCACCTTGCCCTCAGCAGTGAATATAAAACCTATAGATAAAATCCTAATTAAAGCTATAAACCACTGTGGTCTATGGTATAATCTATATTCTACTATGATGGTCTTGTCGATTTTAAGGCCAGTGCTTCAGAGCCAGGGGAGTGCTTCTTTATTTTTTTGAGAAATGGGCACCGTTAACTTTTCAACTTAATCTGGGCCTATCTAATCATGCTGCTACTTAGTATTTAAAGGTTTGTGGGAATTTTTGTTTGTTTTTGTTTTTGTTTTTTTAATTTGTTTTTGTTGTGTTTTGTTTGTTTTTTGTTTTTCGTGGGAACCAGTCTTCACTAGTCCTACTGGGTCCCTCAGTCTCTCCAATGCTCTGATCAGACTTACGATGCTTTGGGGTCTGATTCCTCAAGATTAGTTTCTTATCAGTCAGTCCCAGATCAGTGGGTGAGAGAATCATAAATTTTTTATATGTATCTCCAGTGAAAAACAGTGTTTCCCTCTAAAAATTAAATGTTAAAATGTGTTACTTTTAATTCTTTTAAAGCCCATTCTTGTTTTACTTTTTTATATAACCTGGTAATCAGAAAACTTTATTTAGATTCATTTAAGAAATTTTTTAAAATCTTTCATAAAATTTATCACAGCGTAGTTTAATGATTTGGTTTTAAGTAGAATGAGGTGCAGTCCTGATATTTATAAAATTAAAAGCTTTGAGGAAAAACTGATAAAAATTGGGACGGTCATAGGAAAGGACAAAGTAGACCCTCAATATTATATTCATTTCCTCTAAAATATTTTATTCTGCTAAGTAACAAAATTGTCTTCTAATATAAAGGTATACAAACATACATCTTTTCTATCACTTGGTGTTTTTATTTAAAAATAATATTTTTTCTTTAAAAATAGTAATTTTGATCTGTACTTATTTGATTAAGGAGAACAAAAATCTGTGAAAACCATAAAATGAAATTTTTATTTTAATTAGAATAAAAATTAACTGTCATATACAGGACTTTACTAACATTGTGAACAACTGTTTATACAGCCATTAATCACAATCTGAGAAGATCTTAAATGGTAGCAGGTGTACATATATTACTTGGAAAAATTCTTACACACTATACGCTACTAATCCAATTAAAAAGATCATAAATGTATTTGGAACAACATAAGGTGTCTGTTAAAGACTAAGTAGCTATTTGGCAATCAGTGATTATTAACAGGATTTTACTTTTAAATGAAATACGTTAAATAAGTCTTACCATATCTTCATTGGTGCCTTTTACTTTGTACATCGCCCAAGTTTTTCCATCATTACTATAGGCGATTTTGTAAGATTTTATATACTCTGGACTTCCAATCCTCTTGGCTCCTTGGGTAATCACACCAGTAACTCTCATTTTTCTTTGTAAATTTATCTGAGGAGACAAGACATAACAGTAATTTCATTTCTTTCAAGATAACAATATTGACAATATCAATTTTGAGAATGGGGTATTTTCATTTATTAGTATATTTTAAAATAATACAAAAAGCTAATTGGGGCGCCTGGGTGGCTCAGTCAGTTAAGTGTCCAACTTCGGCTCAGGTCGTGATCTCACAGTCTGTGGGTTCGAGCCCCGCCTCAGGCTCTGTGCTGACAGCTCAGAGCCTGGAGCCTGCTTCAGATTCTGTGTCTCCCTCTCTCTCTGCCCATTCTCCCACTCATGCTCTGTTTCTCTGTCTCAATAATAAATAAACATAAAAAAATTTTAAAAAAGCTAATAATTTTCCTATGTTTTTGTCACCTGATTAAGTATATGTCAAGCTCAGTTTCAAAATCTTTCCTTAACAGAATACATTTTTTAAGCAAGCAATATTTGTGAATAACGTTTGAAAAGGGCAATGTGTCCCCCAAATATAAGAAACATTTGGTTGGTTATGATATGGAGGTATGATTTTGTAAACTAAAAAATGGACATATTATCTTGTGAAAATTACCTCAGTGACATTACTCTGAAACAGTACTGTCACCATAATTTTAATGTGTCCAAAATTCTTTAGGCTTCAACAAATCCATGTAAAATAAAACATGAAAATTGTCCTGAGATCTATGAATACTAGGATAAAAAAGGTAAAGATAACAGTAATGGTAAAAAACAAACAAATAAAAAAAAGAAGTATTTTCATTTTCTGGATCTTTATCCTCTAGTCTTTGCTATGGGTTATAGATGGTTTTTCAACAGAGTTGCTTTCCTCTTCATTTCATCTTATAGAGACTTTTTTAAAATGATTTTATTTTATTTTTTATTTTTATTTTTTATTATTTTTTTTATATTTGTTTTTGAGAGAGAGAGAAAGAGAGATAGAAAGAGAGAGAGCATGAGCAGGGGAGGGGCAGAAAGAGAGGGAGACACAGAATCTGAAGCAGGCTCCAAGCTCTGAGCTGTCAGCACAGAGCCTGATGCGGGGCTTGAACTCGCAAACTGCGAGAACATGACCTGAGCCGAAGTCAGAAGCTTAACCGACTGAGCCACTCAGGCACTCCTAATTATTTTATTTTAGAAAGAGAATAAAAGAGAGTAAGTGTGCAAGAAGGGGAGAGGGGAAGCGGGGTGAGAGAGAGAGAGAGAGAGAGAGAGAGAGAGAGAATCTGAAGTAGGCTCAGCAGAGAGCCCTATGTGGGGGTTGATCCCACAACACTGGGATCATAACCTGAGCTGAAATCAATAATCTGATCCTCAACCAATTGAGCTACCCAGGCACCCCATTATGGACAGTTTCTAATTGGTATTTTCTCTCCATATTTTCTCCCCATTCCAAATCACCTTACAATAGGTTGCTGCAAAAGTAACAGTCATCTAATAAAAATTTTAATACTGTTTTCAAATTTAAATAGGGAGCTCCTTTTGACCTCAATGTATAAATAAATGTTAGAAAAATTGAAAAAAATTTCTACATATAGGGCACATTAAAAATTGTTTCATTCACGTTAAAATGCCCTTATGTCTATAAAATCTTAAACTCAGTAGAAAGGTACTGTCCCACTGTTCTTGATGGACTGCTATAAGCTCTCTTCTCACCAATTACAAATCAGAAAAAATTTAATGTCTTATAATATTGAGTTAATAATTCAGACACCATTTTCCAAAGAAACCCAGAAAACCTTCAGATTCATGTAAGTGACTAGGGTTTGTCACTGTCTGATGAGACTAATAGTTAACATTTGAAACGGTAGAGGATGTGCACAAGGAAACCAGCTCCTCTTTAAATCACTATATATGCAGTATATATATACTGCATCCTAAATATATATTCACCTTACATATTCAAAAAGTTAAAAACCAGAACTAAGAACGCAACCCTGAAAGCATTCCCACCTTTATACAAACACTGTGCCTGGATTTACAGATTTTAGATGTGTTAAATGTGGTATGGGCAATCCTGAATCCTGCATGTAGCAAGTGTTCTTTTGGGCTTTTGATAATTTGCAAACATGCAAAGTGTATCTTTCTCTTAATTCTGAGTTTCCCAGTCTGATCTTCCCTCACTGAACGTCATTAGGATTCTTCCCAACCAGTGTTCACAAGGCAGTTCTCTTGTGAGAAGGTGGTCTTATCAAAGAAAACCTGGAATCTTGATAAGTTAAAGTACTGGGGATGGGGTGATCCCCAGCTTCTGACTGGTAAACATGCCCCTCTTTCATTCTTGTAATGCAGAACTTACAAACAGCATTTTGCTGTTAAATTCTGGGTCTATAGTCCCTTTTCTTCGGGAACAATACTAAATGAGTTGACTTGGCTATCCGATTTTACTTTACTCGTTTCAATACTCCATCATCAATATCACTGTCATCAGGACATTTTATGTCCTATTCTTATTTGGGGGATCAAATAAAAGAATATTGTCCATGAAGGTAAATTTTACCTACTACTCTTAACATCTCACCTAGTTCTTTAAAGATTCACTTTGGAATTTTAACTGTGTGTTTAGAATAGGCAACCTCCAAAAGATACTTTATTTCAGTATGTTAGGGAAATTAACACATTGCCATGGAAGAGGAACATTCTTCCAGTATTTTATGTATCATCTTCTTTTTCTTTAATCTGAGACTCTTCCTAGTCTAAACCTTTTAATACATACAACGTAAAGAGTGGACACTTTGAATCATATTTCCTCCCATTTTGGAAGCCAAATTCCACCCTTGATATAGCTGAACATTCCTTTTCAATTATCTTTTATCTTGTTTCAATTATCTTGTTTATACCTCTTATAGACAGCCAAATTATCTCTGCTAGAGTTTGGGCTGATGAGCTGTAGACTAATTTTTTAAAGCTTAAATTGTCGAAGTATAACAATCCAAAAATAAAAATTTGAGTACATGTTTCTCTCTAAATCATTTGAAATGATATTCTAAAAGATTCTTCTTTGCTTTAATATTTACAAGCTCTTAGTGTAAGTCTCAGTGAGCTGGTATTTCATATAATATAAGCAGCACCCAACTTGCATTATATCTACTTTTAGTAGATATTTGTAATTAAATATCAGTCCTATTTCCATTAAATAAAAAATTTATAGAATACAGGTTCTGGGATTATTAACACTTACTAAGTTTTAGACTTTTGTGTTCTCATATACCTAGCACTATTAAGCCTAGATAATAAGAGACTCAGTATAAGATGGCTAAGATTTCACTCTCATGGTCACACTCCAATTTAATACCAGGAATCTATATTGCTGTGAGAAATAAAATGAGCCTTGGAAGAAGGCTATCGCATGATTTTTGAAATCCACACAATTTGCTACAAGTAATCCCCTTTCATATCATTCCAACATTGTTACAGTCTCTTTGTAAAATAAAATTGGCTAAAAGGTGAACTGCCTCTTATTCTGTTTATTCTGCTTTTATTAAGCACTCCAGACACCATGTTAAAGGTCTGCTGAGGATTCCAAATTTACTTTCCAAAATTCCAAAATTATTCCCTGAGCTTGATGGGTGTTCAGATATAGAATGAAATAGTTTCACTTATTTATCTGGTTTCAGAGAAATTATTGTTCCATTGGGAAGCAGGTAGATTACATGGCCATGCAAAAATGCATTCTAAGGTATTCTGAGTGAATGGTGTCCCCTGCATTAATAAAAATATTAAGAAATATAATCTGGATCTAGAATGCCTAGAACTCATGCAAAGGCCAGCCAGAGGCAAAAGATGGACTGATGATTTCAGTTCTGGCTCTTGTCAGTTCCCACCAATATAATCTTGGATAACTTGTCTAAGTTTTCTGAAATTTAATTTCCTCCCTTGTGAAGGGATTTTAATAGAATTATTGCACATGAAGATTATATGATGTAATGCACATAAAAATTTAATAACATCCGCCACCTAGAAAGCTCTTGGAACATTTGCTTTTAGGGTGAGTTTTTAGTTTTTGTTGTTGTTGTAATTTAAATGAAAAGAAGCATTCCTTTTTTTTGTTTGTTGGTTTTCTACCCTTAACTATTTGGTGTTAGGGAATTTGGATTTCAAGAGGTATACTCTATTTATTAAAGCTGATAATCATAATAACCATATGGAAATAACTTTGGAAACAACGTCCTAAACTTGAACTGATAAGACATTTAGGGCTACTGTTTTAGTGTGTGTGTGTGTGTGTGTGTGTGTGTGTGTGTGTGTGTGTTTATGTGTGTGTGTGTGTGTGTATGAATCTAACCATTAGCTTCAACATGGGGAAAAAAGGAAAATTAATGGGTTCCTAACAAGATAGAAAGTACATGGGATACTGGCCCTCTCCAGCACTGGAGATACTCCAGGGTAGAAAGGTGGTGAGTAGGCACTGAAACTTATCAAACTATAACATAAACAACCATGAGAAACCCTTAGTGTAATAGGAGCTTTTGACATCCCTGTGTATGTCTTTGTGTCTGGGATGCATGGAGAAGAATTCCAAGGGCTGGTGATGGGTGAAAGGCTTGGGAAGAGCTTTCTAAATATGCCATTTCTCATTCTCATTTTCTGATTCCTTCTTGATTTACTCAGTTCCAGTCTACTGCCAGTGGGAGGTGGTGGTAAAATGTGGGCCAGGCTGGAATGGGGAGCCTACAGTCACTAATAGGCCTGAGCAGTTTCCCTTCTACACTCCACATCCCTGTCTCTGCACTAAGGAGGTAAAATGGAGTGATGGAGACCTTGATAAAACCAGTGTCTGGGGCAAATGAGGCAGGGAGAAGAGAGATTAGGAATAGGTACAGATTACAACTCTGTAATGAGACACCTTCTATGTACTAACTCAGTCTACCTGGAGCAGCTGAAGTTAGGGCATGGGTTTCCCTTGCCCTCCAGGTACATCACTAGCCACAATATTAATACAAACTCTCTGAGAAATGTAAGCATTGTAATCAAAAGAAGAAGAAGAAGAAAGAACAGAAAATACTAGAAAAAAGTAATCTAATAGAACTGACAGGTTAACATTTTAAAATTAAGAAAAAAATCCCTACAAAGATAAAGACATTTTTGAAACATATGACTGGAGGGGCGCCTGGGTGGCTCAGTCCAGGGAGTGTCCAACTTCAGCTCAGGTCATGATCTCATGATTCGTGAGTTCAAGCCCCACATCAGGCTCCCTGCTGTCAGCCTGTCAGCACAGAGTCCTCTTTGGATCCTCTGTGGCCCTCTCTCTCTGCCCTCCTCCACTCATGTGCACTCTCAAAAATAAATAAACATTTAAAAAAAAGAAATAGAAGAGTGGAACAAAAAAGAATCAACTGGAAATACTGAGTTTAAAAACCATAATTAAGGGGGTGACTGGGTGGTTCGGTCAGTTAAGCCCTAACTCTTGGTATCAGCTCAGGTCATGATCTCGCAGTTCATGAGTTGGAGCCCCACATCGGGCTCTGTGCTGATAGTATGAAGACTGCTTGTGCTCTCTCTCTTTCTCTCTCTCTCTCTATGAATCAATAAACATTAAAAAATTAAAAATAAGAAAAAAATATAATTCAAGTTAAAAAAAAGTTTAAAATTAAGTTAATTAAGGTTCCCAGTGGGGTGATTTCAAGCAAAAGACAGAACGGCAGAATAAACTAGTCAGCACAAGACAGGTTATGAAACTCCTTCCAGAAGGCAGGAGGATGGGATAAAGAGATTGCCCATACTGGCAGATGATGTAACAACTTACTCAGAATCTGAGGAAGCAAGAAATAATAAAAATGAATTAAAAAGTTCTGCAAATTTGCTTAATATCAGATCAACATATAGTCCATATCAGCAATTGACTGAAAATGTAATATAAATAATTAAAATAGTGTGATACTGGCACATGCAAAAACAGACAGATCAATAAAAGAGTAGAGAATCAATAAACAGACCCCACTACATAAGGAAATTTTATATATGAAATAAGTGATATTCAAATCAGTGGAGAAAAGATAGAATATTCAACAACTGCACTGGAACAATTTGTTAGATATGTTAAGTACGTAAATTTAGATCAATATCTGTCCTTTTATCCCAGAGTAAATTCCAGGTAAATTAAACACTTAAATGAAAAACAAACCACCAAAGGATCAGAGGAGAATACAGAATTAAAAATAATCTTATAGATGGAAATGACTTTCTAATCATGGCACTAATTTTAAAAATATTATTTAAAAAATTCCTTTGAGATAAAAAGCAAAATAAGGTAAAATACAAGTGACAACTGGAATTACTGTTTTTGAATCACATCACAGCAAAGAATTGATTAATCAAAGAAATTAGGAGATTTACATATTAATAAGTAAAATACAAACAACTCAAAAGGTAAAAGACAAATAAAGGATTTTGGTAGTTGACTTCAAAGGATATATATATGGAAATCTTAAACATATGAAAAGATACTCTTATTCATAAAACAAATTGAATTAAATCTACCATAAGATAGTATAATTCCCACAATATAATACTGTATTCATTAAAGTGTAAAGAAATTGGCGAGCTTGTACATTCCTGGTGGGAGTATAAATGACAGTCTTTTATGAAGGACTTTTACGAATTTAGTGACATGAAATGAAATGACAAATGCACATTTTCGTAACCTCAGAGATTTCATTCTAGGAATGTAGCCTACAAGTATAATCATACATAGGCAAATTGATATAGGTACAAAGTTGTTCCCTATGGCGCTGTATATACAGAGCACAATTTCAAACAATTTAAAATGTCTATCAATATGGGTCTAAGTCATTTCATTATGGAAAAGTCCAGAAAACAGAATACTATCCAGTTGTAAAGCAAAAGAACAAGAAGGAGGGAAGGAGGGAGGAGGAGAGGAAGACAGAGAGGGAGAAAGAGAAAGAGAGAGATCTTAGCATATGATTTAAGAAATTACTGCTTGTCCAATTATGGTGTGGTATCAAAGAATATCTGCAATTATCTGGAAACTGTATGGAGAGAGCACTGAGACATTGGCAACATAACCATGTGTAGTGCATACTTCCGTTTATAACAGACAAAGAATACATATGCATATTTTCTTGTACAGGATTATAAGATCTCTGAAAGCAAAAGCAAACAAACAAAAACCTGATTAACAATGGTTTCTTTAACAAGAGGTAAACAGCTGGGCCAGAGAAGAGGGAAGAAGAATTTTGAGCACTGTTCATACTCTTTTGTGTCTTTTGAAACTTGAAGTATGTGATGTCTTACCTATTTAAAATATAATTACAATTAAAGTAAAATGTATGATTGATAATAAGGTTGTCATTTACAATAGTGAAAGTAATTCAAAAATATCTAGAGATTAAGTAATTATAGAAAATATCTAGAAAGTTTTAATAAACAATTAACATGACCTTGTGGAAATTATTTTTAACCAAAAGATATAATGGAGGACCAGTATACATTTTAATGGATGATACAACGTAATACATTTGTTCTCTCAATTTTGTTTGTAAATTCTGTGCAGTTTTCATCAGAATCTGGAAGCATACTATTCTGTGCTATGATAAATTTATTCCAAAAACCTATACTTTTATGTTAAATTATACATAGGAAAACAAATTTTCATCATACTTAAAGTAATCTTGGAAATGATGTTAAAAAGGGAAATCTGCCATATATTAGGACATTGAAAGACCATTTTAATTAAAAACATAATGTGATACTAACTTAGAGACAGAACAATATCTAACTGGAATTGAAAGAGGGGTCCAGGAAGAGGCCTGGGTATATACTCACACTTAAGGCAGGATTACAAGTTAGCGGGGAAAGGGCCTATGTAGTAAATGATGTTGGGAAAATTGATTCTTTATATAGAGAAAAATGAAGTTGGATTGGAATGTACTAAAGACCAAATGTGAAACATAATACTATTCATATAATAGAAGAAAAGGTAGAAGTATATTTTTGTGACCTCAGAGTTGAAGAAGCTGTTCTAAAGAAAACCAGAAAAGCACAAAATGTGAAGGGAGAAATGAAATTGGCACCAAAAAATAATTCAAGTTTTCTATTCAACCAAGTACATTACAGGTAAAG
Source organism: Cryptoprocta ferox (assembly GCA_028646485.1). Lineage (NCBI taxonomy): Eukaryota > Metazoa > Chordata > Mammalia > Carnivora > Eupleridae > Cryptoprocta > Cryptoprocta ferox. Next base: position 57,952,276 of record CM053572.1, read on the forward strand.
TTAATAGAAAGGTGACAGCCTGGGAGGAGAAATCTGTAATGTCAAAACTCAATGGGAGATTATTTAGTACACTAGTTGTCAAACTTTTAGGTCTCAAGACTGCTTTACTCCTTTACTTTTTTTTTTTTAATTTTTTATTTTGAGAGAGGGAGACAGCAAGCTAGGGAGGGGCAGACAGAGAGGAAGAGAGAATCCCAAGCAGCCTCTGCACTGATAGATCACTCAACAGACTGAGCCACCCAGACATCCCAGAATTCCTTTACTCTTAAAAATTACTGAAGGACCCAATGAGCAAATTAACTCACACACGGCATTTTGGGATATGTGTGTGTGTGCGTGTGTATGATATATATAATAATAAAGAAGTATACATAGTATATTATATATGTGTGTGTATATAAATATATATAACAATGTAGAAATATACATAATATATTACATATATACTTATATTAGAAATTAAAAGTGACAAATTTAAAAATACTAATTTAACAATAAACTAATTACATTTTAACATAAACAATATATTTTTATAAAAAATCATTATGCTATCCCAAACCAACAATGTATTGAAAGGTTATTTTACATCTGTATAAATCTCTTCAGTATCTGTCTTAAGAGAAGACAGGAAGGTTCTCATATTTGCATCCCCATTCACTCTATTACAAAATATTTTTTGGCTGAAGTATATGAAGAAATTGCAGGTTCCAATGATATGCAGTTGAAAAAGGAAGGAGTATTTTAATAATCTTTCCAGATAATATGTATATTCTTCTTTGCTACCACATCAAAACTTCATAAGCAATAGTGCAAATTCTAGTTGCAGTGTGGAATGTGTAATCTATCAGTGAACTTCTCATTATTCGTAATGTTAAAATTCATTGGTTTATCTTGTACTTTGAATAGATCTTTTACCTATGCATGGTTTTGTACCATCATGTATTGGGCATTTGGAAATAATGGGCTCACTGAAATATGAAGAGTCTCTAAATGATGACACATTTATTATATAATATCAGAAAGTTATATTCATTAATAGCTTCACAATTTTTATCAGAAAAGTCTGTATTAGAAGCTATCAAGTTCACATTGGTGGTTATATTTTTTCTAAAATTCTAATTTTCACTTGAAATTTCAAATTTTATAACTAGCAACAAATATTGTCAATTATTTCCCTTAATGTGGACGGATTTTGCTCATTTTCACAGCAATATCTGCCAAACATACAGATATGCATAGTCATGGTCTGTCAAAAAAAATGGGGGAGTTCACCTTGCAATTCACACAATCTCCCAAATGCTTTTCCTTAGGATAACCATCATACTTCAGTACTCAGCAGAAGTGCTTTCTGTATAATTTCCATTTCTTTGTGCAGAATATTAAAGATATGGCAAGGATTGGCATTTAATAAATTCAATGATCATTAATGCTTCACCAAGGACATTCTTAAATTAGCTGATTTTTAAAAAAAAATTTTTCCCCCAGCGTGATGGAAATGGATACAATGACTACTAATATAGTTTGGTGCTACTGTCGTGATTTGTGCTAAGGCACCAGCAGTTTTTCTCACCACTGTTTTGAGGCATTAATGCAAATATTAACACAGTGAAAATGGCCATGAAAGCCTTAGAATTATTATGGAACTAGTGTTGACCTGTGAATCTCCTGAATGGGTACTTGGGGACCCCTGCATCCAAAAGGAATACGTGACCTTCAAGTTCAGTTGAGAAGTACTGATCTAAAACATACAAATGATTTTTACCAACACACACACACACACACACACACACACACACACACACAATGAAGTCAACAGAAAATGGAGCAAAGGATATTACAAGGCAATTCAGAGAAAAAAAAATACCGATAGCTAACCTCTCACTATTAATTAAATGAGTGCAAATTAAATAAAAAGATAGTAATTTTTAGCCAACAGAGTGACAAAACAAGAGTGTTCGATACTATCAAGTATTGGTGAAGTATTCCTCTGTTGACGGTGAGGGTACAAACTGGGATAGTTACCTCAATCTTTTTGTTGTTAGCAAAATTAAGCAATCTATTTCTGACTATTATTGCCTAAAAAATTGAGCCTAAGTGCTCAATGAGAAATGCCCACACAGATTTATTGAAAAATTTTTTATGTAGCAAAGAAGGCAGCTTAAGTGAATATTCCTAGAGATGCAAGAGCTTTAAAATATAATATGTATGTGTGTGTTCATGCATGCATGTGTGTGTACTCTTGCACACACATACAGAGGCATACTTTCTAAGAGTCAGAAGTGATGAACTGGATTTATATACATGGCTATCTAAAAAACAAGAATGTGTGAAGAACAATGAAATATGTGCAATACCATTTATGTAAATTTAAAAACACACATATGCAACATAACATCATGCACTATCCAATAATTCACTTGTCTAAGTCAACATAGCAAGGGAGAAATGACGGTTACACATCAGCTCTACTAGGCTGGGTTTCTTTAAGGGATGAAGAATGGGAAGGAAAGTGCAGAATCGGTAACAATGCTAAGAGATTCATCCTCAAATCAGGGCTGGCAAATGATATCCTAAGTAGGGAAAGGGATCATTATTTCCTCCCATTACTCTTCTCTTCTCAAGGAAAATGACTAAGTTTGGCCATCTGATATAATAGGACTGCTATATACAAAAGTATTTTCTGACACTCATTCCCTAGTATAAAATACAGTACATAAGCATTTCAAACATATTTATTATATAACATACTTAAAATTAGTTATGGTTGTAATTTAGGGAAAAACTAGTATTAAGTAAGCAATTGGCTTTAAGAGTAGCTTTATGAATAGCTAATTGTTTTTCTCTACCTCAAGCTTGTTACCAGAAGTTGTGATATACTTAAGTAGTACATTCAAGTGTGGGTCTGACTGGGGGCTGGAATCACTACAAAACAATAATCCACACATAAAATGCAAACTAATACAGTTTGCAAAAAGGAATTACTTTATTTTATTTAATTGAAAAAGGAGCATTCAATTTTTTAAATTTTGTAATGCTTAGGAAGTGTACGGTAAGAATTTCTTTCTTAAGAAACTTTAGGGAGCATTTGCCAATTGAAGATTGTTAAAAGAAAAACTGAGGCATATTAAAATTTTTCAATCTATTTGAAAACAAAAATCAATGTAAATGGGAGAGCACCAATCCAGAGGTAGTTAGGAGTGCCCTGCCAACAAGTGTTAGAGGAGAGACTTTTATGGGGAAGAAGTGAAAACAAAGCAAGGAAATTATTTGATTGGCTAGAGCTTAACAATCTGCATTATTTGGGAAAGCCTACTTAGCTGTTTGTGATTGGTTGTCCTTAGGTTTCCATTTCTTAACCTTGAGGCATTTCAGGCGTATGGTTTGCTTCTGTAGGCTGCTTAGACACTAAAGCCAACTCAATTTAAAGGTCTCCTCATTTAATTAATTTAAGAAAATCAATTAGCAAGAAAAATAAATGTCTGATTCCTAGCTTAGGAAAATCATGTTAGAGGCACCTGGGTGGCTCAGTCAATTAAGCGTCTGATTTCAGCTAGGGTCATGATCTTGTGGTCTATGGGTTCAAACCTTACACTGGGCTCTATGCTGACAGTTCAGAGCCTGGAGTCTGCTTTGGATTCTGTGTGCCCCTCTCTCTCTGCCCCTCCCCTCCTTATGCTCTGGCTCTCATAAGTAAATAAATATTTTAAAAAATTTAAAAAAAAGGAAAATCATGTTAAAAATCAAACACTTAGTGGTCATTTACTTCATAATTACTGAGGCACGTACACACAAGCAGTAGTTTGTGAGTTGCTGTATAAAAATGCAGACTTGAAGATTAAATAGCATATTATAGAAATATATGTGTAATATATGTATATATTATGTTATATATGTTATATATGTAATATATGCATATTTAGAAATATATAGAGAAATATATTACATAATATTACATATTACATTACAAATTAAATATAGAAATATAAGACATTAAATAATGATATATTATAGAAATCATTATATATACCATTGTTTTCATAATTTGTATAAAACAGGCACTTTGTTTAAATTTATGACTGTTAGTGAAGAGAAATTTTGAAGTATTTTTCTTTTTTAATGATGAGGGTTATAGATTACTATATAAATAATAAAAGCATCAGGTAAAAGATTAATTAATAAAAGGATCTGCTAGACAGGATGAGACTAATATACATTGCATCATTAGAATTGCTAAAAATATAATGTGAGGAATTTGTTGTTAGTGTATATTAGATGCATATATTCATGCTTACACTAAAAAAAAAAACACATTTCCTTTATTTTTGTAGCTTATTTACTTATTTACCAAAATAAAAATGAAGGACAATCAACATATTAAGCTACATAATTGTGACATTTGCAATACAGTTTTGGTGAAGACACTAGAGCCCACCAAACATTCCATCTGCTCCCCAACATAAAGAAAAAGCATTCCAAATACAGGGCCCCTACTAGAAGGGTAGTGCCTCAAGCCACAGAAGCTTTTGCATGAGCAACTGTTGTGTTAAACCACTAAGATTCAGGAGTTATGCGAAGAAAAACACAGTTCTTAAAAAAAGAACCAACACTCTAAAACCATCTTTCAAATACAAGAAATGAGTATTTCACGTGAACATCATAGGTCATTTTATTGAGTTAAAAACACTATTTTTAACATGATTAGAAAATATAAAGAAAATATAAAGAAAACGTGTCATTTGAAAAATTAGAGCACCTAAAAATTATAAATTGTCATATTCATAATACTTTCGTCTTAATGGAGATTTTATTTTCTGTACTAGCATTCCTCCCCTGGTGGTAATGCAAAAAAAAAAAAAAAAAAAAAAAAAAAAAAAACAAAAAACCATACATTCAATTAGCACTTTTTCCTAACACTAAGTATCTGGAAGTATGTAAGTACAGTATTTATTTGAAATTTCCAGGGGCGACCTGGGTGGCTCAATGGGTTGAGAGTCAGCTCAGGTCATCATCTCACAGTTCACGAGTTCAATCCCCACATCAGGCTCTCTGTTGTCAGCACAGAGCCCAGTTTGGATCCTCTGCCTCCCTCTCTCTGCCCCTGTTCTGCTTGTGTGTTCTCTCTCTCTCAAAAACAAACAAACAAACAAACAAACAAACAATAAATAAGGAATTTCCAGAGCATGATTTTGCATTGATAGTATTTAAACTTTTATATTTGTAAATGAGATTTTTTTTTCTATCCACAACATTGTTCATAATCAACCTCACTGAAGCATGTTCTCATAGTTCACAGCAAAGACAACCCTCCTAGGAGGGCTTCTGGATGGGATCTTGGAATGTAAGCAAGCCTCAGGCAAAAAGAAGAGGTAACCATTGGTTTTGTGTGATAGCAGAAAGGACTTGAGCCTCCCAGGCAGTTTTAAATATTTGGATTGTAAAGACTCTCCCTTTAGGGGTCAAAACAAAACAAAACAAAACACAGTAACATTATTACCAGAAGCTTCTAGTTAAAAATGACAAGGAATTGGAGCTCCCCTGTTCTTTCACAGAATTTCATTTAATTTCATTAATGTATTCTATTGAATGCATCTTGAACATCTTCTGTAGAGACCTCCTCGTGGGGAGCATCATGAATGAGACTCAGGAGGAAGGCCTCTGAGGTATTTCCAGGTGACAGAGCAACTCAGACCAACAGGGCAGAGCTTACAGTTTTGATGTGACTGGTCCTAGTTCTGTAATAGATTTCTCTGACACAACCTCATTTTTATCACCAACAACCCCATCAACTGACATTCTTCATCCCTGCCATTAAACACACTCGCTGTTCCACACATCCTGGCACGTTGGGCTGCTCTCGGTCAGGCCCACCGCCTTCATTCTTGCCAGCTGAACTGCACACCAACCATGAGTCAGTAGGTGTTTGGTCTCCAACTTGTTTTTTCAAGTTGTGCTTGTTATTTTAATTATGTAATTTAATTAAACATAACTGCCAAAATGTAACTGAGTAAGGAGAGGTTTTTTTTTTTTTTTTTGCCCATGAAAACACTTTGAAAAACCAAGGAAAGGCAAATGACTGAAAACAAGAGATAATACCAGGGAAAATGATTAATAGTATGTTTATCTAAGGTATTAATATCTAGGTTTTTATTCTCAAATAACTTTACCAGTATGTTTAAACAAAGAAATAAAATCTGAAGTATCAATGATGCTTTACAGGTATGGTTCATCCAAGAAACATGAAACAGAATTTAAATGTTTTTTTTTTAATCAATTTTTATTGGCTAACCAAATATTTAGTTCTGAAGCTCCAAATAAGAGGGCTTCTCAACTGTCCTTCATTCTTCTGAATGCTGGCCAGCCTTTGACATATGTTCAATTAATTTAACTGTCTTCTTTGAAAAGAGATGGGGAAAGAACACATGTGAATAGACATAAAACCATAATCTCTTTATGACTCCTTGTACCTGGTAAAGCTTCCAATCAAAGTGAAACACCTTATTCACTAAACAGCATGCAAAAGAAGCAATACACCATCATGGGTGTAATCTGTTGGCTGTTCCAAGAGTCCTGGCCTAACATAACAGTTTCCTCTGTATTTCCACCTGTTTCCAAAGGGCATTCACTATACTTTACTCATCTTTCTTGGTACTTGCTGTGAATAGACTTTCCTCACATGCTCCAACATTCACAGCTTCACATTCAAAAGTGAACTGAATTGTGGCTATTTTGTTTAAAGACTTCAGCCAGCCTGTATATTAAGTTTAACAGAATAGCATATATAAAGGGAGTGTAAAACCCTCATAAATAAAGTTCTATGGTCTGAAGTATTGATTTTAATTCATATGTTCTGAATTTTAGATTTTTGTCTTTTTCTTGGCAACTTTGTATGGTTAAGGCAAAAATTAAAGGAGTCATTGTTTATAAAAAGCCCATCAATCTGAAGAGGTTCAGTAAAAAGATGGAAGAAAGGGAGGGAGAGAGGGAGGAAGGAGAAAATCAGAGAAACCATGAAGCACAGACAGATGTTAGAGAAGAAACAAGAGGAATAAAAAGAGAAAATGATGTCAGTACATAAGTAGGAATTCTAGTGTCAATAAAAATACATTAGAAATAATGAAAATAAGGTTACTTTGCTAATCTATATTATTCAAAGAATCATGAGGTGCTACCAAAAAGGGAAAAAAATCCTTGATGCACAAGCACAGGGGCACAGTGAGTATGCTATAAAGGGAGAGGAGAGGAGGAGGCTGAGGGTGAGACTGGACTTTCTTAGATTCCTGTAGGTGGCAATAGGTCTTATGGGAGGAATTTCCATTAGGGTTCACATGAATGCTCTTCTCTACTTCAACCATCTCACTGAGTGGACTTCAAAGTGAATGTGACTGAAGACAGTGCTGAGTGAATCAATATAAAAACAATATAAATATAAACAAAAATAAAAATGGGATGTCCAATTACTTTAAGGATAGTCTTATCTAAAACTGACAGTTCCTTGATGCCAGTATTCCTATCCAGGACACTCAAGGATTAGAAGCAGACAAGAATGCTTATCTGACCCTGCAACACCCCACGTGTGTCCTCTAAACTCTTAATTTTTCTTAACTCACCGTATTACTGTAGCATGCAAATAACAACGTCAGCGGAAGAATCTTCAAGTTTTGCTATGGGAATACTCTATACTTTTCTATTTATGAAGATATTATTGGCAGTGGCAGCAAGTGTCCTGAAATTTTAAAAGCTGACATGGGATCAATTAAACATCAAGACAAAACCAAATATCACATAATAAAAACTTAAAAAGTACTTGTGTGAAGCAGAATACCATGATAATCTTCAATTTTATGTACTGAAGAAAAAAGTCTACAAAGTAAACATATGCTGTAGCACAAAAGATGGCAAGTTTTCCAGGATATTATTTTCTAGCACTGTAGAATATGAATTAATTAACCAAAAAAAAGCAATAAGAGGGCTAAGTAGAGAGACTGGAAAGCTCTGGGATACAGATGTAGCAGCTATTATCAAGTAATAACTTAGCTTTCTATATTCTTTGTGTTCTTCTGGCTTTTCTTAGTCTAAATAAGTACAATCTTACATCTGTGCTTCAAAAATAAAATTAAAAAATAGTTCTGAGGAGTTAAATTGCATTGTCCTATTGGAATACATCAGCATATGTTTTGAACAATAACAAAATGGACTTATATTTCATGGCTTTTTTTGAGAACTTAACTTCATGATTCAAATTTCTGTATAAATAGACAAACTAAACAGTGCTTGGTTGTTTCTCTTTATGATTAAATTGTTGCTCTAGACCTGAAGGTAGCTGTTAAGTGGGCTAATCAGATTCTCTAATTTCAGACAGGCTGAAAGTAAGTTTTTAATGTGAATCCAAAATCAGAAACATACTAGCAGTAATCCATGCTCTCTTAAAATGTCACTGGATACAAAAGATTCATTGCAGTCTATAGTGAAGTCACCCTAAAGGAAGCAAGCAAAATCTTGTCATTCTTCCACTTGCTTATGCAGTTCTATAGTAAGGATTAAGTTGAAATTTGCATTATATTTCTATGAAAGTTATGGGTACGAAACTTAAATATCTAAATATTTTTGAATAACATATGGAAGGTAGAATACACTTAACTGTTTTTAGCATTTTGAATACTTTATGAACAGACAAATCCTGAAATATTTGAGGTCAACCTTTGTAACCAGAATTTCTTCATCCACGCAATGGTAATGAGGTGTTGTTTAACTCACAGGATTGTTTGAGTATTAAAGATGACGTTATCCCTCCCGCATCTAGCATCTTTAAGTGTTTGATGATTGCTTGCTTTTCTTACTATTTTTTCCAGGGAAGAGGAAAATTGAATTTTCATTTACAAATGTGGAAAAATGTTAAAAAGAACAAAATGATTCTTTAACTCACATTGATTAGGTACATTAGATTCTATTTCTTTAATTTTACTTTTCAAGGTTCTTTTATGCACATGATACACTACTTCATTTGTTCTTTATATTAACCTTAAGAAATAAATTGGACAATTCTAGTCTTCTGGATGGGCCAACAGGAAAAGATGATGGGAGAATTTTCTGATCTCTCAGAAGTAAGGAGAAGAATACACAAAGAACAAAAACAACCACAGAAAAAAATTCTACTCCCCACACAGCATTCTGGCCCAACAGCAACTCCTTAATAACATGGAAAAACAACATCTTTATATGTTTTCAAAGAAACACAGTTTCACCACTACCAAACAATTCTGTAGAGCAAAACACTGAATTTATGAGGAAGAAAATAGACTATACCTCATTATTTTATTTCATTTTACTTTATTTTACTTTATATTTTTATACCTCATTATTTTAAAATGAAAGTTTTGCTAAACAAATGTTAGTAATTAGGAAATCTTTTAAAAATATACTGATTGTATCAATTGTAAAGGCAAATTGCACTTTTTTTTGGTAGCTTGATCTATAAATTTTTTCCTTTGTTAAATCACTTCACCATTTTCAAACTTTCAGTGGTGTTTCCCTCCCACCAAATTAAAATATGTGTTTTTCACTTTGGCAGGAACAAATTTCTATGAGGTTATTGCAGCTTATTTTTTCCAGCTGTATTTTTATCACATGTGCATTTATGCCTCTATATAATCATTAAATGGATTTAATCCATCCATTATTTCTCACATGTCTGTAATCTATAAACAAAATGACAAAAACAGAGGGGAAAGGTAAAGATGGAAAGATTTTTGCACCTGTAACATGTAATCGAAAGAGCAGATACACAAACAGCTAACTACAAAACAAAGCAGAATAATCATAAATGATGAAGGGAAAAATGCCTCAGCATGGACATGAAGAGAATATCAATACTGGAAATAGGAAACCAAGGCCTAGAGATGTCAAGTGACCTGCCCAAGCTCACATACCAGGACTGAAAGGTCATCTCAGACTCAAGAGACAGGAAGAGAGAGAGTGCAAAACGTAAAACATCCACTATGCTTGGGGATAGTGAGAGGTCTAGTGAGGCTGGACAAAAAGTAATCCTTCTTTCAATATGTCTGTCCACCTGAAAGGGCTCTTTCATCTGCTGCAGCAATCTGAAAACTTATCTGCTCTGTAACTTTCATATTAAATGAATTCCTTTGCACTTACATGTAACACTTAAACATTACTATTGCACCATTAATATATTCTGCATGCATAGAATACTGAACATGCTATTTGCAGACTTGTATTAAGTATGACTTGGTTCAGCTGTGAGTGACAAAAATCAAAATTAACAGTAGCTTAAATAAGAAAGAACTTGGCCTCTCCCTTGTGTAAACATGTGATTAGGCATAAAGGGCTGATATATCAGGGTCCCAGGAACCTTTTAAATTGTTGCCACTGTATGTAACCTTGATCTTATTGTCCAGATGGCACCATCTGAGTTCTCAGCAGCAAAATGGAGAAAGGGATGAAGAAAGCATGTGAGTGCTGTATCTTAAGAAAGTTCCCAGGAACCACCATGTGACACATTTGCTTATATGCATTTGGCCATTTGTGAATCACACGGCCACAGCTAGAGAAACGGGAGGTTGGGAAATATAGCCTAAAAGAGCATATTTTTATACAGAATATACAGAATCTTATATAGCTTCAAATATCTGAGGTAAACATTATTTAGTCACTAATCCTCTTGGAAACAGATGAAGAAGATATTGGGAGACTGTTAAAAGTCTACATTTATTAACATAGTGTACATTTATTAGTCACTTGCTGTATAGCCAACATGTAACTAAGCATCCATCATATAATCCTCACAGAAATCCTAAGAGACCGCTCTATTTTCATTGTCACTTTATATATAAAGAACTTGTATCTTTAGAGTGATTAAGTAACTGTGTTCAAAGTGACAGTAGCCAGTTGAATCCAGAATCACTGATCTGGGAAAACATATTGCTCACCATAGAATATAACTGCTTATGCAATCTACGTGACCCCTGAGAGATTTATGGATAAAGGAGATGTGGTATCCATATACAATGGAATACTGCTCAGCCAAAAAAAAAAAAAAAAAAAAAGATGAGATCATGAGATCTTGCCATTTCCAACAACATGGATGGACCTAGATGGTATTATGCTAAGTGGGTAAGTCAATCAGATAAAGACAAATACTATATAATTTCACTCATATGTGATATCTGAAAAACAAAACAAATAAACAAATAAACAAAATTAAACAGATTCATAAATATAGAAAACAAACTGACATTTACTAGACGGGAGTGGATAGGGGAATGGGTAAAATAGGTGAAGGAGATTAAGAGGCACAAACTTTCAGTTATAAAGTAAAACAAGTCATGGAAATAAAAAGTACAGTGAATATAGTCAATAATATTGTAATAACATCATATGGTGACAGATGGTGGCTACCTTTACCCTGGTGAACATTGTATAATGCATGGAACTGTCAAATCAGTATGCTGTGTATCTGAAACTAATACCACATAGTAGGTCAACCATACTTAAATAATAAAAACTTTTAAAAAATAAAACAGAATTTTTATTCAGGATATTGATTATGACAACAAATCTATTTTTATGTATTAAAGATTTAGTCATAAGGACTGGTGAGAACACAGCTGAATCAACAGATAGTGCCCCATGCTTATGCAGCTTCTCTAATAAAAAATAATATCCTATACAGTCTGTACTTAGAAGCTGTGATAACTGCTAGGCAAGAAAAGAACAAAATGTTGTAAGAACATTTAGTAGAAGAACCACATTTAGTCTGAGGTAAGGGGTAGAGTTAAAGAAAGCTTCCTGGAGAAGGGAATGTCTAGAATAGCAGTTGGCACATGGAAAATACTCAATGAATATACTAAATAAATGAATTTATTAATTTATGTGGAGTTGGAGGTCACTTTGGAAGATGTTTATTACTAAGCTTGTAGAAGCAGAAGGGAGGAACCTTCAAAGAGGTCCCATGTGGCTGGAACTCACACGGTAAATTCTCCACTCTTCCCAGAGCACATGATTACAAGTTCAATTGTTCACTGAATTAAATCAAACAGCTCTTCCCTTCTCAAATGTCCACCTGATGAAGTAGAAATTTCCACATAAGATAATTTTAAAATATTTTATCTACTTAAGTAAGCTCTACATGAGCACACAAAACTTGTTGATTGCCCAAATAGCTCTCTGAAAATAGTAGCTGCCAATAAATACTAGTTTATCTATAGCAGATCTGAAAGTAAGGATAACATTCTGAAAAAATATTAGATAATGTAGTCTTCTTTCAACATTTATGTACATCTTTCCAAATCTGGATTAATGCTCTTAAGAAAAGGAAAGCTAAGATACAATGGTAATATGAAAATATCTTATTTGTTTTTTTGTTCTGCAAGATAATCACATTTCAGTTTAAGAGCTTCTTGAAAGCTGCTGTTATGTAAAAATACTGGCTTAGGTTGGGCTCCTGCTAGGAAAACTAAGATAGAAACAGTTACATCTATATCTGAAATTCAGCATTATATCTCTTAACAGAACTAATGATAGTAATAAACTAAGGAGACCTGGGCTTAACATAGTTTTTTAAATCTGAGAAATGAAAATACAGGCTATGTGTTATGAACTCAGGACAAATACTACAAAGCTACTGAAGCATTAAATGTATAATAGATATAAGAAATTTGAGAGCCCATTTGTGGAAAAAAGGAGACCTTTATCATTTCTTTAAGAACCAAAAATCACAACAAAATAAAACAATCTACACTAAATATACCAATGTTAGACTGAAATAGCTACTATTTTAATTAACTATATCAATTCTGGGGAAAACAGAAGCAGCCACAGCAGTAACAACATTAAAAAAAATACATGGAGAAAATGAAACCAATTTATGGTATGAAAATGAAATGTCCTGAAAAAGGTGTTAATGTAGAATGGCTTATTCTACATTATTATTCTAACACTTATTCAGAAACTCAAAGTTCAGTTCTTTTCTTCCTAAGGGTGCTGCACAATGATGCTCTCAGATAAGCTACTGTCTTGTCAACTCTTTTGATGGAAATGGAATTAGAAGAAAAAGAAGCTTTCACCATTTGGGAGGGTACTTCATTTGAGAGTCCTCATATGTCCCCTTAAATAGCTATCTCAACTCTAAGAGCACACCATCTTACCTCTTATTCCACTAGGTGTGGTCGTGTGACTCACAAATGGTCAATGGCAATACGTGTCACATGGCAGTGATGCCCATTAAATCTACTTCCAATGTCTGTAGAGAGCAGCAAACTATCATTTTTCCAACTTCATGCTGGATACAGTTAGGATTTTCTCCAAGTAAATCAAACATGAAAACCCAAAATATAGGTGGCACTTAGTGGCTCAGTTGGTTGAGTGTCTTATTCTTGATTTCAGCTCAGGTCATGATCCCAGGGTCATGGGATCAAGCCCCATATTGGGCTCCCTGCTGAATGTGGAGCCTGCTTAGGATTCTCTCTCTCCCCTTCCCCTGCTTGGGCTCTCTCTCTTTCTTCTCATTCTCAAAAAAAAAAAAGAAAAAAGAAAAAAAAGAAAAAGAAAAAGAAAAAGAAAAAGAAAGAAAGAAAGAAAGAAAGAAAGAAAGAAAGAAAGGGGGGAAAAAAAGCAACCCAAAATGTATTCAGCATTTTCCAACCACACCAATTCCTTTTCCTGATCTCTATATTTCTATAATTGGTACCAAAATCACACTCAAGCTCAAAACTCTGGAACTTAATTTTTCTATTTTTTTCCTTCCTCCTTTCTCCTAACACACAATTCAATAGTCAGTGCTGCACCCTCAAGCCCTCTTACAATTTAATCTCTTATTTTTATTTCAACATCTGCCAGTGTAATTCAGGTTCTCCTTGGGCAGTTATTTCTAAAAGCCTCCCTCCTAAGTGGTGTGCCTGCTTCTAGGCTTGACTCTGCATTTAGCACAACGCTCATTTGATAAAATTTTACTGTCTCCTAACCATTCTGCATCGTGCTGGGTACTCATAATATATCCCACTGACAGGTCATCTTAATGAACTCTAGTTCTGACAGTGTCAATCCCCTGCTGAAAACCCTTCAATAACCATCAAGTGCCACCTCGTTTTTTTACTGTTCTTTTTTAAAAAAATTTTTCATTACATGTATTTATTTTTGAGAGACAGAGTGAGACAGAGCACAAGCAGGGGAGGGGCAGAGAGAGAGAGGGAGACACACAATCTGAAGCAGACTCCAGGCTCTGAGCAAGCATTCAGCACAGAGCCTGACGCGGGGCTTGAACCCACGAACTCTGAGATCATGACCTGAGCCAAAGTCGGACACTTAACCGACTGAGCCACCCAGGCGCCCCACACCTCATTTGACACTAATGTATGTTCACATTCTGGTGTCTCCTTACCTTTGCAGACTTATCCTCCTATTCCCCCTACATATACCCATCTTTTCAGTAAACACCAGTCCCTGCTGGACCTTGTGTTCTCTCCAGTTCCCTTGTGATTTTGTACATTCTGTTCGCTCTGTCTGTAATAAATTCCTTAACATCATCCTCAAAAATGGTGAATATGCTAAATTCACCTTTAATAATTAAAATGTAAATGGCTTTTTGATGTTTTCATTATATTCTGGTTGCATGGAAAATAAATATTTCTTCCTTGAAGACTCCTAACACCCAGCAGAGGATTTAGTAGTAAATCATTTAAAGCCTTGTTTTATAGGGATGTGGATATTTTTATAAGCCTTTTACTATTTAATTATGACTTAATTATTGAAGTCCTCATGTTACAGACAAAAATCCTTCGAAACAATTAAGCATTACTATATCTAGTTCATGGAATAATGGGGATTCTACTTATGACAGACACTGATATAGGCAAGTTAATAATAAAATATCACCAAAGCAGCTTGGGTGGTTAGGTCTTGGATTTGTGATGTCTTGAGGCCATTAATTAGTTTAAAATGTTTCACATCGATGTTTCATTTTGAAGAGCAATATACTGTTCCTTGATACTTGAATTTATTTATTTAAGTTGTTTCTAATAGTGAAAGGGCACATCTAAGAGGAAGTATGTCTCTCACACTGGATTGTGATTTCTCCTTTTTTCTCAGGATTGACAATACCAGAATCCACCTGGAATGTCTGCTTATTATGTGGTGCTCTAGGTCCCAACTCTGATCTCCTGATTTAGAGACTCTAAGGATGAGGACCATGTTTAAACAGCTCTCCAGGTACTTCTTATATAGTTGAATTTTGGAATGCCCTGGGCTAGAGGTGTATTGCTTGCTTATAGGCAAATATAAATTTTATAGTATACAACAATTATTTTATAAAGCCTTAAGAAAATGCTAGACTCCCATGTCCACTACCAGTGCCCATCCCTTCTTTAAAAAGAAAAAAAAGGAAAAGAGAACTTCCAAGAGCTGTCAAAGAAAGGATAGTACAGAAGATATGAATAGTTTAGCACTGACCTCCCACAAGCTGCTCCTGTTTAAATCCCAACCATGAAACTTACTATTTCAGTGAATTTGGACAACTTGCCTTTCTGTGCCTAGATTTCCCCATCTGAATAATGGGGATAAGACAATATCGATTGCCTGGAAATACACAGTCAATATATGTAAAGCAATTGTAACAGCACACAGTGCTAGCAGTTAGATTATCTTAAAGCTAATACAGGATCCTATGGCTAATGAGACTCACTTGTAACCTAAGTATAGGTGAATACAGTGACTTTTTTCTGCACTTAGGTCTAACCACATTCAGTTAGTTTTAAACAACAACAAACTCCCCCAAACTGAAATGGTTTCAAATTAATTACTGTCTCAAGAAAATAAAGCTTTCAGAATCAGGTTAGGTGGCTCAGTACTTGGTCACATTTTCAAAACTAGGGAGTTTTCAGTGAGGCGTTGGGGAAGAACAAATTTGTTCAGTGTCTAGAGTGAAAATAAGGGATTCCTTTAGCCCAATCCAAACAGTAATCCCACTGGTTTCCAGAAGATAAACATGAAGAGACAATCACACCTTTAGCTCAAACTCTCACTTTCCCCCTGTTTCTCTACATTTCTCACCTCTCAGGACAGGCTGCCAGCAGACCCTCTCTGCCCTTGCCATCTGAGGAACAATTGTTGCATTGAGGCCATGGCTGACTCTAATTCATAAACAGCATTTCCCATAGGCAGTTCTCATAAGCAGGTTTAACCCCTTTGGTTAAGATGGATTCACAATCACAGTAATAGTGAGGAGCACGTCAAGCAATATAGCATAAAAGCTACAATAAGAAACTCTGAAAGTTGACTGGAAGTCAGAGTATTACCCTCCTTCTGTCCGAAAAGTCTGAAATGGGAAGAGACAGCCCGGGGGCTGGCTAGATGGTCATGTGGAGAGGTATGAAGAGGGAACCAGAGTAAGTTTGGCATCGATGTGACTAAGTTAAATTGTAAAATGAGAGATTCTAAACTTTGAATGTTCTATTTTTTTCATGACAATAGCAAGTCACTATTTTCAATTAATTCAGATTATCTCTATTCCACTTTTAACAGTATAAAAAACTATAAAATCACTGTTGTAATAGTTACAAGATAATGGGAACTGAGGGAACTACAAGGCACTTAAAATCTTAACCTTTGTAAGTATAAAACTTAAGCTAGACATGTTTTCCTCATGGCTAAAATGTGCATCAAATACAATGAAACAGTCTTTTATATAGGGGTGGGCCACTGAATTATCTACTCAGAGTTCAACAGATGCTAAAAAATGCATTAAAACAATTTCCTGTAACTCTTTACATTCTATATTTTATGAATAATAGTAAGAAGGCATAAGTTTGTGTGTTTTTGACATTTCTGTAGGGGTAAATAAAAATTACAAATTACATAAGCTAGAGTGATACTAGTATTTTAAAACCTGTTGTTTTTTTTTTTAACTAGGGCAAATGAATCTTAGAAATAGAAGATGTGGTTACTTTAACAACAATATTGTCTAAAGTTCCAAATTATTGTGTGAACATAATTACAAATCTATAAAAATGTGCAAGAAGCTAAAACAGTTAATATTTTGCATTTCAGGAGAAAAATGGGATAGGAGAAGATGAAAATGTTGGTGTTTGGTATTCAAGGCTTAATTAGCAGCCTTAATTGTTCCTGGAGAACACCTTACAAATATTATCCATGTCTGTCTGATGTTAGTTATAAAGCGGGTTTGCAGTGATTACAGAGGAAGGTTTGGGTCATCGGGCTTTACAGAAATTCTGATTCCTGGGCCATCCAGATGGGTGAGGCATCACCTACACTGTGGATAGATGTATCGCATATGGCACCAGAGGAACTGTGCTAAAATGTCATGGTTCAAGTGGTCGTTTATAACATCTGAATATAGAAAGTGAACTGATTTGTCTGGACACTCCTAGTACAACTCAGGACAGTATAATTACCATGTGAAAATAAACATTCTCTTCCATCTATTTTGTTCAATATTCTTTATTCTTCTATCAATCAATTATCTACATCTAACAGATCTAACAGGTTTTTATTATTATTATTCAAGGTGATATGGAAATAGACCTAAATCAGGTATAATTCCTACCCTTTTGAAAATTGTTTTAAATGTTTTATTTATTTTTGAGACAGAGACAAGGCATGGGTGGGGGAGGGGCAGAGAGAGAGGGAGACACAGAATCTGAAGCAGGCTCAGGCTCTGAGCTGTCAGCACAGAGTCTGACGTGGGGCTCAAACGCACCAATGAAGAGATCTTGCATGACCTGAGCCAAAGTTGAATGCTTAACGGACTGAGCCACCCAGGAGCCCCAGGTTTAATTCCGACTCTTAAGTGGCTTACAGTATACGAGGAGATAAAAAGGTAAAGAGTGACCATAAAAAATGTTAGCTGCTAATGGTGGAAACATATAGTCAGCAGAGTGGAAAAAAGGTAAAACAAATAAACAAACAAACAAACAAAAAACCACCCAGCATGATCACTTCTATCTTTGGAGGTAAAAAGCAGAAATTCTAGAAATTACTTTATACAGAATGGAATGAAGGATCTGAATCCAAAGAAGACTGGTAGCTGGTCAAGGAAGGCAGCAAAAAACAGCCAGATGCATGTGAGGAACAGCAAGAAATCCAGGTCAATGAGGCCCTGGGTGCTGAAAGTCAGAGAGGAAGCAGCTTAGAGAAGAGACTCCACATGTAGCTCCTTTTAAATTAGAGAACATTTGCTATATGGTTAATCATACATTTCATAGCTCATAGAATCTAGACTTAAGATCCAACATACATCCTTTAAAGTTCATCTGCAAGAAATGTGCATTAGTATTAGTATAAATGCCATAAATGACCAAATAGAGTACATACATTATTTTTCAGTACAGATGCATCAGGTTATTTTTACTTAATGCTAAGTATCTTTTTATTAAAAAATAAATTTAAAAAAACATACATAGCAGGGCGCCTGGGTGGCTGTCAGTTGGGAATCCGACTTAGGCTCAGGTCATGATCTCACAGTTTGTGGGTTTGAGCCCTGCGTAGGGCTCTGTGCTGACAGCTTAGAGCCTTGAGCCTGCTTCAGATTCTGTGTCTCCCCCCCTCTCTCTGCCCCTCCCCCGCTCATATTCTGTCTCTCTCAAAAATAAATAAAACATAAAAAATTTAAAAAAATGTATGTATGAAAGATTAGCTCTAATAAACAAAGAAAAATAGTAAATTTTCATTTAGGATTACTGTTTATAAAAATAGATCACTAGAAGGAATAGTATATTAATGTTTAGATGTAATTAGCCTTAGAGAGGTGTTTCGTATGAAGGCGTGTGTCTAAGAAGGTAGTTTTTTTAAGGAAGAAAAAAACAGGCTAAAACATTTTCTACTTGAATGAAGAACTCGTAAAGATGGATTAGATTCAATGTAACTCAGTTCTGTAACTAGGAAACAACCTGAAAATGAAAGGAAAATCTACTTCTTAAAATCTATGTTTTTAAAGATGGTTTTTATACCTCAAGGAACTCCAGCTGTCTATAAGTACCAAAAGAGCTTTCACACACATCATATATAGGCTTTTGAAATGAAATAGATGATTACTCTGTTTTTTGGAAACATTTTCAATCCTACTGTTCACAAAGTTAAAAAAAAACAAACACGTATGGACTGTGTACTCCAGAAATGTAAATCTGTAACACAACTTGTGCTCACATAAATCTCATTGGGGTCCTGTATTCTGCATTAACTATTATTTAGTTTGAAATGCAAAACTCAGATGGTCTTGCTTTGGGATATTTTAAGTTTTCTAACAACAAAGAGTTTATGGACATTTAGGGATAGTAATTGCTGAAATTTTTTATGACTAATAAAGACATAAAATCTTTATGATGAGTGGATAATGCTTTTTATGAGTTGCTGCTAAATCTGGGTACACTTTTGGCTAGGATATCTAACATGGTTCTGCCTCCATCCAGCTTAGAGACCTTTTGTGGGTCACGTATTACCCACTATCCTTCCTCATTTTCCTTCACTATTCTTTCCTCTCCTACTCATGCACTTATTACTACTTGCAGTTCCAAAAAAACAAAGTGCACAGATCATCAAACAAAACTGTTATTTTAATTTTATTTACTTATTTATTAATGTATCTTGGGCAGTACAAATCCAGGCTTTATGGGCTGATGAGACATGTTTTTTCAGTGTGGTCTGAGGATGACCTGCTGTAGTTGTGAGAGGCAATTCAGAAGCTTCTATTTTTACCCAGTGATGCAAAAGATTCCTGTGAACATTAAAGTTTGAGAAGTAACTATCTCTCCCCCCAACACACAAACTTTGTGGCATATAGAGAGGAAATATATTAAGATTATATTCACATTTTCTAAGAGTCATGAATTATTTAAAAGGGAAAGATCCAAACCAATTTTTCTCAGTGGTAAAATACTTGTACTGACACAACTACTGATGGATTAACTCTCAAAGGAAAATTATGGCTTTGCTCTGGTATACCCATCACACAGAGCAGCATGTAATCACATAGCTATGTAATAGTGAGTGTAATAGCAATTCCTCTTCTCATATTCTATAAATATTATGCTAAATTAGTTTTTGCATTTAACAAAAGTTAAATGGCTGTTTGAGGATAATAAAATATTACTGTTCAAACGAAATGGTTAGCAGATGATGTAAGACCAGGGTACACATAATATCTTGTTATGTTTACCCTGCTTACTTTTCTATATCCTAGATTCAGAACATCTTGAAGGGAATTGCTGTCTTCCTTCTAGTGCCTAATACAACAGAGACTACAGAGTAGACATTTAGTAAATATTTGTTGTATGGATGAATAAATGACTAGATGAAAATATAATGTACATGCATTCTAGAAAGAATGTATATACATAAAACAAAATCACCTCAGAAATTAAAAAAATATTTTACTGCATATATCTATAAAAGAAAAATGATGAATATAAAATAATTGTCTTTAAAAATAAATAAAATGGTCATCTTCAGAGGCCTTAGTCAGTTAACAAAGTACTCAAAAGAATTAAATAAGCTTAAACATTTTTATATGAGATAACCTAACAATTATTTCCATAACTGTGCAAAGTTGCTATTTCTAATACATTAGTCAAGGAGAAAAATTGACATTCCAAGATGTTAAAGAACTAGTTAGTATTTAATGTGGTGGTTATTTATTGGAAAAAATATTTAGGTAAGGAATATAAGGTCAGAAAAACAAAAACGGAGAAAAAAGTTTTGTTTAACTGTATTTACTGTACTAACCCTCTAAATCCAAAAGCAATTATAAACATTGTGGTGCTCTCAGTAATTGCCCACTGAGTGGGTAAATTTAAAATAGCAATTTCAATTTTTATTTCATCAAGACACAGAAGAAAATGGAATGAATACTAAGTAGTGTATGTGTGTCATACACCTGAAAGATTAGGGAGATACCGTGCTCATTATAAGTGAGTTTAAGCAAAATGCTTCATTGAAGTACTGAATATAAACAAAAGAATTAAGTGACAAGGGAAGTTAATAATGTTCAAACAGAAAATCTGGTACACGAGTAGACTTCCCAGTCTCTTAGATATGATTTTCCTTTAAAAAATGGATACATTTTTTTCTTTTAAAAACTAACTTAGAAAATAAGATGTTATTAAAGAATACAATAACATAATAACTCTGAATGTAATCTCGAAATGTTTATTAAATGACAGTTGTGAGTTTTCAGTTTTCCTCCATTATACACAAGGCTTTTTCATCTAATATAAAAGCCTTTTGGGGCTTCTTTGGCTTCCTTATTATAAGACTTTATGGCTTATTTCCTCGTCCCTCAAACACAGCTGTATTGAGGTCAGATCACTTGGAACACCCAGGAAATTGTTCTGGGGACTGGTAGAAGGGTCTCCAAGGCTAGAGGGAGAAAGCATGGCAGGTGCAAGGTGAGTGGAAGTGAGTTGGGGCAGAGAAAAATGGCAGTGCCATGGAGGGGAGGGAACCGTTTTTTGGACAGACAAAAGGGAGAGAAAAAGAGAGGGGTGGAGTGTAGCATCAGTTTTGTACAAGATTGAGGACCACAGATCAGGGAGTGAGAAGTACTGAGTGTCTCAGATTTTTTTTGCCAACAGCATTTGTAGCTCCAAGTCTGAGGTTTTGGAAATGTGCAACTTTCTCCAGAGTGGAGCTGTGGCTCATGCTCCTGGGGAGAGGGAAGCTGCCCCAGAGGCCATAGTGTGGTGTAGAGATCTCTGGGGCACATTGAGAGAGGACATTCCCCTTCCTGGAGTACTTTTAGAAGAGGATATATTGCCTCCCCAAGGACAAAAGACCCTGCAGGCCCCAGCAAGAAGCCTTTCATCAGCAGGGAACAGAGGCGCATCCAAAGGGAATAGAACCTTGTTGCTGCTTTTAGCAGTGCTACACCATAAATGCTGCACACTGCACAAGTGTGGGACTGTTTTTAGGGGACAAAGGACCTCAGATACAGCGTGGAGAGGCTCTCCTCCAGAAGAGGGGTGGGTCCCTGCGGTGCTGGGTCCTTTAAGATTTCAAGTCTTGAATCCCAGCCACGTTTCAAAAGAAAAAGGCACAAGGAGAACTGACTGCCATCAGTATTCTGTGAGGGCTGCCTGAACAGCAGGGAGTATGAGATCTCTTGTCCAGGGACAAGAGATTGGGGTGGCACTATTTTCCCCTCAAGACCAAGTTGGTGGGACTTTGAGAGCAGCACCGTGGCCCCCCATGGAGGCAGGACTCAATTACACCAAACAATGACCCCCTGTGTGTGGCAACTACTTATTTACTGGGGTGAGACTGACTCTGAGCCTGCACATTGGGCCTCTCCTCCAGTCCAGCACAGCTAGCACCCTCCATGCACCAAGTACACTGAACATTGAGTGCTTCAAAATGACACCTGCAGTTCTCATGGAAATAGACCAGGCTTACTTTTTTTATTTTTCTTTCTTCTTTTGTTTTCTTTTTGGAATCAGGCTTATAGTTTCTTCTTTGTTTCTTTGTTTAATTTCCTTCTCTCTCTCTCTCTCTCTCTCTCTCTCTCTCTTTCTTTTTGGATAAGGCTTCGAACTTTCTTTCTTTCTTTCTTTCTTTCTTTCTTTCTTTCTTTCTATCTGTCTGTCTTTTTTTCTTTTTTTTTCTTCCTTTTTCTTTGGAATCAGCCTTATAGTTTTTTGATTCTCTCTTTGGTTTTCATTCCCTTTCCTTTTCTCTTTCTTTTAGGATCAGGCTTTCTCCCCACCCCACCTCCTTTTTTTTTCTCCAGGCTTATTCTAACAAACAAATCAAAGCACATCTAGTTAAAGGGCCAAACACTCCCCAGGGCAAGCAAAGAGGAGTGCTGCAGAGGAATGACAATTGGGAAAAAGCAATCAAAATGCAACAGCATAGAGCACCAGAAACATTTGCTGAAATGCCAGGCTTACTAGCATAAAAAGGGGACTGTGTATGACCTCTTTTTAATACAGCATTACTCTCAGGTACCAGAAACATAAAAATCTTCTAAAACACACAAAAGACAGAAATTTAGCCTAAATGACAAAAAGGAGGAATTTTCCCCAAAAGAAAGGTCAAGAAGAAATCACAGCCAGGGATTTGCTCAAAACAGATATAAGCAATATATCTGAACAAGAATTTAGAACAACAGTCATAAGAGTACTAACTGGGCTTGAAAAAACATAGAAGACACCAGTGAACCCTTTTTACGGAGATTGAAGATCTAAGAATAAGTCAGGATGAAATAAAAAATGCTGTAACTGAGATCCAAAACAAACTGGATACAATGACAAGGAGGACTGAAGAAAGAGAGGAGAGAATAGGTGAAATAGAAGACAAAATTATGAAAAATAATGAAGCTGAGGAAAAGAGGGAAAGGAAATTACTAGATGAGGGGAGACTTAGAGAACTAAGTGATTCCATGAAATGAAACAATATCTGTATCATAGGAGACCTAGAAGAACTAGAGTGGGGAAAAGGGGTGAAAGGTTTATTTGAACAAATTATAGCTGAGAATGTCCCTAATCTGGGGAAAGAAACAGACATTCAAGTCCAAGAGGAACAGAGAACTCCCCTCAAAATCAACAAAAACAGGTCAATACCATGACATATCATAGTGAAACTTGCAAAATACAAAGATTAAGAGAGAATTCTAAAAGCAGCTAGAGATAAAAGGTCCTTAACCCAGAAGGCAGACAAATAAGGGTAGTAGCAGACCTATCCACTGAAACTTGGCAGGACAGGAGGGAGTTGCAAGAAATATTCATTGTGCTGAAGGGGAAAAATATGCAGCAAGGATTCTTTATCCAACAAGGCTGTCATTCAGAATAGAAGGAGGGATAAAGACTTTCCCAGACAAACAAAAACTAAAGAAGTTCATGACCACTAAACCAATCCTGCAAGTAATTTTAGAGGGGACTCTCTGAGTGGAGAATAAAAAAGAAGACCAAAGCAACAAAGACAACAAAGGACCAGAAAACATCACCAGAAACACCAACTCTACATGTAAAACAAAGGCAATAAATTCGTATCTTTCAATGATCACTGTGAACGTAAATGGACTAAATGCTCCAATCAAAAGACATAGGGTATCAGAATGGATAAAACAAAAAGAAGAAGACCCATTTATATGCTGCTGACAAGAGAGTCATTTTAGATATAAAGACACCTGCAGATTGAAAATGAGAAGATGAAGAACCATTATTCATGCTAATGGGTCAAAAGAAAGCCAAAAAAGCCATATTTATAACAGACAAACTAGATTTGAAAACAAAGAATGTAACAAGAGATGAAAAAGGGCATTATACTACAATTAAGGGGTCTAAAGTTCAAGAAGATATAACCATTGTAAATATTTATGTTCCCAACCTGAGAGCACTCAAATGTATAAATCAATTATAAGTGACATGAAGAAACTAACTGATAATAATACAATAATAGCAGGCGACTTTAATCCTGATTTACAGCAATGGAAAGATCATCTAAGCAGAAAATCAACAAAAGGAAACAATGGCTTTAAATGACACACTAGACTGGAAGGACTTAACAGATACACTCAGAACATTTTACCCTAAAAACAGCAGAATATATATTCTTCTGGAGTGTACATGGAATATTATCCAGAATATATCACATACTTGGTCACAAATCAGCTGTTACAGGTACAAAAAGATCAAGATCATACCATGCATATTTTCAGATCACAACACTATGAAACTTTAAGTCTACCACAAGAAAAAAAAATTGGAAACCCTTAATTATATGAAGGTTACAGAAGATCATACTAAGCAATGAATGGGTTAACTAGAAATTAAAGAAGGAATTAAAAAATAGAGGAAACTAATGAAAATTAAAACATGACAGTCCAAATTCTTTGTGATGCAGCAAAGTCAGTCCTAAAAGGAAAGTATCTTGTAATTCAGGCCTATTTCAAGAAGCAAGACAGGTCCCAAATACAAATTTACCCTTACACTTAAAGGAGTTAGAAAAGGAAGAGCAAATAAAGCCTAAAGCCAGTGGAAGAAAAACAATAAAGGTTAGAGCAGGAAAAAACAATGTAGAAACAACAACAAAAAACAGTAGAACAGATCAATGAAACTAAGAGCTGGTTCTTGGAAAGAATTAATAAAATTGATAAACCCCTAGCCAGACTTATAAAAAAGAAAAGAGAAAAGACTCAAATAGATAAAATCATGAATGTAAAAGGAGAGATTATAACCAACACCACAGAAATACAATTATAACAGAATACTAGGGAAAAGTTGTACGCCAACAAACTGGGGAATCTGGAAGAAATGGATAAATTCTTAGAAACATATAAACTACCAAAACTGAAACAGGAAGAAATAGAAAATCTGAACAAACCCGTAACCAGAAAAGAAATGGATAGTAATAAAAGATCTCCCAACAAACAAAAGTCCTTGGCCAGATGGCTTCCCAGGAGATTTCTACCAGACATTTAAAGAAGTATTAATACCTATTCTTCTCAATCTGTTCCAAAAAATAGAAATGGAAGGAAAGCATCCAAACTCATACTATAATGCCAGAATTACCCAGACAAAGACCCTACTATACAGGAAAATTACAGGCCAATATCCCTGATGAACCTACATGCTAAAATTCTCAACAAGACACTAGCAAATCAAATTCAATAATACATTAAAAGAATCATGCAGCACGAACAAGTGGGGTTCTTGGGTTGCAGAGCTGGTTCAGTATTCATGAATCAATCAGCATGGTACACCACATCAATAAAAGAAAGGATGGGAACCATATAATCCTCTCAACAGATGCAGACAATGCATTTGACAAAACATAGCATCCTTTCTTGATAAAAACTCTCAAGAAAGTAGGGATATGAGGAACATACCCCAAGATCATAAAGGCCATCTACGAAATACACACAAAAAATATCATTCTCAATGGGGAAAAACTGAGAGTTTTCCCCCTAAGAACAGGAATGTCCACTCTCACCACTGTTGTTCAACATAGTACTAGAAGTCCCATCTTCAGCAATCAGACAACAAAAAAATTATAAGTCATACAAATTGGCAAGGAAGAAGTCAAACTTTCTATCTTTGCAGATGACACAATACTACCGTATGTGGAAAACACAAAAGACTCCACCGAAAAACTGCTAGAACTGATGAATGAATTTAGCAAAGTCACAGGATATAAAATCAATGTACAGAAATTGGTTGCATTTCTATAGATCAATAGTGCAGCAGCAGAAAGAGAAATCAAGGAATCGATCCAGCTTGCAATTGCACCAAAAACCAAAATCTATCTAGGAACAAACCTAACCAAAGGTATAAATTATCTGTATGCGGAAACTTATAGAAGCTTATGAAAGAAATAGAAGAGGACATAAAGAAATGGAAAATATTCCATAGTCATGAATTGGAAGAACAAATATTGTTAAAATGTCTTTACTACCCAAAGCAAGCTACACATTCAATGCAATCCCTATCAAAATAACACTAGCATTCTTCACAGAGCTAAAACAAACAATTCTACAATGTGTATGCAAAGAGAAAAGACCCTAAATAGCCAAAGTCATGTTGAAAAAGAAGAATAAAGTTGGAGGCATCACAATTCCAGACTTCAAGCTGTACTATACAAAGCTATAACCAAGACAGTATGATACTGGCACAAAAACAGACACATATAGTAATGGGACATAATAAAGCACCCAGAAATGGACCCACAATGTATGGCCAACTAATCTTTGACAAAGCAGGAAAGAATATCCAATGGAAAAAAGACAGTCTATTCAACAAATGGTTCTGGGAAAACTGGACAGCAACATGCAGAAGAATGAAACTGGATCACTTTCTTACACAATACACAAAAATAAATTCAAAATGAATGAAAGATCTAAGTGTAAAACAGGAAACCATCAAAATCCTTGAAGAGAACATAGGCAGTAACCTCTTTGGACTTGGTTGCAGCAACTTCTTACTATACACATCTCCAGAGGCAAGGGAATCAAAAGCAAAACAAAACAAAAAAATCTATCTTTAATCAAGATAAAAGGCCTCTGCACAGCAAAGGAAACAATCAATGAACAAAACTAAGAAGGAACCAATGGAATGGGAGAAGATATTTGCAAAGAACATATAGGATACAGGGTTAGTATCCAAAATTTATAAAGAACTTAAGCAACTCAACACCCAACAAACAAAGAATCTAGTAAAGAAATAGGCAAAAAACATGAATAGACACTTTTCCAAAGAAGACATCCATATGGATAACATCACATGAAAACATGCGATAACTCATTATCAGGGAAACAAAAATCAAAACCACAATGAGATACCACCTCACACCTGTCAGAATGGCTAAAATGATCCACTTAGAAAACAGATGTTAGAGAGTATGCAGAGAAAGGGGAACACTTTTGCATTGTTGGTGGGAATGCAGACTGGTGCAGCCACTCTAGAAAACAGTATGGAGGTTCCTCAAAAAATTAAAAACAGAACTACCCTATGATACAGCAATATTTATAGCAGCACTATCAACAATAGCCAAATTATGGAAAGAGCCCAAATGTCCATTGACTGATGAATGAATAAAGAAGAGATGGCACACACACACACACACACACACACACACACACACACACAGTGGAATATTACTCAGTGATCACAAAGAATGAAATCCTGTCATTTGAAACAACGTGGATGGAATTAGGGTGTATTATGTTAAGTGAAACAGTCAGAGAAAGACAAATTTCATATGATTTTACTCACATGTGGAATTTAAGAAACAACAGATGAACATAGGGGAAGAGATAGAACAATAAAATAAAAAAAGAGAGGGAAGCAAACCATAAGAGACTCTTAAATACAGAGAAAAAACTGAGGGTGGCTGGAGGGGTGCTGGGTGGAGGATGGGCTAAATGGGTGATGGGCATTAAGCAGAGCACCTGTTGGGATGAGTACTGGATGTTAAATATAAGTTATGAATCACTAAATCCTACTCTTGAAACCAATACTACAGTATATGTTAACTAACTAGAATTTAAATAAAAAATTTTTAAAAAGCCTTTTTATTTACTTGTATTGTTTTTCTGTGAGAGTGCATTAGCATCTTCAGACTACAAGCAAAATAATAATAATAATAATAATAATAATATATAATAATGCCCCCTTACAAGTAAAAGGGGTATTTATTTTAGTTATATTGATAAAGTTGTATTTAACCTAAATTTCTCTAAGATTCAACCACTGTCTTATTCCATTGAGGTTATTTCTACTTATAACTAGTGGGATAAAGAGAACTTAAAGTTGATTTGTTCTTTGAAAGGCAGAATGATGTGTAGGGTTAAGGTAGGCAATAAAGTGGACAAAGTAAAGTGAAAAGTCAGGACATGAAACATTAATAAGGTATTTATCAGTAAAAATACTGCAAAAGTATGTTATTTATGGTTTACCAAAACATGGCAATGACTGAATCTCTCAAACATAATTTTCCAAACCTAGCTGCAATCTAGTGATATTGTCTCACATTGTTGTACAATTTTTGCTGTGAATTTTAATTTCTAATATTTTATCATGACTACAATCCCACAAATGCATTTCATAACAGGCAACTAAGCTGATTTTAAAAAATGGTCTCTGCAATGATTTTTAACAATAAAATATAAGCATTTTTTGTTGTTCTCATCTATTTTGAACTTTAATTGTGTATTCATTAGCTTGGGGATCAAAAGTTTATAAATGTGCCATTTCCACTATCTGGAATTCTCTTTGTACATGTAGCTACAGATTAGAAAAAGCATGTGTAACCTAAAAAGCAATTTCTGAAAATGCATGCAAAAATAAATTCATAAAACAAAACAATATCTGGTAGCCACATGGAGCCATATAATTAAAGAAATGTATACAGCATATATAAAAATTCACAAGAAACCTGAACGAAGGAAAAATCTGAAGGGGATTTTGGCCCAGTTCCTAAGGTATGGAAGTCATGTTACTTGGCCATAAATAAACCTCTCATTCTATTAAATTCCCATAAAGCAATCCCTGTACATTGCACTTAATAATGCCAAATCATGAATTTCCATGTTAAAAATTAACTTCTGACTCAAAATACATAGTAATCAAAACCGCTCAAGTACTTAAATCAAAATTCTGTAATAGCTCCATGGAAAAAGCCCCAAACATTTTAGTATGTGTGAATCCTAAGGCACACTTAACTCACTCACTAAATTTGAACATGTTCCTCTAGCAACCTATACACAAGTCATGATTTTCTATATGATGTTCCCCAGATTCTCACCTAGCATCTTTGATCATGCTGTTCTGTAGGCTTCTGGTCTCTATTGAAAGGCATTTTCCAAGGCCCACCTAAAAAGTTATTCTCCCATAGGCTTTCTCATGATAATGATTTCTTGCACTAAACCCAGTGTATACTGGGCATTCCTTCTCTCCAGCACACACCCAATGACTTGTGACATGTTATTAATGTGCTCTCCCAAACAAGGTTCTAATATTCTACAGAAATCATGGTTTAATCACTTTTTCTGTCTTTCTAATATGTAGTTTACTGTCTTACTTCAGCTCAGTCCTCAAAAAGCATTTAACTGGATAAAATACAAGATGCTGGTTTTACTACCATCCATCCCATTTTAGGGAAATCACTTACTATCTTTGTATATCATGGTTTTTCCTGTTTAAAAAAGTAGCTGGCTGAGGATAATACATAAAAGAGTATGAATTGAAACACCCTCAGCTATTGAAAGAGGGTGCTGAAGACATTTTCGGCATTCTCATTGTCTATTCTATAATTTATATGCTCTTCGCTTGTTAAACCACTTCTGGGAGAGAGAAAGAAAACATGCATTTTTTATTTTCTTGAAGTGTCAAAAGTCGCGGCTAAGTGTTAACATGTGGTGTATGTGGAAACCTTCTTCTATGATATTTATCTTAAAATAGTAAGATTCAGGGGAGTCTGGGTGGCTCAGTTGTTTAAACTCTTGATTTCAGCTCAGGTCATGATCTCAAAGTTGGTGAAATCGAGAGTTCCACTCTGAGCCTGGAATCTGCTTAAGATTCTCTCCCTCCCTCTCACTCTGCCCCTCCCTGGCTTGCAGCCAACTGCATGCTTTCTCTTTCTCTCATGTAGAAAAATATTAATACTTATACCCCAAGAATTTCAACATTTTTAGCCCTCAGCACACTCTATGGTCAAGGTACACATATCCCACAGTTTCAGATTTCAGAGCCAGTTGGTACTCAACTAAATCACCCTGTCGTCCGTCACCATGAAGAAAAGTCATACTTTGGGCTCTGATTTGTATTCTTTCTGAAACGACCCTGGTCATTCCTTGGCAGTCACCTTGTCCCATCCCATGTGTTACCTGAATCCATGGCCATCTGTCATTTTCTGCAGCTGTCCATGCATTTATAAGCCCCTTCTTATTGAGACGTGCATAGTAGGGATACCATTTCTGGAGTCCAAAAAGAGCTCGGTGGGTAGAGGAAGCTGTGATTTGCTGATTTGATATGATTCCACCTTCAATTCCCAATGGGCCTGAGCATTCTGGGAACAAATCAGGAAAAATTGTGAATGTATTAGAAATAATCCACATATAAAATGTGGCTGTTAGATTTGATGGGAGATATTTTTTATATGAATTTAATTTGTACCATCATGCCTTTGGAGCTCCTGATGAAGGAAAAATTCTTTCTCCTCATGACACTCCCTTCTTCCTTTACTTTGAGTGTGGCACTTCAGTAGATACTGCCTTCCCACATTACGATTCTGCATTATGCACTGCCATCCCCTGGCCGTTGATCATGTCAACCAAAGTGCAATGCCCTTAAAGGGTCTATATCGTATTTTATATTTTCAGAAATTAGCATACCTCATAAATCGCAAGCCCTCAATAAATATCTTTGATCCATTGTTTCTTGACTAGCCTATATCTGAGTTTTGTGTTAAAATCATTTTCATACTGACTCTGTATTTCTCACTGCTATAAATTTTTTTAACTCAAATTTTTATAAACAACATCAGGTATGCTTCCAGCAAAAATGGCAACATGTAAATATGTCAACTTTTAATAATAATAACTTGTAATATGTTATAATCAAAACATGTAGACAAATTATTTTTATAAAGTTCAGTAGGTAAAGTCTCTGCATTATACACAATTTATATATACCAATAAGTAAATTAAAATATTAAAATATTTACATTTATAATATTTTAAATTCAAAATTCATAACTATACATGTAGGCATTTTGTACTAACATTTCAATTTTCTTTTTGTTTTTCATTAAATGTGTAACTTGGAAACTTGAGAAAAATTTCTTAATAAAAATTTTAAATTCTAACATTAATGCATAATATAATTGAAATAACATGTTTTCAGATCTTAAATGGCAAATCCACCTGAAAAGTATATAGATACTTATATATATA
>CM053572.1:57984183-58079398 GCA_028646485.1 Cryptoprocta ferox
CCCTCAGTTTGTTTTCAGTATTCAAGAGTCTCTCATGTTTTGTCTCCCTCCCTCTCCCTAACTCTTTTTCCTCCTTCCCCTCCCCATGGTCCTCTGTTGGGTTTCTCCTGTTAGACCTATGAGTGCAAACATATGGTATCTGTCCTTCTCCGCCTGGCTTACTTCGCTTAGCATGACACCCTCGAGGTCCATCCACTTTGCTACGAATGGCCAGATTTCATTCTTTCTCATTAAAGTGGAATTCTTCTAAAGCAACTATGTATATGGTATGGGCAAACCCAAGCAACTAAACTGTTACATAGATAATAGCTGATTTTAAGAAAATTGAAAAGGCCCTGGTAAAAGACAGACTGGATATACTTAACTTCAGACAGTAGGTCCTGGAGGGATGTCTGTTAGTTTCTTTCTGTTTCCTTGTCTTTTAACTATAGTTCAGTGTCCATAGGTAACAGAATATATCACAGACTTACAAACTTTCCAAATCTGCACTGCTGATGAGAAGCAGGAATGGATTCGATAAAAACTCAACACTGCTGTACACTGACAATGCAGTAGCAGAAAGAGAAATTAAAGAAATAATTCCACTTACAATTGCACCAAAAATAATCAAATACCTAGGAATAAGCTTAACTACGCTGGTGAAAGATCTGTACACAAACAAATGGAAAACTATGTTCACAGATTTAAAGAACCAGTATTGTTAGTGTCTATACTACTACCCGAAGTAATCTATGGATTAAATGCAATTCCTGTCAAAATACCAAAAACATTTTTCACAGAACCAAAACAAATAATCCTAAGATTTGCATGGAACCACAAAAGACCCTGAAGAGCCAAAGAAAAGAACAAAGCCAAAGGTATCACAATCCCAGATTTGAAGACACACTACAAAGCTATAGTAAACAAAGCAATGTGGTGCTGACACAGAGATCAGTGGAACAGAATAGAAGGTCCAGAAATAAACCCATTCTTGTATTGCCAATCTACTGCAAAGGAGGGAAGAACATACAATGAGGAAAAAGACAGTCTTTTCAACAAATGGTGTTGGGAAAACTGGACAGCCACATGCAAAAGAATGACACTGGACCACTTTCTTTCATGGTACACAAACATAAACTCAAAAGAGACTCAGGACCTAAATATAAGACCTGAAACCATTCCTCTAAGAAATTCCTGTAAGCCTTTCCTCTAAATTTCCTCTAAGAAAACAAAGGCAGCAATTTCTTTGACATTGGCTGAAGAAACATTTTTCTAGATGTGTCTCCTGTGGGAAGGTAAACAAAAGTAAAATTAAACTACTGGAACGACACCAAAATAAAAACCTTCTGCAGAGTTAAGGGAACTATCAACAAAATGACAAGGCAACCCACGGAACAGGAGAAGATATTTGCAAATGATACATTTGATAATATATAAAGAATTTCCCCAGTCAACACCAAACAAACAAAATAACACAATACAAAATGGTCAGAGGATCTGAAAAGACAGCTTTCCAAAGAAGACAATCAGATGGCCAACAAACACATGAAAAGATGCTCAACAACATCATAAAAATACAAATTAAAACCACAATGAGATATCACTTTACATTTGTCAGAATGGCTAAAATAAAAAAGACAAGAAGTAACTAGTGTTGGTTAGGATGCAGAGAAAAAGAAACCACTGTGCACTGTTGGGATGCAAACTGGTGCAGATGCTGTGGAAAACAGTAAGGAAGTTTCCAAAAAATCAAAACTAGAATTATCATAGGATTCTACATATTCATATATATATATTATATATATATAATATATATATAATGATTAACATTAGGGAAGAAAATTTACTAGCTGAATATATATATATATATATATATATATATATATATATATAATCCAATAACTTCACTATTGGGTATTTACCCAAAGAAAATGAAAACACTAATTTAAAAAAAGATGTGTGTCTCTGTTTATTGCATCATTATTTACAATTGCCAAGATATGGAAGCAACCTAAGTGTCCACCGAGAGTTCACTGAGAGATGAATGGAAACAGTAGTTGTGCTACACACACACACACACAAACACACACACACACACACACAGAAGAATATTACTCAGCCATGGAAAAGAATGAGATCTTGCCATTTGCAACAACATGGATGGACATAGAAAGTGTAATGATAAGTGAAATAAATCAGCCAGAGAAAGACAAATACCATATGATTTCATTCCTATGTAGAATTCAAGAAACAAAATAAATGGACAAAGTAAAAAAGAGACAAAAAATACAGACAAATACAAAGAACAAACTGGTGGTTGCTAAGGGGGGAGGTGAAAAAGGTCAAAAGGATTAAGCATGCACTTACCTTGATGAGCACTTAGCAAAGTATAGAATTGTTTAAATATACAGGAATCAAAAAAGGACATCTGATTAACATTAGGGAAGACACTTTACTAGCTGAATTTCACAAAACCAATTGCATAAAAGTCTAAGATTGAACACTGAGTATGATAACTCTGGGAGTGCAGCTACAGGCTTGACTTCCATTGGATCTACTTATTTTAGTGATGTTTTGTTCTCAGCTTTGACCATTGAAATCCAGTATTTACATGATTTGTAAATTGCTTTTCTCCATGTTAAACTCAGGATTGAAAATAATGAAGCACATCTTATGACACTGCTTTCTCTAAAATACTGTTATTTTAACACATTAGGAGAGCAAAATAGGATTTTTCTGCCATATAAAATGGTATTTAGTAAGACAAGTAAAAGTATGTTACTTATTCATCTTTGTTCATGCTTTAAAATATTATTTTTGTGTATATTTTGTAATGCATACATTAACACTTAAATTGTATGTGTATCTACTTTATAAATAAGTAAACTTATTTTGGTATGTAAAAAAAGTGCTAATAAAACCTCTGTAAATACAATGAAAACATGCAGTGAAAAACAGGATCATGTTCTGTTATTTTTCTTATATGTCTTTTCACGTGGAAGTAGAGCTCAAAACTCAGCAGAAAGGTCAGGAATGGACATTCAATGAAAATGCCTCATTAATAGCTTTTATTTCCAAAAATCTTCATCTATATCATACAGGAAAAAATACATATCTTTTGAAACCAATAAGCCATTAACTCAGGGTTCTGAACATTTTTTATATTCTGGACCCTTTTAATGGTCTGGTGAAGACTAGAGGCTCTTTTCAGAATAATTATGTTTAGTGTATAAAATGAAATACACAGAAACAGTGTTATTACCAAAATATTGAAAAATGGGTGATATAGTAATATATGTGCTTATCAACACATTAAATAACATAGCTAGTGGTAGATCTACTCAGTTTGATATTGGTAAAAGATTTAAACGTTTTTTCAGATATGTGCATCAAGTACAATGTGGTATAAAAATATCTGTGATTTCTTTTAGTGACAAAGTCATTGGTACTGTTAATATTATGATCTGCTGTTTGCCAACATTTGTAATTGGTGGAAATTCTACATTTCAGATAGCCCTTTTGGTTTTCTTATCACAGGATACAGACACACTGAACTCTATCCAACCATCCTTTCAGGGTCCTGTACCCTTGGTTAAAAACTCCATGAAGCACCTCAAATGGTGGGAATGAGAACATTCTTATATTAATCTCTGTTGGAAAGTGCTCATGTTCTGTTAAACTGGAAACTATTCACAATAGGAAAATCTACGAACAATTTTAATGGGAAAGGAAATGGCATTATTAAGTTACTACCAAGTGGATGTGAAGCAATATTTATATACCAAGTAGTCATTTTATGGATGTTTAAAAAATTGTGTGTCTGCCTGAGTGTACCAGAGAAAATATAAAGTGAATTTTATTTTGAACAAACCACCATGAATATCCTTGGGTTTCTTGGAGCTAAGAGCTGCAGTTCAATTTCTTGGTATTTTGTAGTTAGATAATAGTGCTGAGTATTTATAGGCTTCCTTATATAACTATAGTTCTATCCATTTTTCTTGTCAGAAGAGTTTATTTTCTGTCCCTGCTCCTATTTTCCTTGAATTTTAGTATTGGATTTACGTACTTTGCTCTGGCTCTACTTTTTATAGAACCATATTCCTCAAGTTCAATTTATTTTTAAGTTGGATACTTTATGTGTCCATTCCCTTTAGAGCTCTAAAAAGAATGTGTATTATTGACCAGATAAAGCTATTAAGGTAACTATTATGAAATTTATTTTTAAGTCCTTGGCCACCTTAATGGCTCTTTGGGGTCTAAGATATGCTCAGAGTCGAGTGCACCATAACCTGGGAGGAGCATCTGTGGCTATTATTTCTCACTCAACACCTGCTCAATCTGGAGTAGCTGCAATCTGGCATTCTCTTCTACCACCCTCTGTAATTATTTAATGGTCATTAATGGCTTGAGGCTCCAAATTAAAAAAGTCTTTTTTTTTTAGTACCCATTACCATGACCAGCTCTATTTTAGAAACATTCTTTTCCTTGCTCTCTCCAAGTTTTATTTTCTTTCTACTTTTCTGATTATGATTTTATTTCATTTTTTTGTGCCTTTGCACACAGAATTTCTTTACCTGACTTAAATTCTATCTTTAGCAATCTTATACTCTTTACACTTTGACTCTCTCCTTTAGCAATCTCCCTTCAATCTTACCATCTCGCCATTCTCATCTGATCCTTGAATCTGAATCTTATTATCCATGCTTCCCTGATCTATCATCTATCTGCATTTTAGTAACTAGTTTACCAAGATGTTCCAACTATACCTACAATTCAATATGCCTTCTGAAGGAAAGAGATCTGTTGTGCCCCTATCTTCTAGTTGAAGAAGATGTCTTTGAAGATTAAATTGGAAACAGGTATGTGGCTCTGTCTTACATGCTGCTGGAAACCATCGTTTTCAAGTCTATGATTTGGTGGAAAACCGTGGCTAGGGTCATGCCAGTTGTTGGCATCACTGCCCAACCGAGCTCCATTCTTTCTAGTAAAATTATTATTGCAATTATTTGAAACGCTTGGGATTTCAGGAAACCATGGGAAATTGTGCACATTTGGCAAAAGATCAAAATTCATATATGTTCTTTCCTTTCTCCTACTTAAGAAAAGCACTTTTTAAAAAAGTTTATTTATTTTGAGAAAGAGAGAGAGAGAGAGAGTCCAAGCAGAGAATAGGGGAGAGAGAAAGAGAATCCAAGTAGGCTCTGTGCTATTAGTGCAGAGCCCAGGGCGGGGCTTGATCCCATGAACTGTTATATCATGACTTGAGCCAAAATCAAGAGTTGGATGCTTAACCAAGTGAGCCACCCAAGTGCCCTACAAGCACTTTAGTGCTGTTCGGTGGATGTGGTAAAAGTAGAGATCATTGTGGTTTGTGCCTGAAATTTCTCCACTATGAAATAACCATTTTATCCCCACTTTGATAATTGAACACCAAAATTTCACCTACGCACCCGTAATGCCATATTAACATGTGTAGAGGATAACAAACAGCTCACAAATTACATTTTAGACATGTTTAAACCATAAATTCATCAGATGACTTCTTTTTTAGTGGTTTCCTTACAGACTTTTTTTATTTGGGTTCTTCCTTTTTTCTTCCCTTTTAAAAAAATTTTTTTTACAAGGGAAGGAATAGTGATGGTTGAAAAGATTGATATTTTCAATCTGAGAAAAATACAATATTTTTCAATCATACCATTTAAAATTTTATGATGATGAAATCTAGTTGTCCTATTCCCAAACCCCTCTGATCTCTGCATACCTCATCTTTCTTTGCCTTTAAAATAGGAAATATTAGAGTGAGTTTTAGCCTGGAGTATAAATGGAAGACTAAATTTTAATCCCTGGACATGTGCAGTTAGGCACATCATGGGAATGTTAATATAATTTCAAAATCAAGAAGATCCTACTGGATGTTTCAGTAGTTATTTTCAACCAAGTACAAAACTGTCAGGTAATGAGAATCTTATTCGATTTGTTAGAGGTATTTAGCAAATCCTACAGGGTCTATTTGAGAATTTTGCAGATATTTTTTCTATCTTTCCTTTATTAGATTATCACTTTAAGGTACAGTAGGTAACCTTTCAAAGTGTTAGATGTCTGTACAAAACTGTTGGGCAACATTTGGGAAAATAAACCCAGAGGCATCTGATTGAAGATGGAACTTCCATGTCAGACACAGAAATCCAATTCGGTTTTGTCATTGAGTCAATTTTTTGTGTTTATTGTTGCAAAGACTTCATCTTGCAGTAATGTTGGAATCATTTCTTTCCTTGAGGGCTACTGATAAACTTGCACTGTATTCTGTTCTGTTTTCTCTTTTTAATTTATTGTCACATCTTTTTAAAAAGGATGTGAGAAGTTAAAATAATTAGCTATACTCAAGTATTTCTAGTCATGGTCATTTCAAATTATATCACTATATATTTATGGGCAGATTTTAAATGTTATTTATCTTGGATTTAACATTATAAAATTAATCCTAAATGTAAACCTTTTCAAAACAGAGCAGATATTTTTTTATCTGGAATAAAACCAGGATTCAAGTTAATGATTTTTTTTTGCTTTTTTTGATTTCTTGCTATATTTACAAAAATTAAAGTCTATTTTGGTGTCTTAAAAATATCTTGTGGTTGCACAAAAAGACAGCTCATGAGATAGATTTTTAATATATATTATTTATATATATTTAATATTAGGGTCAACTTGTCTTGACCCCACATTTTCAGGTCCTAAATGTTAAGTGAGCATCCTACAAATCTCATCACATCATGATCACACAGAAACTGAAATAATCTACTAAAAATTAAGATTATAATAGACAAACGGTCTATTTATCCTTATGCATATTATCTTTCTTGTAAAATTCACCCTCCAATTGGTACTTACTATACCTTCCTCTGGTTTCAGTTCCAATGTCATTTTCTTAACCCCCCCTAAACATAACAGGCACCCCTTCATAGTTCCTGTTACTTTTCATTCATAACACTCATCATGCTTTATATTTAGATATTATATAATTGTTTTTTTCTCCATGAATGTAGGAACTGAATTTATTTTAAATACCATTTTTCCAGCTCTAGAGGGTGGCGACTGTTTGATGCAATTTGGTGGATGAATTATTTCATTCATATATGTTTTCCATGCCTGTACACAGTTATGTTAAGAGAAAAAACTAATAAATATTTGTGGCTAGTTTATTTGATCACATGAGTGAATGAACATATTTACTATATATATTTGCTGGACTTTGCAATTTTCTTATTAAAGTTATTTGTGCATTAATTCTCATTTTTATTCCCTATAGGTACTTATTTTTAAAATTCTTTACTTTATATCAGATTTTTTTAATATTTTCCTTTGGATCTATGTCATACCTGGATATAGCAGAATAGGAATTTAGTGTTATATGATCTAACGTCTATTTGATCATCTACGTAATGTATGAAAGTACGGGTAGTTTTCATCCCACCAGTATTCACTAAAATACATGATCAAATAGCAGTGACAGCTTATAATAATTGCAAACATGAAAACATAGACAGGGGAGCCTGGGTGGCTCAGTGGGTTAAGTGTCCGACTTTAGCTCAGGTCATGATCTCACAGTCTGTGGGTTCGAGTCCCACGTCAGGCTCTGTGCTGACAGCTCAGAGCCTGAAGCCTGCTTCAGATTCTGTGTGTGTCTGTCTCTCTGCCCCTCCCCCACTCACTCTCTGTCTCTCTCTCAAAATAAAATAAAGACATAAAAAAATTAAAAAAAATAAAAAAAACCATAAAGATATGAAATTAGATATTTGTGGTTCAAAAGTATGTGATAATGTCATTTTTTTTCAAAAATCAAACCAACTCCTATCTTTGGTTTGGTTGAATTAATAATATTTGTTTGTTAAAAATTACATTAATGCCACAGGATTTCTTAAATTTATATACTACTAATACCTGTTATGCAAGACATTATAGCTGACTTTTATACAAGTTGTTCTCAAGTACATCCAGTTAGTTACTAAAGATAGGTTTGTTGTTTGAGTATGTAAAAAATTTCAAATTGCAAAAAATTATAACAAAAGAAAAGATGGGATCACTGGCATTGGCTTTTCAAATAAGTCAAAGATCCTTGTGTCATTTTACTTACTAATGTGATTATTTGTTTATTTACATTTATTGACCTACAATTTTACTAGGAACTCTATATATGCTATTAATTTTAATCTGCCCATCAATATAAACCAAATGGTAGTATTAATTCCATTTACAGATGAGGAATATGAGGCCCAGAATGGGCAACTAATTTATCCAGACATTTGGTTACAAAGAAAAAAACCAGAGTCGATGCTCCAGTTCTATCTGAATGCAAAGCCTGTGTTCTTCCCTCTTACTCTTCCAATATCCCCCAAGGCCACTCCTCAAGTGCAAATGTTCTTAAAGTGTACACTGTAATAAACAGTGCTCCTTTCATCCTGCAAGGAGCAAGATCAATCATGCTTAGGAATGCAGGCTCTGTAGCTGTCACCTTTGGAGGTAAGGCCAGGCCCTGCAGTTCACTAGCCATGTGAACTTACACAAAGTATTCACTCAGTATGCTCCATTCTCTGTAAAATGGCATCAGTGATAAACAGAAACCACAACAAAGAGTGTTAAGAGGATTAAATAAATTAATATTTAAAGTACTTAAGACAGTCTTAGCACACAGTAAGTTAAAAGTCTAAATTAAAAACATTATCATATGACCATTAGTTGGTGATAAAATATTAAGGTATAGTAGAGTGCTTAGTTATTTACAAAAGCAGTAATGAAGTGTTGAGGATAGAAAATAAATATCACATAATTTAGTTATTTATAAAATGTTTTAGCAATTTTCACTGCTGAAGCTTGGACTTGTATAAATGTACTTGGCAGCAGTGACATCAAAAGAAAGATACATATGTACATTTATATAGTACATGGTTGTGTATTTGTGCATACTAACTCATCTGTAATGAAGGCTTAAAAAGCGTTATAGCTCCTCAAAGAAATGAAGATATAGAAATATTAATTTGTAGTGTTTAAAATATATTCACATGTATCATCATCTCTTGTCCTTATTACTTTATAGGTAGAATTCTTACAGTAAAAGCTATAGAATTATCTAGATTATTATATGTAATAAAAAAAAAACCTGGATGACTAGGACATTTAGAAACATTACTTTATCCTCAGCTGAAGATTTCAGTTTTCATTTTTAATAAAAGTCTCTGAAACCATCCAAGTCCTAATACTCTCTGGCATAATAGTTTGGGGATGTTGTATTATAAGAGATCCCTTGGTAACTATCTTAATTTCCAGAAATCGTGTCAGTGATGAAAATGAATTTGAGTGCCATTTCTGAAATTTAATCATGTCACATTTAAACACCCAGTAGGGAACTGTATATGGCTATTGTGGGCCACAAAGTCCAATCAATGAAAATAATCCTGGTCGTTTTTAGATTAGTTAACTAAAGTGCTATCACTTTCCATTCCACTTACTTTAGTGTAAACATCACATTCTGTTAAACATACACAGCGAAGCATATCTCTTCTTATGAGAATACGTTTCTCATGCCCATTCATGATCATTTCCTTTGAAGCTGTGTATAAAAGTGGCTGAACATTTGAGCTTATATAATTTAGAAACAATAAGGGATATAAATTAGGACTTTATAATTAGAAGAATTGCCTGTAATACTGTAATAAATAGTATGAGCATGTCTAAATGATTTTTGCATATCCTCAAATGCAACTTCAATTAAAATTAAAGATAATCAAAATTAAATTCCTTGTAATAAATAAATAAAAAATAAAACTAAAAATAACTGAGATCTGCCAAAGTAAGTAATAAATTATATGAACAATACCTGGAAATCTAAACTGAGATATTTAAATCAGAAGCATTAATGCCTTTGCGTACCTATAAATATAATTAGCAAATAATTATTGGAAAAATTATAGGCAGATTTTTGCCCAGTATTAAAACTTTTGTTATTAATATTTGAAATATTAAACTAATTGAAAATGTTTAATAGGTGATTGATTTGCATAATAATTATTACTACATAATTAGGCATCATGTCATAATGGATAGGATTAGATATAAATACTACTTTTAAGTAAAAATGCCTAGTAGCTATATTAACTAAAGACATACATTATAGTAAAGAATTCATATAGATTTTAAACAATATTTATTAGAGTAGTGTCTTAAACATCTTGTTTTTGCTGTTTAACAAAATTTAAAAATACATTTAGTTTTTAAAAATGTAGTCTATCACTAATACTAAAAATATTTCATTTAATTCCACTAGCAAATGCAGTCTTAATAAATTTCTTAAAATGGAAGGGCAAGTAAAACTGAGGGAAAGGCAGAGTAAGGTTAAGATCTGAGAAAAGCAAATCTTTTTGATGATAAGTACACAGACACCAAGATCAGTCTGTCGACACCTTTTAAAGAATTATATCCAATATTACCACGGTTATATTTTCAAGTGTTACTAGTGGTAGTAGTTAGATCACAGTACTAATATATGTTTACTGATATTAGAAATGGATAAGAAATAAATAAGTAATCTAAGATAAATTGTCAAGAGGTCTGCGAGCAGAATGGCCTAAAGAGAGGAACAAAGTCCCTGTTTACTTGTCTTATTTAAAAGCCATTTGCATAATCCCACTGCCAAATAGTTATAAAAGATTTAATCAGATCAAAGGAAAACAACTCAACTGACAGTATCATTTATTGAGTACCAATTAATATACCAAATTATATTTTATTACACTGCCAAAACAGCTTTAGAATATTGCCTAAAAAATGAGAAGTCAGGTAAAAAAAATAACTTAATGGTAGTTGAGGACACTAAGAAATCAGATACTATTCCTATACTTAAAGAACTCAGACTGCAACATTCACTAATTCATTCATTCAGGAAATGTCTATTGAGCACTTACTGTTTGCTAGGACTGTTTGGCAAGTGTGATTATAACAGTACAACCCTCATGGAGGATATACTCCATTGGAAGAACAGTCAATAAACAATATGTGAATGTAAAAATATGATATGTTAATGATTAATGCTAAGGAGAAAAACTGTAAGAGAGAAAGGGGTGGGTGTGTTTTGGTGTGTTGAGTAGGGAGGTAGAGAGCTGAGAAAAGCCTCACTGAGAGGACACCTTTACGCCAAGACCCAAAGAAAGTATGGAAGTATTCATAACATCACAAGAGAATATTACAGAAAAAGGGAGATGGGAAAGGAAATGCTGTGGGGCAGGGATGTGCCAGGTATGTGCCTGGAACAGCTAGGAGGCCAATGAGGCTGGAAGAGCATGCGAGAAAAGTGAGTCCTACGAGATGTGGTCACAGAGGTGAGCGAATACGGCAGAGGTACAGGCAGGGTCTATCGGCCTCAGGAAACAGGGAGACTGTAATTTTCACTCTGAGATGAGAAGTCAGTGGAAGATTTTGAGCTGCTAGGTGATGCATGCTGCCTTTTGCTTTAATAGGCTCCCTCTGGCAGTGGAGTTAAGAACAGACTATGAAGAAACACATGTAGAAGGAGGGAAGGACCTCTCCCTAGCAAAACTGTCTAGTGGGAACCTGTTACATCTTTGAAAAATTCTTTTTTGTCACCTCCTTTGTCTTATAATTCTCTGCCCATAAGTAAGGACAAATTCCTCCTGGAGGGAGGAGGAGAGAGAGAGAGCACATGTGGGCATTTCTTGGCATGGTCAGCAGGGATTCAGGTTCACCTCTTTCCCTTCTCCGTTTTCTTTTCCATATTCTTTCTAAAGTCTGTCAGCTAGTTTCTGCCTCTCTTTAGCATTTCATCTGTTTCCATTTATTTATATTTCCATTTGTGAAATGTAAGGGGGTAGAGAAATGGGGTAAGAGGAAGAAGCTGAAGAATGCATGGTCAGTCCAGTTTTTTGTTCAGTGATGTACTGCACTCTCATTAAATAGTCACTTAAAATATAATTATTCTTTTCAGATCACAAAGGTATCATAAGCCTTATAAACTTAAAATATACTGAAGAATAAAGATGAAGACACAACTCAACTATGAGTATCAATTTACTTCCTTTCTTTGTGGGGAAGTTCTATTCATGTTTTTGATTTTTTTCCTTCTGTTGGGTTTAATTTCACTGAATTGAAAGACGTAACAAACTAAGGATAAGAAATATTTTCCTTTCATGTTTATTGTAAATATCTCCCCAGTCTATTATTTGTGTTTATAGTTTCCTATTTTTGTACAGATTTTTTGTTGATTCTGTTCTTCTGCAATATCTTTTATTATTTTTTATTTGGGAGGGCATTGAGAATGATTTTATTTTAAAATATACCAGAACTTAATTAACCCATCAGTAGATATAAGGAAGTAGTGGAAGGAGTGAAGCAGTATGAGTGCAGATACCCAAGATTAGAGTGAAGGGAGTTTGGATTTGAA
The DNA here is from genome assembly GCA_028646485.1 of Cryptoprocta ferox. NCBI lineage: Eukaryota > Metazoa > Chordata > Mammalia > Carnivora > Eupleridae > Cryptoprocta > Cryptoprocta ferox. The sequence goes on from CM053572.1 coordinate 57,996,611, forward strand.
TACAAGGATGACAGCATTTCAGTACTGGGTCCTCTGACCCACCTAGCAGTTAGTCTCCATCATTCCCCCTTTCCTCTTACTCCTGAAATATCTGTACAAACAAACGGCTTTTCTGCCATAACTGTAGGCATAAGCTGACCCAATGGTACCCCTGAGGCACATGATATAAGGCTCAGAAGAAAGTTTATAAATCTTACTCCAGAGTGGAGTCTGGGCACATTGATCATAATCTATGTACTGTCAATTCCCAAGATCCTAACCTCGATCAGCTTAGTGCTGGCACCGCCTGGAAGCTGCAGGCGTTTCTGTGTGCCCTGTAGTGAGCGAATACTCTAAGTTCTCAGTGTGTAGTACTACATCATCGCTGTGGCATGATGTACTCTTTTACTCTGGATTTTCTAAAAATTCTAAGAAGCCACACTAAAAAAGCAGAGCCATATTCCTAGAAACCTAAACAGTAGGGAGATTAAGGATCTTTATTTTTATTATAAACTCTTGCAAATCAAAACAATAAAAAGAAATACACCAATAAGAAACTATTTTATTTATATTTTTATGTTTATTTATTTATTTTGAGACAGAGAGAGGCATGTGTGTGAGAGGGGGAGGGGCAGAGAGAGAGGAGGAGAGAGAGAATTCCAAGCCGGCTCTGTGCTGTCAGTGTAGAGCCCAATGTGGGGCTCAAATTTATGAGCTGTCAGATCATAACCTGAGCTGAAATCAAGGCTTAACAGACTGAGCCATCCAGGCACCCCAATAAGAACATATTTTAGAGTGTGTCCTAAGTGACTCTTCATGATCTTTTTGTTAGGGCACAGAGATGAAAAGAGGAAAAGTAGAATGTCAGAGCATATAATGGGTTAAGAAAGTCACTACTGCATTTGTGTTCAAAGAGAAGACTGAGTTTAAATATAAATATTATATAAGGGAGCCTGGGTAGCCCAGTCAGTTAAGCATCCAACTTCTGCTTAGGTCATGATCTTGGGGTTTGTGAGTTAGAGCCTTGCATCGTGCTCTGTGCTGACAGCTTAGAGCCTTAAGCCTGCTTTCGATTCTGTGTTTCTCTTTGCCCTTTCCCCGATTGTGCTGTCTCTTTTTCTCTCTAAAATAAATAAACATTAAAAATAATTTTAAAAAAGATTATATAGATATAAAACTAAATCAAAGAAAACAAAGAATTTTATTAAACATAATAGCAAAAACTGATTGGAAGACACTAGATACAAACTGGTGGCAATTAAGTTCAAATTCTATTTCAAAATGTCCTTTTATCATCAATCAAGTTTCTTTCTTTTCAAGGGTATTTTTAGATGTGGTGACCTCAGTAAAATCCATGATGGAGGGATAAAATAGGCTTTAGTCATCTAGTTCAAAATAGGCTTTAGTCATCTGTTCAACATCTAGTTCATCCCCAGGTCTCCTCCCATTTTCAACCTGTAGGCAACAGACTGTCTAGTTGCTACTTGGCTGCACAGGAGGCCAAGGGCATGTATATATACATAACTCCAAGACCTAGGTCTCTTCTCCCAGGGTACACACAACTTCAGACATCATTTCTCCTTTTTCAGATCATTCAGAAAGCTGGCGGTTGACCACCTCAGAGTGACACTCATTGCTGGACAGGGTTCCCATGACATGACCCTTATATTGTTCTCCTTTTAGGAAAATGGGAAGGTCCCATCTTCCTATTGCTCCCCTGACCAGGTCTCCTATGGGTCAGAGGAGGTCTTATTATGCCTGAACATGTTGTTAGCCAGGCACTGTTTTGAGCTCTGCCGAAGTTCTAGTACTCTCTGGAAGGTGCTTCATTCTAGCACCAGATCTCTGTTTTTGCTGCATGAAAATCAAATAGTCACTGACACTAGTTTTTTGCTCTTCGTCATATCAATTAAGTATTCATTTACAGATACCTTGGGGGTGTTTTCAGTACAACTTCCAGTGCTGATTTGGCAGCCATTTGTGAGTCTCATGAACCAAATGAGGAAAGGATGCAAGAACTGTATTGGCCAGGCCAAGGACCAACTGAATCTGAATTAAGTTAACTTACTGCATGGTCAGGTAAATGCTTTATAGGAAGACTGACAGGTTAGTTGACTGGGCGGCCACTACTCTATTTAGTTGTATGATCAACCGGCTTGCTCAGGCTGTCCTTTCCTTCCACTCTTTGATGCCTGAAGGTTCCTATGTCAATTCACAATTACCGTCTTCTCCAATTATTTTTAAGATGAGAAAATTTTCGCCCAAAAATGTATTTCTTTGATATTCAGAATTTCATTATTTAATGAAGTTTTTCAGGACTAGGATAATGAGCATTCATAGATCATCATTTTGTTTATATAAATAACTCAAATAAATTCTTCAATAATGTTTTATTTTATAAACTATATATAGTTTTATTTTATAAAGTATATATACTTGTCAAAGAGAAGAGAGGAAAAGTAACATGTAAAATTGTTAATCTAACTAAAAAGGAAGGAGTCTGTGTGTGTGTGTGTGTGTGTGTGTGTGTGTATGTGTGAGAGAGAGAGAGAAAAAGAGAAAGAGAGAGCGAGAGCATATGCATGTTCACATGTAAGAGAGACAGAAAATGTAGTGTGCTTTTGTGTTTATCTCCTTCAACTCTATCTGAAGAGATATCTCAATTTAGAGGAAAACACACTGAACTGGGACTCCCAAGCCTTGATTCTATGTTCCTTCTAGTCTTGTTTTTGTCACAAACTGCCGAGAGCCTGGGTAGACCACATAGCTACTATGTGTCTCATTTTCCGCATCTGAATTCTCATCCCCATCTGCCTTCTGATTTGTATAATGTGACTTTAATAGTATAATAAACATCAAAGCAGTAGGACTATGGAGTTTCTATAAGTGCCCAACAATGATTAAGTGATATCAGTATTGTTCTCAATAGCATGTATTTGTGCCCAATTTTGGTTTCATTACTATAATCTTGTTACTACCTTTTCCTAGTTTTTGTTTCTTTGGCGGAAGAAGGGCCACTTTGTGCTTCTTTGTAAACACTTCAAGAAAATCTCCTGTCCTATCATTTTATCCATCATCACAAGACCCTACTCAGGGTTCCAAAAAGACAAATAAGCAGTACATAAAATTTTTACTAATGTGTATGCCAGCTCGATATAAATCCTCCTTTTATTTGTGATAGAGGCTATCAGGTTAGAGTGCCCTGAATTTACTGTCTGAAGCAGAGTAACCACTCTGGTGGAAATTTAGGTCATACACATACTCAAAAGCCAAAATGGGATTCATAGGAGAGATGCGCTTGGATCTCTGCAGAACTGCTGCTTTCCTTTCTGACCACAAATGTCAACTTCTGTGCCTAGCATGCAGGGAGACCTATACTGGGGAAGATATGTGTATTAGCAACATTAATGATAACAAATATGAAATGAGCCATTTCAATAAATTAGGAACTCTGGAAGCAAATTATATTGATTTTGACCCGGATTCCATAATAAACAGAGGCTATGAAAACAACAAGAAAAATGTATACATATGTGAATACTTACTGTATTGACAATTTCTTCCCATGAATTCACCGGGGCACTCACAGGAATAGTTAGCAACAAGGTCCGTACATATTCCACCATTTTTGCACGGCTCAGCTTCACATTCATTTATGTCTGAGGAAAAGAGAAAGAACAGAGAAAATGAGAATTATTGGTTAAAAAAATGATTAGTTATTGGAAGGATTTAGGCCTTTCAAGTAAAACAAAATCTAAGCAATGCTATTACTTTTGTGTGTTTGCAAGTGTGCATCTATGTGTTGAGTCAATAATAGAAACAGTGCTCAAAATCAACAACTGATTGATAATCAGATTCACATGGAATTAAGCATCCCAAAGAAAGACCAACAGAACCAAACCATTCCCCAATCCTGAAAAAAAATATGAATAGTTTGGGGAAATATTCAGTGTATCCTTAGCATTAAATCGAGCAAATTAACCCTGATAGAGAGATGAATTGGTATCACTTACAAGATCTGGAAACCTCCCCTGCAGCAACAACTGCCAATTAACACTGTCTCATTTCATCTTAATTCATTAAAATTCTAACTGACAGAGATGTTTTAGTTTCTAAATAGTTCGCCTTTGATGAATGCGATGAGAAGCAAATTAGAGTTAATAGCTAAAACTCGTTACATTAAGCAAAGTATAATAAATGTAAATGATGATCACTTCCTAATCTCATTCAAGGGTTTCTAAAATTAGGATGACTAAAGGGACTTACCTTTGATATACTATTATTATACCTGATGCAAAATCATGAAATATAAAACATTCAGCAAATTATACTAATTTCTATGCTAATTTTGGACAACAGATACAACGAATATGATTTTAAATGAAACAAGAAATAATGACTAATTCAGTCAAATATCTATCAGGATAACTTACACATCATTCCCTCTAAGCACAGCACCAGGCTAGGTTCTGTGGGAGCTAAGAGTGTAGTTGGAGGACACGCAACCACTCCTCATTGCTTTCCCTTCATATCAACTACTCCCAGTGAACTCCTTCTCTGCCCTTATTCCCGCAGCTCCTTACAGACCTGAATGGGGTTGCCTAGGAACTGTCTATTTATGTGCCTTTCACCCTCTCACCTAGTTTAACTGCCAGACCTATGGATGTAGCCCCTGTCCTGCACTGTTCTTTGTATCTCTGTGAATGCTGCACACTATCTGGGAGACCACTGGTACCCCAAAAATGTTTCTTGATAAAATTTCTAACAAAAGATGAGAAATAGTGGACCAGACAATCTAACTAAGCAAATTGTTTCAGATGTGTAGTGTATCTTCTGATACACTACAATGTACCCAAATGTATTTTGAAGTACTGGGTTTTCACAGTGCTTAAAGCAATATGATCATAAATTACCCTCTCAAAACTAAACAAGAACAACACACCAGAAATCTCAGTTTTGCCTTTTTCTTCTAAACAGTATCTCCTCTTAGTATCAGTGTTGGTTATCCTCTCATTTTAAGTTTACTGTAAAGTTAGGCCTAAAATTCCTTAGGCAGCTGATGACATTCTCTGAAAAAGACATCCTTTTTGGTTTCTGGTTGACTGTCAAAATTTGAGAGTAGAGACAATTCTTGACTGTGTTTAAAAAATCTAGATAATTTGAGTATTTTGTAACATCAATAATAGGATAAAATCATAATCTGATAATCTCTAAAAATAGTTGTGTACCATAAAATATAATAAACTCCTTAATATTTGAAAATAAACTCTCCAGAATGAGGAAAGGAAGGAAGGGGAGAAAGGAGGAAGGGAAGAAGGGGGGAAGAGAGGAAGAGGCAAACAGGGGAAGGGAGGAAGGGAAAGGATGCCGCCATTTATTCATTATCTGATGGAATATTTAGCTCTTTTTAGTCTTAATGAGAATTTCATGTAGTCTTGATTTATATTGGACTAACATGCAACATATTTTCATTACATTTTGAAAGCAGCACAGAAGTCACTGTGTTACTTATTTTGTTGTCAGCTTAATGTAAGGTAATTGCAGTATCTGGCTACTTGGGAACATGCCTACTTTGTCTCTCCCTGCATCATATTGACTACATTTTTTAAGATGAGAATATGTCAATGGCTAATAAGAAACTAAAGTTCATGTTAGAGAATGTACTGCCTTATTTTATAAAGTTAGATATAACAAGTTATTCTTTTATTTACCTATGGGGAAGAAACTGAGTATTGATGTCTGAAAAGCATGTAAGAGAAATAAAATTTGATCTTGAAGGAAAGGCTTAATTAAGGTTAAAGACAGATGGAGATGGTAATGTATTTCCAAAAAGGAAGCCAGAATAAGTCACAACTTTGAAGAGAAACATTAATGGCATGATGGTGCATTCAGGAACACAAGTAGCCAGACTGTCTGGAGCATAGAGTGCAAAGGCAAGTTCTGGGGCTCTAAGTCTGAGGATGTAGATAGGGGCCAGATTATTATGAACTGTTAGTGACAGTAGAGGGAACTGTTCTTCATCTTTTGGCACTAACAACTTGGAGCTGGGTGGGAGGGTATCCTCTGTACCCTTGTACTTTAGAAAGAAGTAGTGAAGCCAATATTTGGGATGGAATTCAGAAATGAATGAAGGAAAGCAGAACGAAGAGACCCACACAGGATTTGATGCTAATAGGTACAATCTCTTTTAATTCTCAGGTAAGAGGCTCTAAGCATTTTGTTATTTTAATATTGAATTATATATTATGAGTAAAATCAAACCCAGCTCTTGCTGCTTAAAAATGTTAATAGAAGGAAATTCTTGCAGTCAATGATGTGAGAACTATGAAGAATCATTTTATATGCCTGTAAGGATATGCAGGCACTATTGTTCTTGGCTTCCTTATTTCTTCCAAGTATTTACACAATAAATAATACTTAACATATGTGAAAGGTGAATCTAATGGAGACAAATCAACCTTTGAACCTTCTAGCTATTTGATCATCAGGCCAAATCTACAGCCATCTACAAAGGAAGTTATAATTAAGAATAGCGGACTCGGAAATAAATAACAATTATACCTTTATCCAGAGGTTGATATAAGGTGGAATAAACTGGAACTGCATTTGCTGAAGTGAAAATGCTTTACAACCATAACCAATTTTTTAAAAAAATGTTTTTTAATGTTTATTTATTTTTGAGAGAGAGACAGAAGGACAGACAGAGTGAGAGCAGGGGAGGGGAAGAGAGAGAGGAAGACACAGAATCCGAAGCAGGCTCCAGGCTCTGAGCTATCAGCATAGAGCCTGCCATGGGGCTCTAACCCATGAATCACGGGATCATTATCTGAGCGAAGCTGGATGCTTAACTGACTGAGACACCCGGGCGCCCTTGTCCATACTCAATTTTTAGTACAGAATGACCTTTTATTGTTGGTCCATTTTTTGATGTTTTAAACCAAAAAACTACCTTAAACCTATTATTTTTAAAAAATAAAAATGTTACATTAAAGGGGTTTTATAGCCAAAAAAGTAAAACATTTCTGCATACGTACATATCTAATAACATGGAGACTCAGATAACATATGCAAATACATGGAAGAGTTTGTATATTAGTATAATGCAGGAGTTCTTTTTGCGGTGAAGGCTATTTGCACTGTGATTAACACTGCAAGCAATCTAAATGGAAACAGACCTCAATTTGAATAAATCATGTTTAATTAAAGACTAGATATAAATGTTCACAGAATATAATGTAATGAAATGAAAATTAAACATCTTTGTAATAAATCACATACATTTTTCTTTGTTATAGATCAAGACATTATCATTTCCAGAAAAAAAGTCCTCATCTATTCCCAACATAGTGAAATATACTACACTCCTTTGTAACTAAGAAAAATTTGACATAGCAGTCCCCAAACAAAATAGGAATTTCCATATTTGGCCATATTTATAGTTCATGTATAATATAATAGCTATCATTTTTGAGGTTTTTATTGTTATGACCGCTTCATGGGAACTGTTTTAAAAAAGAGCCTCATTCAGAATTGGATTTTATAATAAGATACCCAGCTGAGTTCTGATCCCTCATCCTGAAAGCATAAAACTGCTGCCTACCATCTCCTCTGGCTGAGGACAACGACAAGAGTTGAACATGGATTTCCAGAGGTGAACTCATGATGCTATTTTGTGTGTGTGTGTGTTGGAATTAAAAAGCAAGGTAAAGGAAGAAAGGAGAAGAACAGATAAGGGAATAGATAACTGATCAAAATAGAATGCATTTCTTTGAACGAAAGAAGTACTCTAGAAGAATTCCCAAGCCCTTTGCTCTATTGTAACTAATTACACAAATTCATTCATAAGATACACCTAGCTGACTCTATCATTATTATGTTGCACTCAGCCTATTTATATGCAGATTTATAAAGACATGTTGGTAGACCACCACTCACTTTGGCTTAAGTTTTTGCTAATCGAAAAAAATGCCAACCTATACACACTTTGGAGATTTCACCGTGAGAATCTTTTTCCAGTAACTGACAAACATATATATTCATAAGATCACTCCGAGTACTCATGACCTTATACACATCTGCATCCTGAGAAGTGTTCCATTACTCCTAGCCTTTTTCTCTGGATCTTTGTCACACCCATCATTGTGCAAATTATAGCCCCGAAGCCCATGATATTGACTTTGGAGTAGGAGGTTGTCAAAGAATTTTTGAAAATTAAAATTTTATTTGCTAGTTCCTTATTTGAGACTTCAAAAAACAATGACTTCTCTGGACATAATTTCTTGTCACAGAAACCATGTTGCTTCTTTTCATATAATTTTATTTAAATATTTGGTAATGCCATTCTTCATAAAAGACTCAACCAGCTGGCCAAAGATAAAATGGAGATTTCTGGAGTCTAATTCCCTGGGGCTTCTTCTGGAGCCTTTTAAAATTACTTGATTAACTAAATAACTAATTAATTAATTAGTTTCAAATTGTCTTACATTTGCAATACATAGATTAAGAGAGATAACAGGTAGCGTTCTAGGGCCATCGGTGTCCCAGTTTTGAGTTTACCCAGAATCCTCAGGTAGGTGCCATCTGGCCCCAGTAGTGGAGCTGCATTTACTTGCCAACCTGGCTTAGAATGTTTTGAATACTAACCACCATTTAGATGAGGACAACCAATCCTTCTCGGGGTGGGATCCATCTAACTTCCTCTTGAATGGAGACAAGGGTAACTTAATTCAATCATGATATTATCTCTTTTTCATCTCCAAGTACATCCAGTCCCAAGAGCATCAAGAAGGAACAACTAATTTTCAGGATGAGCATCCTTGTTTTCACATATTAAAAGGACACCATGATAAAGCCCTTATTTTCTTCTTTGCAAAGAAAGAATTTCTCAACTTTCTTATTCCTTTCCCTTGAGCTGTCTTTCCTCCTGCAATATTGTCATAGACTGTTAATTAGCCAGCAGAGCCTATTTTCAAGAGCCTGCTATTTTTGATCTTAACAACCCATCTTCCCTGGGCTCCCCATTAGCTATCAAATAATCTCTGCACCTCTTATGAGTGACTGACTTTTAAAATTTGACCTTTTATTTATTTTTCTTATCTGAAGCTTATGGCTATTCAATTTCTCTTTTAAATCTAAATAAATTATGACAAAAATCTAGAAATTCTATTCTCCCACTCAGATACTGAATTAAATTATCATGATCAGAATTATCTACAAAATCTCCGACTCTTTTCTGGGACCAGTTCTGTATATTTTTATGTGCTTGAGTTCTCTTTTGATCTTGCCTCCTGCTATTTCACTAGTAATTCATTTTAAAGTAGCAAATTAAAATCCGAATTCTTTAATTGTAACATATCACAAACCTTTTTATAATAACATACTGATAACCTTCACTTACCAACAACAAGAATGTGAAAAAACAAACAAACCTTATCCCTCACCATTTACTAACAAAGATCATACTCTCTGCCCATCTGTATCCTGGCATGCTAGCATTTATTTTGAGATTGGAATTTAGATGCAAAAATCTTTGCTACTAGTACCCAGGAACAGCCCAATTCTCCAGTATGTTTCCACATAAAAGTATTCCAGTGAGGTTTTATTTGCTTTAATCAGATATTTGGCCACTAAGATAAGATAGCTATTCCAAGGTACTTATAAAGAAAATAACAAGTGAGAAAAAGGGTTGGGGGAGGGGTAATCAAGAGGGTTCTATACCTCAAATATTTGATGCCTTGAAAACATTTCAGAAATAAAAGCTGCATGAAAAACATACAGGAGAAGCCAAAAGGAACCAATGTCTCTGGTGAAAATATTATCCAAAGAGCAAACCACCTCTAAGGACATTACCTCTAGGGCATGCAGTATTGTAACTTGCCTTGTAATAAATATTTGTTGATTGATAGAAAAGAACTGGGAGTATTAGAGACCTGAAGAGTTGTCAACCATACTATAACAGTGAGTGCCTTGACTGGGGCAGGTGTACCAGCCTACTTCTAAAGGGGCTCTATTAAGGAAAATGAAGTTAACAATGCTTGTTTTAAAAACTAGAACTTCTATTTTATTTTTTAAACATTTTTTTTAATTTGAGAGACAGAGAGAGAGAGAGAGAGAGACAGCGGGGGAGAGATACAGAGTGAGAGAAAGAATCTCAAGGAAGCTCCATGCTCAGCATAGAGCCCAATTAGAGGCTCTGCCCCACAACACTGGGATCATGACGTGAACCGAAATCAAGAGTCAGATGCTCAACTAACTGAGCCACGTGGGCACCCCAAAAGCTAGAAATTTTAAAACATAACAATGCCAAGGGCCTACACCAGAGATTCTGATTTAAATGGACTTGGGTGAAATGAAGTGAGTGATATTGTTTATATAGGAGTCCAGATGAGTCTAAAGGTAGCCAGAGTTAATACACACCAGGTAGAACCTTGGTCCATTCATCTATACATCCTCAGTGCTGTGCTATGTGCTAAGAATGCTTAATATATTGTGGTCCATTACTTTTCTCAAGGCTCTTAAAGTACAGTAGTTACTCAAAGAAATAATCAGTTACAGTGCAAAGTGACAAGTATTCTCACAGGAGAATGAATGTACAGTTTTGCAAAAAAAAATTCAAATATCAGTAACTAAACAAGTCTAACAGACTACAGAATCTCGAGTTTTAGAGGAGGAGTCAAGCTGACTGGGGAGAATCTTCTGAGTTATCTAGAGTTATAAGTAATTACTCTGTAAAGTCATTTTTCTAAATTAATATGCATCTCATTATTCCACAGATGTGAGATTGACTCGTAATGGTCTTAGTTCTTTGCTCCTAGTGTGTGTGTGTATATATATATATTTTATAATGTTTATAATGTTTTATCCAGAATTAACCACTCTGTTTTTGTCACCTGCGTTTCAAATTTGTTCACTTGCAGCTCTCTCTAGTTTTAGTGGTCAAGACTGATGATCAGACATTTTGGATTTTTTCTAGAGTGAGTAATCAAACACTCATTACTGGCTAAAATGAGATTCACGCTGGAAGCATAGCTATGACTCATATGCTTACTTTATCCACTCATTCACTCACTCACTCACTTACTTACTCATTAAAAGTTTGATGAGTACCTTCTATGAGTCAAGCCCTAAAATATATGACTGGATACATCAGTGAATAGGGATAAGTTCATACTCTAAGAGATCTCACCTTCTGTAATTCTATTCAGAAGAGAGAAAATTATAATAAAATAGTGAAATACATGTCCTACACCATTGCACACAAAAGGTACTGAGATCATAGAACAGGGAGTGGCTTTGCCTAGAGGAGACATGGAAGATTGCTTACAGAAGGTAATATTTGGTTGGTGCTTAAAGGATTGGCAGGAATTTTTTAGTAGGAAGGAATAAAAAAGAACATAATATTTTCAGAAAGAAGTGAGCACTTTTAAATGTCTGGCTATGTGTGGGGCTCCTAGGGGTGGCAGTTACTAGGTAGTATGGACCAGATTTTTATGGCCCTACAAATCAAGTTAAGGAGTCTGAACTTTAGTCCTTAAATACTGGAGAGTTAATAGAGAATTGAAGAATGTGAAAGGGGGCATGGGATCTTTATTTTAGAAAGCTCATTCACATGCTCTAGAATTTCATTACTGGGAACATTTTGGAAAAATAATTCAAAATGTCAGAAGGGAATTTTATGTTGACTCCATATTACTCAGGCCACATAACATGCTGGCTATGGCCATGTATGGTTAAACATTTAGTTTGGTTTGAATATAAACACACAGATTTCCTAATATTTAGGGTTGCCAGACTTGGCCACAAACACACAAGATGCCTATGCAATATTTGGCTCATACTTAAAAAAATAGTTTATCTGAAATTCAAATTTAGCATCCTGTATTTTATCTGGGAATCCTACTTAAATTGTCAAATAGAAGGTGATTTCTCCACATTTTCTTTTTTTTCCTTTTATAGAAGCACTTTAATTTTCAGCATACAGTCATGCTTTCCATTTTGTACATTCAGCAGACCTCAAGGAAAACTACCTGCAGTGGAAAATTACTATTGACAAACGAGTCTTCCTCAGGCTTTTGCTAACGCTAAAATTCATTGCTTGCTTTCTGCAAACTGGTTCATAATCTTTAGAGTTTAGAGTTACCTCCATGTAACCTTCAATACTACAAATTCAGACAAATAGCACTTCAGGATGACAACAGTAAGTATTTCCACCTAGTTGTAGACTATGTGCCAATTATTTGTCGAAGCATTTTATATATAACATGACACCCTGTGAGCTAGTAACCACGAACATAACTGTGTTACAGATGAGGAAATGGAGACATTAAAACTGTAAATAACTTGCCCATAGTCACTGATGTGGTAAAACTGAGATTAAAACCCAGAAAATGTGTCTCAAGAAACTATGTTATTCACCGGTATGCTTCCAGCTCCACTAGGAAATATTAGTATTCCCTCTTCATCATCACTTCATCATCACTTGCCTTTAGGTTCCACTCTATGTACTGAGGACAGATATAGAATGATATATGGTTCTTGACCTCTAAATGTTTATAATGTCCCAGTAATATTCATATCAGTGCTCTAGGTCAAAGAATCCAGTCCTAAAATCTCAGGAATATATTTTCCTGCCAATTCCTTAATTTCTCTTAGTAATTTTTCTCAAAATCTTAAGACTTAATGGGCATCTGCTCTAATTTTATTCCTGTGTACTTAGAAATTGATTTCTTTGGCTCTTACATTCTTTTATACATGCTTTTAACTTTACATTCAGATGAAAGAAATATATTTTAGTTCTTTCTTTATAGAGGGCATAGACATACTTTATACCTGTACAGTTGAAATTTTTATTTTTCAGGGGTGATAATACACATTATTTTAAAATCTTTATTTGAAAGAAAGCATACATACAGAAAAGCATACAAAACAATAAAGTTAAATGAATTACTGTTAAAAGACAACCTGTGTAACAAGCACCAAGGTCAAGCACAAGAACACTGCTAGTACTCTAAAAGTCTTCATGGGCCCCTTCCATTCACATTTTCTCCAGCCTCACAGAGGTAAACAATCTCCTGCTTATTAAGGCAATCATGGACTTGCTGTTTGTGTGGTTTATAATTCTACTACTTAACTATGCATTCCTATAGGAGACATTTATTCTTGTCTATATTTGAACTTTATAGTAAAAAAAAATCTTTCAGTGTGTGTTCTTTTGTTTGTGGTTTCTTCACAATGTTGTTGCAGGTGACTTCAGTGAATTTATTTTCATTGCTTTACAATATTTCACAGTAAAATACACCACAAGGCACTTTCCCTTTCTAATGCCAATGGCATTTATGCTGTTGCTAGGAATAAAAGCATCAGGGAGCATGCTTGTACATGTCTCCTGATGCATAAGTATACTGAATTTTGCGGGGAGGGTATACCTAGGAGTAAATGGCTGAGTCATTTATATGCTCTAGCAGATAATGCCAATCTGGTTGTTAAAGTGGTTGCACTCCTCTCAGCAATTTAATCCATAACACTTTTGGCAATACAGACTGCATGAAACTTACAGGTAACCACTTATTCCACTTGACATACAAGTTATAAGTACAAAGCCTTAACACCAGTATTTCCTTTTAAGATATATTTTTAACAAGAGAGGCTTTTCAGGGAACAAATTAGAACTCTCAATTCACTGCATTGAATTATTTTTCCCTTCAATGACTGCAACTTCTTTAAAAAAGTTAAGACAGTAACTTATGCTAAAAATAATGAACCACTAAAAAAATAAATAAAAAATAAAAATAATGAATCCCTGAAGGCATGTTAACAATGCCACATTTAAATAACTGGTAGTGCTATGCAGTTAAATTTTGCATATACAGAAAAATAATTTCACTTAATTCTAGAATTGCTTAAAAATAACTATGAATCAACTCTCACTTACAGACACATGTAGACTCAGAAAATAAAATAATACTTCCTACTCCTACATTTTAATATCTTTGAAATTTTATGTTATGGGAGTAATTAAAAATCGGTCAAAAATGATGAATTCTGTTATACTTCTAAAGCTACTTTGAAGAGGCAATTTGTGGGGAAAAATCTTATAAACTTTGACTGTAGAAAGAATTATCTACCTTTTTATAATATGGACTAATCCATATACATATGCTTCTATAGCATGCTTCTTGGTCATGTTGCTGACTGAAAATGTATGTACATTAAAAAATTTTTTTTCAATGTTTATTTATTTTTGAGAGACAGAAATAGATGGAGCATGAGTAGATGAGGGGCAAAGAGAGGGGGAAACACAAAATCCAAATCAGGCTCCAGGCTCTGAGCAGTCAGCACGGAGCCCGCCATCAGGCTCAAACTCTCAAACTATGAGATCATGACCTGAACCAAAGTTGGAGACTTAACTGACTGAGCCACCAAGTCACCCACAGGTACATTTTTTTAATGTTTATTTATTTTTGAGAGACAGAGAGACAAAGTGTGAGTGGAGAAGAGGCAGAGAGAGAGGGAGACAGAATCTGAAGCAGGACCCACGCTCTGAGCTGTCAGCAGAGAGCCCAACATGGGACTCAAACTCATGAACCATGAGATCATGACCTGAGCCAAACAAAGTAGGACCTTTAACTGACTGAGGTGCCCAAGCATCCCTATTTATTTAATTTAGTTTTTACTTTTTAATATTTAAAAAATTTTAATTTATTTATTTACTTCTAATTAAAAATTTTTTAATGTTCATTTATTTTTGAGAGACAGAGACAGAGCGTGACCAGAGAGAGGGAGACACAGAATTTGAAGCAGGCTCCAGGCTCTGAGCTGTCAGAACAGAGCCTGCTGAGGGACTTGAATACATGTACTGTGAGATCATGACCTGAGCCAAAGTTGGATGCTTAACAGACTGAGCCACCCAGGTGCCCCAGGCACCCCTATTTTTAATGAGACTTTTTGTATGCAGATATTTCTACTTCTGGGATTATCATCAGAGTAAATAAATGGGTAGGATTTTCATAAATGTTCTACAGAAGAGCAGCCTTACTTTGGAGAGGCATGAAAGACAGTATTTATCCACATAATTGTAAAGTCCATGGAAATTTTGATCCACTGAATGGGATAATTCAACAGATATTCTTAATATTACTTCTTTCTAAAACGGAGACATTCAGTGTTTTTTTAAGTAAGAACATCAACTCTATACATTTTGGCTGACAGATCACTAAGAGCTAGAGTTGATAGATTTAAATTACGGCTCCTCAATATAGCAAACACTCTTTTTGAAATTTCACTTTAGTTCCCATCAAGGTGAAAGAACTGAATGGCTGTATTTCCCTCAATTCCAGAATCTACATAATTATAGGAGGTTTCCTGGATTCCTGACAGACCTCAGGGCAACACAACATCTGCCACACTCAAGGCCACCATGGAAAAATCTGCTTCAAGCAACCAACTCACTACCTCATGCCAGTGAAGCATTGCCTAAGAGCCATTGCTTTTGATGTTTTATTTTGTCTCCCATATTTATTGTTAAGTATGCCAATTTGGTATCTTTTTTTTTCTTTAACAGTGATAACTTTGGGATTCAAGAGAACTTTAATTTCTGGCTAAGATATAGTCCAGATGTGCCCTCCAGCCTAAAACAACCAGAAAAGTAAAAGAGACAACATATATGAGACAACAGTTTTGAAGACACTGGACATTAAAAAAGAAAGAACAATAATAAACCAGGTGGGTACTACAGTTGTTCAGGTTTATTGCCTTAAGAAGGACTCCAGACCATGGCATAGAAAGGACGATCCAGGTAGATCCTGGCCAAACCTCTGAGATAAAAAGAAGGAGCTGGGAGGAAGGACACAGAGAGAACTCACAGGGATCTGCAGAGAACCCACTCAGGAATGCACCAGAGTGTGGATCACTTCATGCAAGTAAGAAAACCACTAAGGAAAGAACCATCTGTATGGAGCACAGGGTGCAACACTTGGAGCTCACATCAGGTTAGGAAAATTGCCTGATCCTTCAGGGTAGACTAGAAAATAAACTATTCATGGGGCATTGGGCAGAGGACTCAGAAGAAACTTGCCTCAGGGTGGGAAATAATTAGCCTAGACTAAAACCTCACTGGTCCTGCTTAACAAACCTTACAATCAAGACCCAGAAGGATCAAACTTTTCGAGTAACTTGTCTGTATAAGAGAACAAAGCTCAAGAAGATATGAAGAACTACAGAGTATCTAATACTCAACAGGTAAAATTCATGTCTGATATACACTCAAGATTAATCGTCATGCAAAAAGGCAGGAAACACACCAGATTTTAGAAGATAATGCTATTAAACAGCCATTATGACTGTATGTCCTATGTTGAAAACATTAGAGACATGGAAAATACAAAGAGACCCAAGCTGAAATTCTAGAGATGAAAACTATAATGTGAGATGAAAACTAGACTAGAAGAAAATAAAGCAGATTAAGCATTGTAGTAGAAAAGATTAGTGAATTTTTAAGACATAACAAAAATTATACGGAATAAAACACAGAGAGAAGAAAAACACTGGATATCAGTGAGTTATGATCTATACAGGTAGCCTAAAAGAGACATCTAAAGTCTGCAGAGTGAAAGGGACAGAAAAATATTTGGATAACAGCCACACATTTTCCAAATATGATAAAACTATACCCACAGATCCAGGCAGCTCCACAAATCCCAAGGACCAGAAACATGAAGAAATATCACAAAGGCACATCATGATTACAGATGTAAAAAAAAACAATTCTGTAGATAAAAGTAGTTTTTTCAATAGATTATGCTGGAAAAACTGATTATCTATACACAAACAAACCAGGAACTTAGATCCACTTCTCATGGAAGAGATATATATTAATATATAAAAATTAATCCAAAATGGATTATACATCTTAAGGTATAAACTAAAACTAAAAAAAAATTATTATAGGAGAAAATCTTTGGGGGTTTAGTTTAGGCAAATATTTCCTATATACAACATCAAAAGCATGAGCCATAAAAATTGATAATTTGAACTTTAAAATTATAAACTTTTGTTCTTCAAAGTTAATTTTAAGAGAATAAAAAATAAGCTGAAGATCAAAAGAATATACTTACAAATCAAATATCTGCTATTCGGAATATCTAAAGAATTCTCAAAAGTCAATAATAAAACAAGTGACTAAAAAGAAACTAGTAAAAAGATTTAAAGATACTCTTCACAAAGGATATATACCTAAGAATGGTAAACAAGCATAAGAAAATGTATTCAACACCATTTATTATTAGATAAATATAAATTAAAACTAAAAAGATACTACCATACAACCACTGCAATGGGTTAAATTAAAAAGACTCACCATACCCAGTGTTGGGGAGGGTGTGCAGGAATTTAACCCTCATAGACAACTGGTCACAGTGTAAAATAATACAATCAGTTTGGAAAATAGTTTGAGTTTCTCAAAATACTTAAACATATATCTGCCATATGATCCAGCCATTCCACTCCTTGATATTTATCCAAGAAAAGTGACAACTGATGTCCATTCAAAGAGTTGTATGAATGTACACAGCACCTTTATTTGTACTAGCCCCATACTGGAAACAACCCAAATGGCCATCGATTAGAGAATGGATAAATAAATTGTGAGATATCTGTACTATTGAGTAACACTCAGAAATGAAGGAGAATGATCTATTGGGGTGCCTGGGTAGCCAGTCAGATAAGCATCTGACTCTTCATTTCATCTCAGGTCATGATCTCAGGGTGGTGACATGGAGCCCTATGTTGGGTCCCATACTGAGCACGGACCCTCTTGGGAATTCTCCATTTTCCTCTCTCTACCCCTCCCCACTTGTTCTCTCTCTCTCTCTCTCTCTCTCTCTCTCAAAATAAATAATCTTAAAAATATAAAGAGAATGAACTATTTATACAAACAATAATATGGAGGGACTTCAAAATAATTATGTTTAGTGAAAGAAACCAAAGACCATGGATTTTGATTCAATTTATATAAATTTGTATAAATGCAAACTTATTTATAGATATAAAGCAGATAGGCAGCTGTATAAGTAAAAGGGACAGATGGAAGGGGCTACAATGGAGTAGAAGGAAACTTCTGAGGGTTATAAAAATGTTCAGTATCTTAATTAAGATAATAGTTTCATAGGTGCATAAACATGTCACAATGTACCATATTGTGTATTAAAAAATTTTAATGTTTATTAAAACAGAGAGAGAGAGAGAGAGAAAGAGAGAGAGAGAAGGAGGGAGGGAGAGGAAGAGGTAGGGGCAGAGAGAAAAGGAGACACAGAATCCAAAGTAGGCTCCATGCTCCGAGCTGTCAGCGCAGAGTCCAATGAGGGGCTTGAACTCAAGAACTGTAAGATCGTGACCTGAGCCAAAGTCAGATGCTTAACCGCCTGAGCCACCCAGGTGCCTCAAAATACATGTATTTTATTGTATGGTAATTATATCTCAACAAAGATATTAAATAAAGTCATCATGTCAAGGTTCTTTTTGTAACTCACTTATTTACCAACTGTGAACTTAGAAATACACACACACCCACACACACACACACAACACACACACACACCTAATACACATACACTGCGTCACAGTAACCGGCCCACAAAATTAATGAGGGACATCAGCCTTCTCATCAAATTCACATCAGAAAGGGTTTTTTTTATACTTACACCTCAAAGTGAGAACTATGTAGTCCAAATGAAATGAGGCAGCTCTTATTGAAAAGACGGAGTAGTTTAATAAAACATACTAATAGAAGGAGCCGTATTCATAAAAATGACAAAAATACTAATTTTTTCACAGCAGTTTACCTCCTGCTTTGCAGGTTATTTTCATCACTCCAAGAAGGCTTTGCAGGAAGTCTTAAATGAAGATGAATGAGGAAAAAGTCATATAACCGCAAGATTTTCTATTGCTCATATATTTTTGGTTTCAGATTGCATTTATTTCTGATATGGTTGACGGTAAGAAATCGGAAGACTATTAAACTATAACTGGGGTTGCCCATGCTTTTCCTAATAGTTCTTATTTCCCAGAAAATTTTCTGAGGTAAGTTCATAAAATATATTGATATGTATGTTTCCTGTACTCTTTTGATCTATTTAAGAGACTGTAATTTTCATATAGGAACCATGAAATCATTTTCTCTAATTCTCTTTGCTCCTACATGAGAGATAGGACTTTAGAAACAAATATATGTGTATATGTGTATATATATATATATATACATATTATATATATATCCACACACATATGTGTGTTTATACATATTATATATTTGAAAATAATTTTATTATTAATTTCTTTTAATATATATTAAGATGGAAATCTCAATTTGATTAATTACTTATCATGTAATTTCACATTGTAAAAGTAAGCCTTTAGGGCAACAATTTCCATCATCTCCAATGAACCTGATTAAAATAATTGGCTATTTCCATAACAAGCACTCTAACAAACGATCCTGTTCTGTCAGACAGGAATGGGTCTGATTAGAAACTGCACTGCTGTGTTATGCTATTGTAAGATTAATGCAGAAAAAAAGTTTAGTGCCTTTTAATAAAATCCAGTGGCTTGTGAATTGGACTAAATATCAGTAAATAGTAAGTGTAAGGGTAACTCCACTTAATTTGGTTGTTTAATTTGGCCCTGAGTATAATTATTTGAGTTTATGCAGCAACTTACTCCCCTACACTCATTAAATCTTTTTCTCCTGTGTTTCAAGAGGATAAAGGAAGGCTTATGTAGTCTCAGTTAAATGGGTGATAGAGTTATCTTCAGAAGTGATATTATTTTCCTAGAGTAGAATCCATCCACAAGGTACTGCAATATTTAAAACATTTTGTTACGTCATGCACAGGTAGAGAACAACTAAGATCTATGATGATCTACTTTACTGAATATACAAGTATATTTTTGAAATATGTAGAGCTTTTTATAGGTACTGCCTCTAAACTATAATAAATTCCTATGTTAAATTTCCTATGCCAAAGCAGTGGAGGGGCAAAGAGACAGGTAAACACAAAATCTGAAGTTATAGTAATTCCACATGGTTAAATACGATTGACATCTTATTTTTATCTTTCTGCTATATATATATAATATATGCATATATAAATTTATATACATAAATTATGTGGACACGCAATTATTTAGTCCAGGGCTATTGCATTCATTATCAATATACAACTCATTATACAAATGAGAAAATGATTTCTAAAAACTACCTCTTACATAATTATTCTTCATGCCCTCCTCAAATGTGTTAGTTATACCATTTATTTTAGTTTTATTTTTTTAAGTTTATTTATTTAGTTTTTGAGAGGGACAGAGACAACATGAGCAGGGGAGGGGCAGAGAAAAAGGGAGAGAGAGAATCACAAGCAGGCTCCACGATGTCAGTGGAGAGCCCAATGCTGGGCTTGAACTCACAAAACTGTGAGATCGTGGCCTGAGCCGAAATGAAAAGTCAGATGCTTAACTGACTGAGCCACCCAGGTGCCCCTATTTCAGTTCTTCTATCGATTACGTATTCAACCTTAACCAATATATTTAAAGCTGTAATTTGTTCACAAGCTTTAGACATTAAAACTATACCACCCTTCAAGTCTCTTGTCTGCCTCTACAGTCCACCAATTTTTTTCACTATTAAATTTTTCTTATTTTTTTCAACACATCTGTTCTATTGTGGTAAATATGTCAGTCAGAGGAAGCTACAATTTTTACTTCTTTAAGGTTAACATGTTACCTCTCTTAGGGGTTTGGGGATTTTCTCTATAACCATATTTCACTAGAATTTGTCTAAATACATATTGCCTTTTATTCACTGTGTTGGTACTCATCAATTTATTTCAATACGAAGAGTCATTTGTTATTGCCTCCAATTTCTTCATTTTCTCTAGAACTAAAAAATTAGTCCTATGCTAAATTTCTTAATTGATTTTCCGTGTTTGTTAAACACATATCTCATGTTTTCATTTGTTTATATTTTAATCTAAGTTTTGAACGATTTCTCTGATTTTATTCTCTTGCTACATTAAAAAAAGATCTTTCCAATGACATTTCCTATATCCATGAACTCTTCTTCAAAGCGACATATTCTTATTTTATGAAAATAATATTTTCTTTGCTTTTAATTAAGATGTTTTAAATTTAATTTTTTTTTAATGTTTACTTATTTTTGAGAGAGAGCAGAGCGAAAGCAGGGGAGGGGCAGAGAGAGAGAGGGAATCTCAAGCAGGCTCCAGGATCTGAACTGCCGGCACAGAGCCCAATGTGTAGCTTAAACCCACGAACCATGAAATCATGACCTGAGCTGAAGTCAGATACTTAGCCAACTGAGCCACCCAGATACCCCATACTTAAGATGTTTTAAAAAGGTCTCTCTGTCTCATTATCATACTTGTGTATGATTAACTTGTATCAGTTATTCTATGTATTCATTTTGGGTCTTCTCTTCTGTGTTGTTTACTTCAAATGACTACTGGTCCTTGATTGTCTATTTATATGAATGAAAAAGCTATATTGATTAATATACTTAACAGTATAGTTTCTTCAGTTTTTTTGATAAGTTTATTTTCACTAATAGTCTTCTCTCCTGCATGGAAGGACTGACTTTAAGCTCCAAGTATGTAGAGCTAGGCAGGGAGCCGGCAATAAGGATACCTCTATTTGCAAAATGAGAAGGGTTTTATTAAGTGATGCCTAGTTCCAAATTAGGAAGCCAAGCCCTCCCCATCCCCACCTTAAAAAATAACTCTTCACATTTTTAGATAGCAGTCTATCAGTTGTAGCCTTGGAAATAATGTTTTGTATGTAGGGGTATAAAGAAGGGAGGAGGTGAGCAACTGGGTTCACTGTTGTAAAGAAAATTCTGAATTAACTAACTTGATTTCTGTCCACTCATTTCTCTGTACCAGCTGACTCTAGCTGACTCCTAGCTTGGACCCTTCTGCTAGGGGAACAGCTCTTACCTCCATTTCAAATTTTTCCAGGTCAGGGATGTAAGTTCTTTGTCCCCTTCTCTATCAACACAATTTCTTTCCTATATTCCTTCATCTAGAAGTGTCAAAAATCACTGGGGTGCTAATAGTCCTTTCTCACAATTTTTAGACTATTAAAATTAATTTTTTAATTTTCTTTAATTTTCAGTTAATTTTAATACATCAGTAAGATTTAAAAATAAAGGTGTGGTAAATATGTATATTCAGTTTTCTATATTGAAAGGCTAAATTTAAATTATATACACACACATAGTTAGGTAGGTAGGTAGGTAGGTAGGTAGAAACATAGAAACAAAAAGGAGAGAATCCATTAGGGTACCCTTTTCCCAAACAATTTAACTAAAATGTTTACTGTTTACTCCAACGTTGGTAATGAAGAAGCTTTTTAAGCATTTCGAAACCAACCTTCCACAGCCATCCCTTGACTTAAAGATGGCCCCCTGGGAAGGGTGGCAGCCCCATGCATAAAATAATTTCTTCTGACTGCTCAGGAAAGTTACAGAAGAACATATTCCCTGAGAGAGCAATAAACTCAGTCCCAGAGATTGTTTAGGAAAGCTTCAGGAGAAGTTATGCTTTTTTTAAATCTAGCATCCACTAGATAAAACCTTTCTTCAACACATACTCATTTGAGACACCAGACCAGAGTACCATCAACACATGTCATATAGACAGAAAGAGAAAAGAAGGTAAACACAGTTGGGGCTTTCCCCTCTATGTACCATCATTATCAAACATTTTATGCCAGAAGTTAAGCATGATCCATAATTTTTTGATGTAATTCTTCTCAGCAGAAAAAAGAACAGGTACTTAATAAAGTTCTGAGAATATTTCTTTCACCACTCTGATTCTATTAAAAAGCTTAAGAGTATTTAACAAGAATCTCTATATAACCCTTTGGTTCTTTCTTTAAAACAAAGGGGAGGATTTACTCACATTATCAATTCTTAAACAGTTTTATATACACTCTGGATGTGAAATAAGGTGCCCAACAAATAACACTCAAACACTATGAAGAAATAAGTTAAAGAAAGGGGTTGGAGGTAATGGGGGTTTAGGTGTCCAAACTTTTCCAATTAAAAGAAAAAGATACACATACTTGTGCGCGCGCGCGCGCGCGCGCACGCACACACACACACAGGTTCTGGTATCACTTCCTCACACTCTATTTTCATGATTGTTAATATTCTCTAAATTCAAGATCATTTTTAACATTACAAAGTCTGGTTCTATGTTTTTGCCAGATCAATTTCTCGAGCCCTTTGCATTCTGCCCATATAGTAGAACTCAGTGTTCCTGACAGTGGCAGAGGGGCTAATCTGTGTGATCTCTTTAAGGAAACCTGTAAAGAGAATGACATAGAAGAAGGTGATGAGTATTTTTTAATTCTCATGAATTCTTGTTGGCTAATTTGCTTTTCCCTTGTAATTATTTCTTATATAGATGTGTTATGAATTAAAAATAATAGAATACAGAAAGCTAAGTGCATAACTTACAAAATACATAAGTATTCGAAGAGGTAATTAGAATAAAACAGTACTTCAGCCTTACAATATTGCATATTTTGATGACAAATAAAACTGGATGCTTCTGAAATTTTCTAGACCATGAGAGCTAGAATATATTACTGAACAAAGAGTGTTTCTCTAATGAAGCAGCATGCTGCATATAATTAAAGCATTAAAATAGTATACAGACAAAAGTGCTAGGCACAACAAGCTTCATTACATATGATGAAAAATAAAAGAAGAATATATTTGTAAAACCAGATGTCCTAGTAAGTAAAAGTAAAAATAAATTGAAATCTGACTGGTTTATAAATCTATCAATTATATTGGACAGAGTCAAATAACACTTTGGCATTCTCATTTTCCTACTTCTATCTAACAATTCACAAAAATGGGTAACCTTAAGGGTTTTACCATTTTACTTCTTAACTCTGAAAGTGAACACTGCTCTGATATTTTAAAGAATATTATCTGCAACTGAAGGAAATTAAAGTGAATACTGGGAAAATAATTTATCCAATTCCCCTAGCAAAACACGCAAAAATTCAGCTGCACTCATACATATCTAAATACGTCAGCTTTCTCTCAGAGACATGCCCTGAATTATGCTACAAAATAGAATACCTGGGAGATGAAAGAGCATTCAGAATGTCAAAACAGAAATACATCGATTATGAAACCATAATTCTAAAGTGCTTCTAGCATATACAAAATACATTTATATTCCATAGTTATGTAGTGTATAGTACTACCTTATTATAAAGTAAGTTTTGCATCTATTTGCTATTTATCCCTCAATTACATGGTAAAATTGGACAGTTAAAAATAGAAGAATACATAAATATATAAATATTTGGTTTTATGTCCTGAAGCCTTTTATCCTAATATGTGTAGGAAAACCATTACTTTGGAAAAAAATATATTTTTGTGATAAATTCTTCATTTTTTGTAACAAGTTGTTTACCTTAATTTTTGAAAACTTCAGGTCAGGTAATTCGTTCTGTCATTCCATGCTTTTGCATTTCAGTTTCATTCTTAGTATAGAATGTATTGATCTAATAATCATACTCTATTCCCCCAAATATCTACAACCATTTTATATCCCCTCAAACTCATTTATTAGAAAATGCATAAAAATTTCCCCTGTGGTGCCTATAACAAAAGAACAAACAGAACAATAAAAAGAAACAATGTACAATTTTTATTATATTTTAATGACATCCCCCTTGCCTGTACATGCCCAACCAAGTGGAAACATTTTAGCCATGGACATCTCCAGAGATCCACTTTATGCCACTCTGCAATACAAATTAATGGGTAGAAACTTCCATTAACAGAAAAAGTTAAAAGGCAACTAGCTTTCTATTATAAATGAACAGTGCATGTATGACTTAGGTCATCCTAAATCACTATATGAATACCAGGGTACGGACGTTGGTACAAGTATTTCCCGTAGGGCTGCACAAATTTCTCTGATAGAGGTTTCATATTGTCTCAATAATCATAAGTAGACTGACAATTTGTAGGTAGAAAATGGTGTCTTTTGGGTTAGCATCAAGCAGAAGAAATGAGTGAACATAAATGTAAGACATTCATTTGTTGATTACTCTTACAAGTTCAAGTTTACATGAGCTCATATGCTTAAGTATATTTTTTCTTTCAAAAATGTTAAATATTCCTAGTCCTTTCTAACCATGGTCTCAAAATTCTCAATCATATATTTCTTTCAGTAAAGTTTAATTGTGGTATGTACTTTCAATAAATGTCTGTTTAAGTACTTGTAGGTTATATACAAATATTACTAAGTGAATATATTGTGTACATTTTAAAATGCATATAGAAAATATACATTTTAAAAATGAGAAAATGTTGCAATAAACATTTTTAAAGCATTTTCCTAATTGTTATGGCTTCATATTATCATTAATATTTCAAAACACTGTAATCACTCTGGGTGAGTTCATCAACGGTAATTGTGCAAGTAAAAATATAGTATATATCATATTTATAATTTCATTTTAGGAGGTTAACCTCCTGTTGATGTGATCAATTTAACACTGCTTTATCTCATGTTTTGTGCTTAGCTCATATTAGGAGAAGAAATGTCAGTGTCATTTTCCACTCTTCTTGCATTATCAGTATTTTCTCCAATCTGACATTTCTCTATGTATGTTTTTTTCAGGCCAGTGTGGTTTGGTAAGGGCTAATCCATGTGGATGGAACTAGAGGGTATTTTGCTATGTCAGTCAGAGAAAGACACATATTATATGATTTTACTCATATGTGGAATATGAGAAACACAACAGATGATCGTAGGGGAAGGGAAGGAAAAATAAAATAAAAACAGGTAGGCAAACCGAAGAGACCCTTAAATACAGAGAATAAACTGGGTGTTGCTGGAGGTGAGGTGGGTGACGGGCATTAAGAAAGGCACTTGTTGGGATGAGCACTGGGTATTATACGTAAGAGATGAATCACTGGGTTCTACCCCTCAAGCCAAGACTACACTGTATGTTACCTAGCTTGAATTTAAATTCAAAAAATCAAATAAAATAAAAGAGCCAAAGGATTACGTGCTGCTGTTTGTCAACCCAGTGCAGGAGAAGAAAGCTCAACTCTGAGGTCTATCGAGGCCAAAAGCTGGGATTCTTGAATTCCTTATGGTGGTTCAAATAGTTGTCTTACAAATGCCTAGAAAACTTGGCTTAAATTTCCACTAAGGCAGAGGTCTGTGAACTATGGAGGCCAAATCAGGCCTGCCACCTGTGTTTTGTGTGGCCTGCAATCTAAGAATTTTTTTACATTTTTGGTTTAAAGGAAAATGCTTTGTGATATGTGAAAATTATATAAAATCCAAATTTCAGCATCCATAAATAAAGTATTATAGGAACCCCTCTAAAAAACAGGTAACATAACCAGTTGCACAGGGCTAAAAATATGTCGCTTTGTAGAATTTGTACTTTTCCCTAAGAATCTCTGCACTAGTGTCCTTCTGACAAACAAAAGCAGTCAGGTACCTTGTCAATTTATGTGGCAAATAGTAGTAAAATTAATATATGTAATTGTTAACAAATAAATATAAAAGTATATTCTCTTATTTTCTTTGCACGCACCAGAAGATTTTCCTTGCACTCTTCTAAGGAATATGCACCCCAAAAGGAAAACAATACACTATAAGTAAAGTGTAATGGGGATTTAACATATGATGTTATATTTGTTTTTAAGCATCAAATCATATTCTACTATTTACAACTCCTAAAACATGATAATAGTTAACAGAATTAGATATTTTGTTATTTCAATCCTTTTAAAAATGTTTATTTATTTTTGAGAGAGAGAGAGAGAGAGAGAGAGCAAGCATGAGCGGGGGAGGGACAGAGAGCGAGGGAGACACTGAATTGGAAGCAGGATCCAGGCTCCCAGCTGTCAGCACAAAACCTGATGCGGGGCTTGAACTCACGAACTGTGAGATCATGACCTGAGTGGAAGTGGGATGCTTAACCAACTGAGTCACCCAGGTGCCCCTCAATCCTTTCAAATATAATGAAGTATTTCTAAGTTAAGGAGAAAAAAAAACGCAAAGAGTTCTTAGGCTAGCTTGAGGACAATTGTCTTTTTAAAAACTGGGTTTGGTATGCCTAATGTTATATATTCAAACCTATGTACTTGATAGACACTAAGATCACAGGGTGACTATAAGGGAATGATTCACCCAAACCAAAAAATGAACACTGGGTTCTTCATTAGCCAAAGAGCTTCTCAGTATATAATATATAAAACAAAAGCATCCTTTACCTAATACCAGATATTTATTTCTCCCTATCATTGAATCAAATCTTGAACCATAGCTTCCACAATTTTCCTGGTTATCTTTAGGTAAGAAAAATATCCTTACTTACTTTCAGTTAATAAACAAACAGTCATTTACATTTTACATTTAAAACTAAGTTCAGTCTTATAGCATCTAAAAATCCATAATCATATCCAGCTTAGGCCTACCTTGGCAAGGAAAGAGCAGGCCCTCTCCTAAGACTTGCAGGGCCTGGGCAAAATGGCAGCTCTCTTACATGTGTAAATATTTAAATGTTATAAATAAGTTAATAAATCATGAAATGTGTGTGTGCATATATATATGCATATATATGCATATATATATGTACATTTTCCTACATGTCCAACAATGTGAAGAACTAGGTTTACATTTAGAACTCACAGATACTCAGAGTTTCCTAAAATAATGTGAGAACCCTGGAAAAAGGGCTTTCAACCCACCCTTGTTAAGGGATAACTCAGCTTGAACATCCAAGGTCTGCCTCCCTTACCCAGTAAACGGCTATCCTATGGCCTATCGCTGAGCTGAAGGGTGTGCATAGTAGTAACTCAGTTCATCCACAGCAGGGAAGATATGAAGAAGAGGCCAACATAAGCCCTGGAAGTAAGCTTGGTGTCATTTGGACATGGTATCCTGGGAGCCTGACTACCTTGAGCATGGCCTAGAAGGGGAAAACTAGATCTAGTAGGTGGGTGGGCAAGCTCCTTTGTGCCCATCAACTTCTTGCCCCATCCACTCCTTCGCAGAGTAGACAAGAGGAATGTCTTCCTTGATGGTCAGGTTGAAATGTGCCATTGGTGAGTACTGGATGTGCTGAATGTAGAATTGTGGGTTCATTATCTCCTGGGGCAATTTTTGGGATTTTTTGAAGATACCTCATTTCTGGGAAATTCCTCACCTCTAGCTGCCTTCTCTGACAGGTCACTATCTTCTGTCTCCTGGTCCCTGTGGACCACCACTCTGGTGAGGCAAAGAGCTTCCTTCTCTGGCCTTTGCTCTTGGGCTCCATCTCTCCTAAGATAACACAGCTGCTTTGTTTTGAGAGGTTCACATCAGGCCCACAGGAAATGTACATATTTTTCACTGCCATATTTTAAAAGTGTAGTCCATTGATCAAACAATTCCTTGCCCTTGCTCCATACTGCAGTTTCACTCACAGCCTCTTGTTTTTGGACATTCCCAGGCAGGTGTGAAATCGCCAGTGTGTATATAATTGCATACAAGAAGTCATTACAAATAATAAAGGAAAAACTCAGTGTTTTTTTTTTTCTGATCTCCCATGGTCTCTTTTTCCTTTATCTATTTCCTATCCTATTACCTCCTTTAAGTAATAATGTACTTAAGATCAATCATGTTTTGTAAAAGGAAATATTTAAGGAAACAAGACAGTCTACTTTTAAAACCAACCAAGGCTCTCAAGTTCTCTACTTCAGAAAGCTTTCAAATAAAAGTTGAGCAAGAAATTTGAACCTCAAAGTGTGACTGTAGTTTTGAATGGCAAAACCAAATCCTGTCCAAAGTCTCTGAAAAACAGAAAATGACTAGGAGGTTCATTTTAAATATACTTTCTGAACCATTTGAGAATGGCAGGTCATAAACTACAGCAGAAAGATAGCTTGCAATCAGTATTTTCCTTCAATTCAATTGCTCTGAAAGGGAAAGAGAAAGACTATAGTCTCAGATAAAAATGTCACACTCTTACAAGACTATAGTCAGAGAAATTGAAATAAATTATGTTTGCTATGAGCAGAAAGTATCAATTAAAAATAGAGCCAACTAAGAGTTAAACTACCCCCCAAAAATAAAACAATTTAACTTTAGTTTTTGATATATAAGGCCATCAATGAAAAAATATACTAAATACCTTAGATGACTTTATAATTTAAAAAGGCAATTGAGAGTCCAGGAACTTATTGAGGCACACTTAAAAGATTAACCAGAGATAACAGTCATCCTGAGTCAACCCATCTATATAATTATGGTAATGTTGGCAGTAATACATTAACATGGACATTAAAATCTTTTACAGAGAGAAAAGGGCACATGGTAAATTTCAGCAAAAAAACCCCAAAAAACAAACAAAAAAACCAGAAACCAAAGCAAGAAAAAAACACATAAACCCAACAGCAACAACAGCAAAAAACAAAACTAAAATTAAAATCCATGTGTATAAAAAGCAGATATACACTGAATTTTATTGTAAATGAAGACACAAAAAACAATTCTGAAAAATGCTAGCTGTGTTGTCACCAAAATGATATCTTACCAACTTCTAAGTGGACTCCATTGGCTACTCTATTCAAACATGGTAAATTGTTTATATATAGCTCCATAGACATTTGGAGTAATTTCCCAGTTTCTGCAAAAGGCTGATTTGGACCCTGAGGCTGGCCTTAAAGGATTTATCTTTACTGCTGTACAAGGTGCACTGTGTTTGTTGTTCTCATTTTATATGCAGAGCCAATTGAGAAGAATTTGGAATTATTATTTACTTTTAATATACACTCTGATTTTCCCCCCAAAGCAGTTGAAACAGCTTGCAGTAAAATCTCTACACATTAAGGAAGTTAAAAATAAAAATAGATATCCAAAACCATATACTAGAGTGGGAGTAATAGGATCCTAGGATGGAATACTTACAGGATTTGAACATTAAGTTTGTCTAAGTCAGATAAGCAAAATAGCTTCTATAGTTCTAAGTACCTGATAACACCAAGCATTTCTCTACCTCAGAAAAAAGAAATACGTACTTCCCCAAATATATAAAATGTATAAATAATAATCTCACATAAGGTATCTTGTCATTCATTCAGCAAATATTTATTGTAAACCTACTAGATAAAAGGGATAAATTGGTATGTAAAATAAACACATAACTCTGATAAATAAGGACAAATAACCCCAACAGGTCTAGTGCAAGAGACAGAAGGATTGCAATGATCTCCATTGTAATTCCCTATGGTTTTCTCTAGGTTTCTATCTTGGTCAAACAATAAGCAAGTGTTTGCTGAGCTCTTACTAATCATTCATTTATCAACTATATTTTGAGTATCTGCCACGTGCAAGGCACGATTCTAGGTTATGATCAGGAATAAGTGATGACTCAGGTGGAAATTGTCTTTAACCCACCTGGAGTGATGAGAAATACACAAAGAAATACAAAGAAATGTAGACAGAATGGAGAAATAAGTGTCAATCAAGGTAGAAAGTAGAGTGGGCTTTTCCTGCTTACAGGAGTGGAAATCGTGAGGGGGCTCCTAGAGGATCTGCACCTGGTATAGATAAGCCATAAAGCAAAGGGCTCCCTGGCAGGGAAAGCACATCAGCAAAGGCAGCACAATGGGCAATCAAGGGACATGAAAAAGAATAGGAAGTGGCTAAGGGGGCGAAGCGAATATGGAAAAACAGTAGGGAAGTTAGTTCAGGGCCAGGTTTTGGCAAATGATAAGGTTCAATTTGTGGAGCTGCGAGCCTTCACTGTGTCTCTTGCTGTGCAAAGGCTACCAAAAAAGACATACAGCTAGACCCTAGCCCTCAAGGACTTTATAATCTAATATGCACATGGTAAGGCAAATGCAAGATCCTTGGAGTTAACTATTCTCATACCTCCTATCTACTAGATGATGTTGAGTTTCATAAAGAAAGCACCTATACAATTGGCGCCAGTCTGGAAAGGGCATATTCGGAATTGTCTGATCTGTGGCATAACCATCTTCTGCTGTGCTTACGTTGTATGTGTGACTACAGGTTCTCAGGACCCATTTCTCCCAGAAGAGTAACTCTTGTGCTGCAGTGCCCTCTAAGTGCTGCCGGCTCCTGTCTTACCATATTACTCTTGAAGGATTCACTGGCTAGGCTGTGAGAATGTAGCTCACAAAGGACCTCTGTTTAATCTGAAGAGATGCAGCATTAAAACATACACAATTGGGAAAAGGCAGCAGATAATGGACTGAGTTGGTAAGAAAGAACTTATATGAAGAAAAGCAACTCCAAGACAAACAGTGGGCTGACTGCAAACCACAAATAATGACACATAGTCTAGAAACAAAAGTGGCAAATGGCTCTCTCAATAATCTTGATGGGAAGCACTGTTCATTACTCCTTCATCTCTCAGACAAGGAAAGTCACCAGAGCAAGGCAACATTAACCTAATCACTATTCCTGGGGAGAATTTTAAGTGTGGAATTAGTGCTTATAGACCAGTATGTGTGGGTGGACTTTCCTCCTTTTGTGTGGATGCATTAAAATGAGCATATGAACAGATGCAAAGGATCCCTGAATTAATTTTCAATCTCACCCGAGCTTCCACCTCCATATTTACTGTTCATTTGACTCCCGCACCTTCTAGTGTCTCTACCTCATTTTATTTTCATCCATCCTCTCTCCTTTGCCAAAATATGAAAGTCTCCATCTGAGCTTTCAATACTATTCTCACTCTCCCACTCCCATGTTTTCCAGGTAATTGAGTTAAACAATATTAAACAAGCTTTTAAAATCACCTAACAAATATTTATCTATCATTCTTTACAAACTCCAGGGCTCACTAGAGCTTTCAAGAAGTTAATGAACACTGCCCATCTCTAAAAGGAGGAAAAAAAATGTACAGTGTTCCCAAACTTATTTGGTCACAGGACTTTGGTTAGATAAAGCAGTGTATTTATCTATAGTAATTTCATAAGCTATTTGAGGCATACACTGTTTTCTTGAACTTGTTCGTTTGTTTGTTTTTTTGTCTTCCACAGAGCCCAACATTATGGAAGACAGATATTAGTAGATGATCCATTAATGGTAGATTGGTTAACAGATTAGAGTTGCAGTTACTCAATTATTTATTTAACAAATATTTATTGAGCACTTACTATGAGCTTTTTAGGCATTGAGAAAGAGGAACAAGTAAATGAATCAAGCCTTCACTCTTAGGAGGCTTACTTTCTAGAGAAGAGAAAAACAATAAAAAATAAATACATAGTATGTCAGGTGTTAAGGAGTTGTAAAAAGTAAAGGAAAATAAGATGAATGGGAATTAGAGTGAAGGTGGAGGAAGGTGTTACAATATCACATTTTATTCAAGCTGGTTGGAGAAGAGCACCCTGAGAATTATCACTTATGCAAAGCTCTATAAGAAAGGGAGCAAGTCTCATGGTTATCTAGGAAGGAAAGACTTAAGTGAACACAAATTCAAAGTCTCCACACTGGAAGCAGGTTTGGCATTTTTGCAGACAGCAAGGAAAATGGTGTGACCCAAATGGAATCAGTGTGATGAGCATTGTTGGGGAAATCCGAGATGGCCAGGCACAGAACACATAATATCTTGGTTGCTATATGTCTTGGATTCTACTCCAAGTGAACTAGGAAACTGTCTGTGTGTGTGTGTGTGTGTGTGTGTGTGTGTGTGTGTGAGTGTGAAGTATTGTACCCAGAAATGCCCTAATATAAGTTGTGTTTTAAAAGGATCACCTTGGCTGTTGTTTTGAAAATAGACTAGAGACAAACGGAAAGACAGCACAATCATTTGAGTATGTAATAATGGAATATCGTGCCTTAGAGAAAAACGTGGAAGTATAAGAAGTGATCAGAATCTGGATATTATGGTCTTTAAGTAATCACAGAGCATCAGGAGACACTGAGTATAGATAACTCTTCTAAGGAGTTTCACTGAAAAGCAAACAACTAGAAAGATAATTTTGATGTTTTCATTCTCTCTCTCTCTCTCTCTCTCTCTCCCTCCCTCCCTCTCTCCCTCCATACCCCTTCCTTGTTTCCCTGCCTCTCACCCCAGCTTCTGAGAAGTTACACACTCTTGATTACAAGACTTGGATTTTTAAATCAAGCTAGTGTTCCCATCCTCTCTGCTGCAAAATTAACTCAGATAAAAATCAGCAGTTATTTCAGTTTTATTTGAGTCCCAATTTCTTTTACCGTAAATAAAGAAAACTAGTCATGTTTATGAATTAGAACTAGAACTTCTAATTGTATATAACATTGCATATTTTAAATTGCCTGGAAATCATCAATCTGGACCTAAAGTAGGCAAAGGGTCAGTTATTTCCATTTTACACAGGAGGAAGCCAAAGCTTAGCATAATCATTGGTTCAAGTTGATATGACTTGTTAACAGCATACAAGAAATCAAAGCTTGGGTCTCTTCTACAGTGAATTCTCAACCAATTTCACGCCTTTATTATTTAAATAAACTATACTCAGGGGTAACTTGGTGAATCAGTCAGTTAAGCGTCCAACTCTTGACTTCATCTCAGGTCATGATTTCATAGTTGTGAGATCCCAGGTCATGACCTCAGTCATGAGATGTAGCCCCCCACACCAGGCTCTGTGAGGACAGTGTGGAGCATGCTTGGGATTCTGTCTCTGCCCCTCTCCTGCTCACACTTGCTCTCTCGCTCTCTCTCTCTCTCTCTCTCTCTCAAAAAATATAAATATTTAAAAATAAGTCAATAAATAAACTATACTCATTTTATTTAGAAAAAAGTCACAAGCAATTTCTTTACTTATCACTAAAATAACCTTTTTTTCATATCGTTGATGGGATGAAGTCATATTTAGAAATGTTCTAGTTTAAGATGTATCTTATAAAATGATTAAAACTTCCTGAATATCCAAGGGTAATTTATTTCCAGAGCATATATTGCCTTAATTTTTCTAAACTTATAGGCTATGGCATGATTGCAAAATCAACTAGGAACTCTGAGAGCAAAATCAATCAAGATACATTTAAAGGCTGATGTTAGTAAATATCCACTCGATGAAACTGTGATTTCCAGATTTCCCAGTGATGTCCTCTTTTTCAGAATCATTATAGTACTTTAGTATATAACTGTATTACTGACGATTTACATATCACTTCTATTATGTTTTCTTTAAAATATACTGTAACGTACCATAATGACTTAGCTAATGTGAAAGACAACCAATCTTATGGGTCCTTTAAAAATACCAAAATTTGAAAATGTCTTATCTTAAGTAACATCATGTATATTAAAGGCATTGATTATATATATGTATGTCTTTGTATTACACATCTTTTTTATCTTCAAAAGTTTAGATTCTATGCTAATGATGCTGTTAAAGGATATAAACAAATGTCAATAATAAGGCATCCTGGAAATTTTAACAATGTATTATAAGGCCCCACTTGATGGCAAAAGTTAAGTGGAAAATGTTACAATGTTACTGAAATTCACTAGTAAAAAACCAAATATTTATGATCCCAGTGGAATCCACTTCAAACTATTTTCCAAATCTGAACACTGCTCAGTTCTTTGCATGTGCTCATTACCACCTCAGTCCGAGCCACCATCAGCTCCCAGCTGGTCTCATGTGTTCCCCTCTTGCCTCCATCACAGCCTGCTCATCAGCAGCCAGAGGTACTTCCCAAACAGAAGTTGGCATACCCTTTATTGCTCTTCACTCTCCAAAGATGCCCTTCCACAATTATAATAAAGTAAAAAGTCTTCTCTCTGGCATACCAGGCCCTACATGATCTGACCCTTGACTATGGCTCAGGCTTCTTTTCCACCAGTCTCCTAATTATTCACCATACTCCAAACACATACCCCTCTTAAGACTAGCATTTGGTATTCCCTCTGTTGGCTTGTCTGATGCCCTAATTCATTTACAGCCTCCACACAAATGTCAGCTGCTGGGAGAAAATTTCCTTGGCCATGCTTTAAAATAGCACTCAAACACCTCTGGCTCTTTGCCTTTATCCTTATAATATGAACCAATACTTGATGTTATGCAGTACTACATTAACCTTTTTAATTGAAATTTTTGTTGAGGTAATCGTAAATTCACATGCATTTGTAAAAAAAAAAAAAATACAAAGAAATCCCATATACATTTTACCCAAAATGTTCCTCTCAGTGGTTAACATTTAGCAAAACCCTAATATAAAATCACAACTAAAATATTGACATTACATCAATCTTATTCCTATTTCTCTAGGTTTCCTTCTACTCATTTGTATAAATGTAAGTAATTCTATACAGTTTTATCACATATGTAAGTTTGTGCAGCTACCATCCCAGTCAACATACTAAAGAGTTCCAACACCACAAAAATACCTTATGTCCTTTTATAACCACATCCATCTCCCTCTCTTCCCCTCTAACACTTGAAAACTACTCATTTGTCCTTTATTTCTAAATTCTTGTTATTTCAAAAAATTAATATAATTAGAATCATCCACTATGTATTCTCTTGGGACTGGCATTTGTTCACTCAGCTCAATTTCCCAGAGATTTATCTAATTTATTGGATGTACCAGCAGTTCCTTCCCTTTCGTTGCTAAGTAGTAATATATGTACCGTTCTTTTAATTTTTTTAACATTTATTTATTACTGAGAAACAGAGACAGAACATGAGCAGGGGAGAGGAGAGAGAAGGGGAGTCAAAGAATCTGAAGCAGGCTCCAGGCTCTGAGCTGTCAGCATAGAGCCTGACATGGGGCTTGAACCCACAAACTGCTAGATCATGACCTGAGCTGAAGTTGGACATTTAACTGACTGAGCCACCCAGGCACCCCTGTGCCACTGTTTGTTTAACCATTCACCTGTTGAAGGACATCTGGGCTGATTCTATTTTTAGCTATTATCCATTAACCTCCTAAGAACATACACTTATAGATTTTTGTGTGAACTTAAGTTTTCATTTCTCTGTGATAAATACCCAAGAGGGCAATTGCTGGCCATATGGTAAATGTATGTATCGTAGTTTTTATTGCCCATTTCCCCATTAGAAGAGGAGTTCTATGATACCAGGGACTTGGTTATTTTGGATCATTGCTGTATCTTAGGGTCCAGAACAGTGCTTGGCACAGAGCAAGGAGTTAACATATATCTGTTGGATGAGTAGGCTTCAGAGCCTTATGGAGCCAATGTGCACAGATGCTATTGCTTTTATAACTGATTAAAGCAAAATGAGTCTGCAAAAAGGCTCCCTGGGAAAAATGGTAGAGATGAGAATAAGAGAGGTGTGGCCACGGTGTCCCCTCAGGTATCAGTTTGAGTCCTGAATGACAGAACAATTAGACTGAGCAGCTATGTGTATAAAAGGATGTGTGAATCTCTGAAAAAAGTCACATGACTTTCCAATCCCAAGGAACACAGAAGAATCCAACGTCATTAAAATGGCTGATACAGCTTCAGACCATGTACTGAAGGGTTTCAAGTGCCTGGATGGCCACTAGCAAAGGACAAAGTAGCCTACACCTTAGCAGTAGTTTCAAGATAGGACCAGCAGCAGAGTGAGGGAGCTTATACTCCTTCCTAAGCACATGTTGGCAAAATGGCAAAACAGTAAGTAAGCTCTCCCCAAAAAGTTGTTAAATGTGTAAATAAATAAACTGCTTCCTGACAGGACTGGGTAAAGCGTCAGGGGAGAATGAGGCCTTACATGGGCCACTGGGATGGACAATGGTAGTTTATAGGACAAGAATGTGGAAATCAATGTTAAGAGCCTAAGCTGGGAAACCTGGGAAATTTGGATTACATGGAAAAAATTAGTTTTTTTAAACTGTATTTGTGGTACCACCTATATTCCTGGACATCCTTTACACAATCATGAATGAATCAGTTCTAGAAGGTCAGGCCTATTAGTATAAACACAACACCTTCATGAGTATAACTTTCTAGAAAAATTTGTTTAATAAATTTTTGTTCAGAGTTTGTTTTCCTGATAATCAAATTTCTTTTAATAAGCAACAGGAAAAAAGTCTTTAACTTATTAAAAGTAGCAATTTTCAAGTATTTTGAGCTTGTGAATGTGTAAGTATCTCACTGCAAAAATCACAAACTGTGTCTATATTTGAATAGCATAAATATCCATTATACGTATCTCCCAGGACAGTGCTCTTTGTAAGGCTCCTGAAAGGATGAAAACATGAAAATTAAAATGCCTTGGAACTCTGATAGATTAAGGGATAACTTATTTTAAGAACAGTAAGCTACTATCTTTCTCTGGCCTGATTCTTTCAATCAGTTCTTGCAGTAAATGTTTGAAAATGACAGAATTCAATAAGGTTGCATTATTATACAGTTAGGGTGGAATTATGTTTGTGTATCCTAAGCTTCACTTCTTTTTAAGTATTTTTCTTAGTTTCTTTAAGGCATAGTGATTCTTCTCAGTATGGTTCTAGAACACTGATTCCCAACCTTGGTTGCACATTAGAATCATCTGGGGGAGATTTTAAAACTCTTAATGCCTAGACCATATCCCAGACCAATTAAATCATAGTCTCTGGGGTGGGAGCCAGGCATCAGTATTTTTCATAGGTCCCCAAGTGATTCTAATGTACAGCCACTGTTGAGAATCAGTGTTCTAGAATAATTTGCATCAGTTTCAGTAGTGTACTTATTAAGGGTCAAACCTGGATCAACAATTATAGGTATTAAATTTGAATATCTATAGATAAGCAAGAGAAATCTGAATATTTATCTGTACTCCCGGCTGCACACTAAGTTTGAGAGCCTTTGGCTTATAGAGTTAAGGTGGCCAACATTCACCTGTAAAGTCATTGGTGAGTAGTAGAGTTAGAAATTTCAGCTCACAGTCAGGAAATCTTTTGGAGTTGGGACACGTCTATTTTGGAAGTCTTGTTAGAGGTCTTGATTTAGCAAGTGTAGTTACATAGCTTGCAGGTGTCAGTAATAACTCCAGGTAAAGTTTCCACACAGTTTTCAAGTGAATACCTTATTAGGGCAAACTGATCCTTCAGTGGAAAGCTAAAGTAAAGAGGCCATTAAGCTAAAAGTAGAAAGAGTAATTTTTAAAATTAATAATTACTTATAAGAAACAAGGATGTTAAGAGAGGAATTCTTATAGAAAAGCATAAAGCTGTGAATTGAGCTTTCCCTTGGCCCACCACTCATTTTTTTCTTAAAAAATATAATTAAAATGTTTTTGGAGAAAGGGAAAAATTAAAGACCAATGGGAATCCTCATTATATTTAAAATTATTAGCCCATTAGGGATAATTAACCCTTTAAAATACATAAAGTATGTTCTCAAGCCTCTCTAATACTAACAACTATCCTGTTCAGGGAACCAGGACAAAGGATTATTATTATTTTTGTATGTAATTTTTTATTTCAATTTTTAAGTTCTAGTCAGTTAACATATATGGTAAAATTGGTTTCAGGTGTAGAATTTAGTGATTCCTCACATATAACACCCAGTGCTCATTACAAGTGCCCTCAATATCCATCACTGATTTAGCCCATCCTCCACTCACCTCCCTCCATCAACCCTCAGTTAAGGATAAAAGATTATTAATTCCAGTTTTTATAGACATGTTATTTCTAGCACATAACACTGTGTGAAGTTCTGAGTGTTTGTTAAATTGAATTAAATTATCGGATAAGAAAGTTAAAGCACAGAACCACTAAGTGCTAATTGACCATTCATCAATTGAGCTAGAGACAGCTGCATCAAAAACCCTGGTATAATCCAGAAGTCTTCCCTAATGGCATGCCTTCTCCAGTATAAACTGGAGAGTAAAGGCCATTCTTTGAGCCAGTTGTCCTTAGCTTGGTACATCCACGGACCATATGGGTGCTTTTAACTATATTGAGGGTACTGACCAAAAATTTCAATGCAATAGAGGGAGGTGGGATGAGAGTCTGTATGTTTACTAAGCACCACCTAACACATAAAACATGTAATTACCAAATATGTGATTAAGCCAATTAACAATGATTCTCAAAAGGCCAAATATCATTGGTTAATTCTGAGAAAAGTGAAGTATTTGACTTACAACAGTAAAATGACTCATAGGCCCATGCTGCATCAGCTTGGAATCTATATCTTTCTTGCACAGAATACAACTTCCTTTTTAATCTTGATCACATGAAATTCAAGTGCTTTCATTTTTTAGTCATTGAAGGAATCCTTGCCACAGATCTTAAAAAGCACTTTGATTTCCTTGCTGAATTCAATGCCAAGTTTATGACACAAATAAATGCCTGGTTTCAAAGATGGAAATCATATTGCCAGTATTACTGATAAGTGTTTTCTAATGTTAAGTTAGAATAATACTATTCATAAAGTCATAATAAATATCTGATATGAGAAGTAAAAAAATAAATATTTGTGGAATGTATGGATCCATTAATCAATAGGGGAAAATTAAGACCAAACTAGTTTATAATAGTTAGCATAACATATAAGGAGGAAAGTTTTAGAGTCTCTCTTTTTCTGGCCAACTTCTTCAGTGGGAAAAAGGACTAGAGAGCATATTATCTTCAGCTAATCTGATAATGTGGGCTAATTCTTTAAACCAGTCCTTTTTCTTTCAGGGCTTCGTGGGCACCTAGATCAGCTCTCCTTCCTCAAAGAATAAGAACCAAGAAAATTTGTGATTAACAGGAATTGAAGGCCAGGAGCTGTGGACATGTAGAGAACAATGCACAGAATGCCTTCAGTGGTAAGATGGACAAGGAGTTCTGGAAATGAAGACATTGTCCTTCCCTAAGGCATTAGATTTGTTACTAGGCAACAAATAAAATATGATTACTTCTAGCCAGCCCAAAATGAGGCTCCCAGAAGAAAACTGTGTACTTAAAAATTCCTTTCAGAAGTCTAACGTTTAGACAATTTTGGTGCTCAATTCATTCTATAATTTACATCTTATAATTTATACACACATATACACACATGCATGTACATACCTACATATACATATATTATATGTGTGTGTTTCAGCTTATTCTATGGCATTTTAAGAGCATGTATAATTTGGTAATTCAATATAAAATTAATGCTAATTATTATTAGTCTTATAAAGTTATAACCTCTGCTACTTTCATAATCAAAAATGC
The DNA here is from genome assembly GCA_028646485.1 of Cryptoprocta ferox. Lineage (NCBI taxonomy): Eukaryota > Metazoa > Chordata > Mammalia > Carnivora > Eupleridae > Cryptoprocta > Cryptoprocta ferox. The sequence goes on from CM053572.1 coordinate 58,036,789, forward strand.
ACATGTAATGGCTAAAATCCAAAACACTAAAGTAACAAATGCTGGTGGGGATATGGAACACTGGAATTCTCATCCATTGCTGGTAAGTATGCAAAATGGTACAACCACTGTGGAAGGCAGTTCAAAGTTTCTTACTATTTTTTAAAATGTGTATTTATTTTGACAGAGAGAGGGAGAGGGTGCACATGCAAACAGGGGAGGTGCAGAGAGAGAGGGAGAGAGAGAATCCTGAGCAGGCTCCACACAGCACAAAGCCTGACGCAGGGTTTGATCTCATGAACCATGAGATCATGGCTTAAACCAAAGTCAAGAGTCACGCTTAACTGACTGAGCCACCCAGGTGCCCCTGAGGTTTCTTACTCATACATGCACCCTTACAAGATGACTCAGCAAAAATACTCCTAGGTATTTACTCAGATACGTTGAAAACTATGTCACACAAGACAGAAGAAAAAGCTGCACATGAATGTTTATAGCAGCACTTTGTATAACTGCTAAAAATTGGAAACAACCAAGGTGTTCTTTAATAGGTGAATAAATAAACAAGTGATACATCTATAAAATGGAATATTATTCAGTGTTTTTTTAAAAAGCTATCAAGACATGGAGGAATCTTACATATAAATTGCTAAGTGAAAGAAGTTAGTTAGAAAAGGCAACACACTATATTATTCCTGCCACATACACTGTAGGATTCCAACTACATGACATTCTGGAAAAGGCAAAACTACAGAGACAATACCAAAAAAAAAAAAAAAAAAAAAATCAGTGCTTGCCAGGGATTTGGCAAAGGAAGAAGGGATAACTAGGCAAAGCACAGAAGATTTTTAGGTCAGTGAAACCATTCATGAGGCTATGGTAGACACATGATATTATGTATTTTTCAAAATCTGTAGGGCTGTGTAATACAGTGAACCGTAACACAAACTATGGACGTCAGTTCAAAATAATGTATCACTACTGTTTTATCAATTATAACAAATATACCCTATTAATGAGAATGCTAATAATAGGGGAAACAATGCAGGCAGGTAGAGGGATAAATGGGAACTCCCTGCTCAATTTCTCTACATACCTAAAACTGCTCTAAAATCTAAAATATATTAATTTAAAAAATCATATGTAGATAATATTAATGCTGGCTCTGGAAACATTTTTTTTCCTAATTTGTAACATACTGACAAAATGGTTATTAAAATAAGTCTATTAATTGTGTATTTATCATTCTTGTATCAGGAAACTTAAATTTCTTTAGCTATATTCCAAAAGATGTTTAATTCACATTCTGCCATGTAGAACTAAGTTAATAAGCTCCCCTTTTATGGAGATCTGAGGAATTTTTCTTTTTCCAAATGAAACGTTCATATTTTATTGGTACATTTCTTATTTTTATTGATTTTCAATATGGTTCTGATTTGCAAAAACCATAATAAGTATTTTTCCTATAATGTGATGTTATATAACTGAATGCTCATTACTTTTAGCTACTGAAAATCTTGTGCAGAATTTCTCAAACTTCACTATGTGTGTGGGTGTCTACTGGGATCATTTGGAAAAAACAGATTTCTGATTTAGTTAAGTGATCCCGACAATCTACATTTCTAAAAAGCTTCCAGGAAATTCTGATGCATAACCCCACAGGTTGAGTAGCAAGGTTCTAGAGCGTATCTGGGCCATGGAACTATTGCCATTGTGAAAAATAAACCCAAATACTCAGCAGTTCATACAAGGGATTAAATTGCTGCATTTTTGTTTCTCCTACCTGAAAAAGCTCCTAGGGCACCCAGAACTTCTAAATCTACTTTTCTATTATACAATCTTTTTCAATTTCATCTATAAAGAGAATGGCTTGATAACCTTTGTACAGTAAGCAAGCTACCCATTTAGTCAAAATATTCTCCTAGCTTGTATGAACTGAAGACCATCTATTTCTAGTTCAATTACTTGATTTATACATTCTTCAATTGCAGAAAGATCAAACAACTGGCTCAAGGTCACTTAACCAATAACTGCAAAGGTCAGGTCTAAATCCAGGTCTCTGAATACAAATCCCATCCTTTTCTCTCCATTCTCTGTTGTTTCTGATAATGATGCACTCCAGAGAATAGCGACTAGTTTGTTGAGACCATAAAATCCCAGCTCTGAATTGAAAATCTCAGCCTTAGGCTTCCCAGTGCAGTTCCTAACATGGGTTTAAAGTCTTGTGGGGAACCAGGTACAATAAGGGAGAGAATTTCTTTGTACTTCAAAATAAGCCTTGGAATTCAATGAAATTATGTGGATTAATGAGCTTATTTGAATACAGTGTAAGGTAGGAGAGAAAAAACTTGGATGTTCCACCATGGAGAATGGAGGCAAGAATAGTTTGCTTTATTTCTCCAAACCTGATGGTTCTCTTGAAAGAATTCATAGCTAACCATGTATGGGAGTCAGAAGCAGGTGGGCACTTCCCCAGGACCCTGTCCAGGACAACCTCCCTTATACTGGGACTACCAAATGATGACTAGAGATGCCTTCAATGGGACTTCCAAGCTATTAAAGATAACTGAAACTAATTTTTTCTTCATAAAATGAAGAAAACAAGATGACCCAGAGATGTGAAAATAATTTTATGCCATTGTATAGATATTATTAGTTGGAATTTATATTTGGAGTTTCACAACCTCTGGTTTAAGGACCAGCTCCAACTTTACACTGCTATCAGCAGTAGGTTAGGGTTAGAGAGTTCATCATTATGAAATATTTAAGTGACGTTAATGTCTACACATGCCTTCTAAATACAGTTAGAATCTGTGTATACTCTTACGCTTTCCCTCCTAGAGTCCTGAAGCACAGAAAAGTAAAAGTAAGGGTGCTCTGATCTTGGAAGAAATTTCTGCCTCTCAACATTGGACAGCATCCCATTATGAAAATTCTGTTCTCATTTCAAGGGAAGATTCCTCTGTAAGTGTGTGGGTTTGGATGTAAGTGGCTCAAGTGAGGTGCTCAAGTGGGTGGCCAGACTATCTTCCTCTAGGCACTGTTGAAACCATATCACAGATATTTGTAAACAAGCAAGATTAGTAACATTCTCTTTATGGGACTAAGTGAATGTCAAAGTAGCCGAGATTTGGGACTCCCATGTCTGTCTGTCTGGGGATGTTCTGAAGTGTTTGTGTGTGAACACTGAGCAATAATGCTATAATAAGGGAGAATCAGCCTTGGCAACACTGGACCCAGTCTGAGAAAAATCAGTAGCCTCTCAGTTCCTTGCGGGTGATCTGAGCTCTTAGAGATAATTATAGGCATTTTAGGTGCCTGTTGTAAAAAAGACAAATGCCACTGTACTATAATCATCTTCTACAGAACTTTTATAAATTCCCAGTCACGGCAAGTCTCCAGAAAAGTACATTATGCCCCCACAGTTGCAGGGCCAGGAGGAATTCTATGTTTTTTGCTGGTGGTTGGAAATCTGGCTCTGGCTAACATATCCAGCTTTGCCTTACTCATTCCTAACACCATGGTCTTATCCATCACTCCAGTATTTAGAGCTCATGTATTCATTCCCCACTCTTCCCACCATGTACCATTCCTCTGTTCCCCTCCCTCTGATCAAAATCCTCTCCCTCCTTCAAGACTCAGCTCACAGAACACCCTCTGGAAGAGCATGTCCTGACAGCACACCATCCACTGTGGCTTCCCTGCTCATTGCACCCCTACTGCAGTGGATCCCCAACCACTCACTTGGCATTTCTGCTGAGCCACACTTCTAAGAATACAGCATCATGAGCAGTCCTATTTTGTTTAACTCCCCAGGATAAATAAGAATGGGGATAAAAGAGAGAAGTGCGGATAACACATTTATTGAACTTTCAAAGATTTTCATGCTAAAAATGCCAACACTGGAAGCAAGATGAAACTGGGTTATTGTGAGGGCTGGGTGGGCAGTTTTCTGTTATGAGTGTATCTCTGAACTTCATCAACAGAATAATGTCTGGAAAGCATGAATAATATAGCTTCAGGACAGGTGTGAAAGGAAGGCAGATAGTAGTTTAAATAAAGGCAACGAGTCCTCAGAAGGAGATGTGGTATGTTCAGTGGGAGACAGGAGGCATTATCCAACTCTCAGGGTTCTTTGCTGTTGGAAGTTTCTATCAGTCTACTACCAATAAGAATGATAATGACTTGCATACTTTGCAATCAATAATAACAAAAGCACAATGACTGGGGATAACTTACTGTGCTGACAGTGAATCCCATTGAATCCTCGAGGACATTTGCAAACATAACCTATGAACGTGTCCCCTCGGTAAGCCTCACTGATTTCACAGATTCCTCCATTATGGCATGGGTTAGGAATGCAGGGACCTGAAAGGCAGAAAATAAAAATTGCTGCATGATGCATATGCTTTAAAGTAGATATTGGGTCAACATTTTGTAATTAACAATTTTACAGATATTACATACATATTTATAGATATTTCTGAATATTCTTGGTATAGGAAATAGAGTTGTTACATGGGCTCTAAGGCTAATGGCCTGGGATTGAATTCTGGTTTCGTCACTTTCTAGCCATGTGGTCTTGGAGGATTTAGTTAACCTCTCTGTGCCTCAGTCTCATGCTGTGTTAAATATCTGAATTAATAGAATCTGTCTCAAAAGGTGATGATATAGATGAAAAAGAATTTGTACTTATCAAACACCCAGAAAAGTATCTGTAACATATTAAGCAGTCAAATAAATATTAGCGCTAAGTAAAATATGGGTATTAAGGTTCCCAAATTGTAAAATACCTTCAGCATATTTAAAAAGTAATACTGGATGGCAATTTCTGGAGTTACTAACACTGAAGAGCTTTTGTAAACCTGCTGGTGAAAATAGCATATACTTGCAAATGACCATAGCCACATAGTCCAAGGTACTATGGACACTGGCTGCAATATTTTGACAGACCATTTATGAGTTTGTGGTGAGGCATGCTTCTACAAATCACAATTTTTGCCAGTCTATAAGAAGTAGCTCATCAAAAGTTACAAATATGGCGGGGAGGGCTGATAATCATTTTTAAGCTTTGAGAAAGTAATTTTACCAAAGCGACTAGTACCTGTTAACAGCCGGTAGAAGTGTGGTGTCTGATCTCCCTTAGAGAAAAGCAGCTGTTAGCACTATGAAGGTAGACCTGGGCTGGTCCAGCCTAACTCAGGGCTCCTCTAGTCCACAATCTTGACTCTGGGTGCCCCTCTGGTATGGCTGAGATTTTCTCTAGTGTCATGGCAGTCCCAGGGTTTTTCTATGGATCTTCCTTCCTTCCTTTCTTCTTTTGGAAGTGACAGGTTTGTGTCACAGTCCAAAGGCTCATCCTACCTATTCTTGCTTTTTCTACTTTTTGTTCATCACAGGCATTCTCCCCCAATAAATCTTTTGTACCTCTAATTCTGTCTTACAGCTCACTTATTTGGCGGATGCTAATTGACCAGGGCAGAATTCACACTGGACATAGTGAAGAAGAGAAGGGAGATGTTGAAGAAAGTATGAACTTTCCCTGGAAGATGAAGAAAGGTCAAGAACATATATCTAATAGTCTCTAATTTTGTTTTTAAATTTTGTTTAACTAAAGAGACTAGAACACATTTTTGAGTGAAAGAAAAACCACCAAAGAGAAGATTAAGACATGCAAAATAGAAAAGAAAGATGAATTAAACTGTGTGGCTATGTATGAAAAGGTGAATGCCTGAGTCCTGGAGGAAGATTAGTCAAGAAAAGTAGCAAGTGGATTCAGCAGAGAGTAGAGAGGAGGCGATAGTGATTACAAGGAGGTGAGAACAGTGATAACTTGAAGCAACTGGAAGAGAGCTCCATTAGGCAAGGCTGTTAGGAGAGTCCATGGGGCAAACCATTTAGAAACTTACAGACAGAAAAGGAAATTCACCATCATCACTGTGAGGTTCCAACAGAGAGCACTTAGGGGTTGAGCAACCCTGTCTTGCACTGAGGCAAGACAATCCTGCACTGAGGCAAATTCGAATCCTTTCTCCAGCAACTGTCTTTGAAACTCAGAGTTTCAGAGAAACTGAAGTTTCTTTCAGTTTAAAATTTAGTGAAATTAAACAGTTGTAGAATCTAATATGCATGAAATAGAACACAATGTGGTAACTCTGGATCTTGTTGAAAGGGCTAACTTTCAACAAGTGAAAGAAAAGTAGTTTATCTGTGATTTTTCTCCAGCTACCTTCACATCAATTAAAAACAATACATTTATTTAAGTAGACTGTTTTGTGTGCTGTGGTATGTTAATTAAACTAACCACACCTGCCAGTTGGTACACTGACAATGTTTAAGACAGGAAGAAGAAACAGCACCAATGATCTGCTTTGTGGCAGTTGGAATCAGGTTTCTTCCATTGCTAAAATATGCAAATCATGCCACAGAACCTCTTTCTCAGGTTTTCCTTCTTGCCTCTCTCAAAATAATTCACATTTGATGGTAGCTTACAATTTATAAATTCTTTTCACATAGATAATCTCTTTATTTCTCTCCGCTACTCAATGATATCACTGTCATTACCATTAGCTTTTAAATTAAAAAAAAAAGTAGGGTACAAATATTAGATAATGTTTCTCAAATGAACATCTATGAATGATGCCTTTAGGTCTCAAACTAAGAGTCTGTGATCCCAAAGTCTACATCTTTTATAGACTGAGAAGTTGGGGAAGGGAGAATGAAAAAAAGTGATTTAGAGTTTTGATTCATTGGTTCACTTCAAAATAAGAAAAGCCATGAGAGGTTTTTTATTAACTGATAAGTGATAGCCATGTATATAACTGCTAGAGAAAAAAATATGTAGATAATTACACTCAAAGAATTACATAATTTTAAACAAATAAGGAGCCTTGGAGATCACCTAATCCAATCTTTCAATTTTGCAGATGAGAAAACAAAGCTGAATAAGAATTCAGTAATTTCTTAAACTAAAAACAAAAACAAAAAAAACAAAACAAACCCAAAAATCCTAATAGAAGAAAAAATTGGTTTAAGGATTTGTCACTAGGAGGAAAACAGTTTTAAGTTTTTAAAACCAAAAAATGATTAAGCTATTCTTGCCCATTAAAGAGCATGATGCCATTTATATTCTAGAGAAAATAAACCTTTTCTATGCTCTCTTCCTCTTACAAAGCTGGTTGAGGAGGGATTGAAATAAAAGGCTGAAATAGCAAGGCTTCTGCCAATGCCATGGAGGGTGGTCTCTGTAATTCACTTTGAATAACAAGGAGCAAATAGTAGCCTGAAAGAGCTGACTCCCTTTACTCAAGCCTATTGCACCTTAGGAAAAGGAGAATGTGGCTCAAAGTTGAGAATGAGTTAGTGACTCTGCATAATAAAGGGAATAATTTAGGAATGGATGGAGAAAACCCAGAAGAGGAGACCCCAAAGCAGAGCTGGAAGTGACTTGAGGGACAGAGTGGGGTCAAGCAGTATACTGTGAGGCTGTAATACGTGAAGAAAAGTAGCTAGTAAGAAAGCATGATATCTAAAATTCAGGTTTAAGTTGTGAGCACAGCTCCTATGTGAACTGTTTCCATGGGAGCATCCGATCTACACTTGAGTCTACTAGACACACAGACGTGTATGTGGTGTTTGGGGAAATCAAGGGGAAAGGGCTGTGCCAGTCATCCAGCTCATACTGGGCGGAAAGGAAGAAATGCTATAGCAAGTGAAGCCCAAGGGATTCAAGGATCCAGTGGATATAGAAGGCAGAAGACAGAGCTGACAGGGTATCTAAAGTTCAAGACACTCTAGATAGTTCCTGAGGGTATAGGTGAAGCCTGCTTGGCAATCTTGGTCCAACCTCAGATTCCCAAAAGATAGGAGTTAGAGCATTGGGGCTGATTTTATTTACAACCCAAAGAACATCATGACCTCACCTGACATTTGAGTTTCAGAAAAAGATTACCTGTTAACAGAGGTTGTGACTGCTGTTATTTTTCCTAGTCTAAGAAATTCTATGATTTTCATTTAAAGGGTGAGAATGAAGTAAAGTAAATGGAACAAGGATTTAGCCTTTCTAGAGTGCCTTATATGCTAAGCAACATGAAGTATACATAGTAGTCTTTCTAATGCTCTCTAAGAATATATCTTCATTTTAGAGGCCAGAAAACAGACTTGCCCACAGAGGTTAAGTGACATGCCTAACTGGAAAAGGCAAGATTATAACACACTCTGTCTGACTACAAATCTATGCACTTTCTATTGAGCCACACTCCCTGCCATGTTGAAGGTCTGTATATTAATTTGTTAATCTTGATAGATGCAAACAGAACCAGCATGAATTCACTAAGCATGGTCCTATAAATAATGCAGGACTCCAAAGCCTTCCTAAATGGAAATATTTCAGAGTATTTTCAGCAAATGGTCAGGGTGTATTAGATATTATGAATATAGATAGATCTCTCTGCCATACTAGCAGTGCTCCACTCTCCATTTCAGCTATGTTTGAAATCAACTGACAAACATGTATATTTCCCCAATATTGTTTTGTAATCACACATTTTATATGAATATACTCTTGCTTGCACTGTGAGGATAAGAAAGAAATTGACTTTGTCTAACACAGAGGTTTTGTTTGTTTCTCCCTAATAATCATACTGTGAAACTCTGATGTATGCCATGTACATAGTCTTTTGGAGTACTCATGACAGAGTGTCCCTCTTCCCCATTAGACCATAAATTCTCTATGGGCAGAGTCATAGTAGGTGCTGGATATATTTTGAATAAACATGGGTATGACAAAATGAGTGGACCATTACGTATTATGCATAAACCACATTCAAATTTAGGTTTATAAGATACCAAGGTCTTTTGGCTTTTTACCTGGTAATTAATTAGGATACCTTCTGTTAACTTTTCTAAACCTTTCAAGGCTCAAGTTCTTTAAATCTGTAATTAAGTTCCAATATTTTTCATCTCTAACAGGGTTTAAGCTTCAAGAGTATCACATCTGTAATAGCATTTACAATTGTAAATAACAGATCATTAGAATGTAAACTTTTGCATAATTACATGTATCTTAATTTTTTGGCAAATATAGAATTAAGAAACATGTAACATTGTATCATCTCATCAGTAGTGTTTTGTTCTCCTAATTTACCAAACCCTGTGTAAATAAAGATATTCACTTAAAGCATTAGCAAAATGAAATAATCAGAATATATAAACTAGTACATAAAGGTAATAAATAAATGCAGCCGAAAGTCTCAACTCACAAAATTTGCTTGGTAGCCAAAAAGATTTGCAGTTTGATATTAAATAGTGATAATTAAAGTGTATATCAACTGTTTCCAGGTTTATTTCTCCAAGTGGTAAGTGGGCTAATCATATGAAAATCAGAGATCGCAGGAACCTCTCGTTCTGTTTTTTTGTTTTCCCTCGTCCAATATATCAACTATTTTATATGGAAAATAAGTATTATTTTAAGGTCTTGGCATACTGATAAATAATCATCTATATCTATAGCATATATTATTGCTTGTACTGTGAGGGTAGGAAAAACACAGGCCCTGACTTTGATCAACATAAGAGAGTTTTGGTTTTTAGTTTCTGGTTTTGGTCGTTCTGACTTCAGGTCAAAGTAAATTTTTTTATTAGGCACCTATTATGTGCTAAGCACTCTACTAATAATTTGGATAGATATTTTCAATAGAATTAAAATAGCAGCTGGAAAAGTAAGTTGACAACACAAGAAAATTTTTAGTCATCAGTTTATGCACCTCACTTATTAAAAGTAATTTTAATGGCTATCCTTTACTGCAAATATAATATGCTCAGAGTGTGTGTGTGTGTGTGTGTGTGTATGGATATCTATACATATCGATATATATACAGAGTTTACATAATGGTTTCTGGAAATTTAATTCTAGGATTTCCTTAGTGAACTCATATTAACAAATGTGTGCAATATGGCCACATTCTTCACTTTTACTGCCAAAACTTTGGTATATTCAGGGTGTCTCATATCTTTTCTGTAACATGTAAGCATACGTATATATTATATATGCATATGACTTATACATAGCTTTGAAAACAATTTTATAGCAGAGCAAAATTTTAAAACAAATGAGAATTATTCAACCAACTTAGAACTTGTAAAAACAAAATAAGACAAAGACGATCTTGATTCCTTTCCACTTCAAAAGTCTCTTTTAAAAGGTTTGCTTCCTTTTGTATTATATTACAGCTATATAAAAGGAGTATACAAAGTGGTAGTTACAAGCTCCATTTCTAATTAACATTCATAAAAGTCCAAATCATCTGATTAGACAACACTTGGTAATATCACTCTTAACAATAAAAGTATAAGTGGGCTTTCAAGATGCAAAAGGCTTCAGGGAGTTTTAAAATCAATAACGCTATAATGCTTTTGTAGGTAATCTTTAAGTAGGTCCTAACACAATGGGGACAGTATATGATCAATATTAATGAACAACTGAATTCCACAGCATGCTTTCCAGGCATTTTTATGCAAGCTCATATAAGAATGTCAATAAGATTAATTGCTCACAAAAGTAATGGATCTATATGGTTTGTTACTTTTCTGCATTTACCTTCTCATAGTCTCAAGAGTAGAGAGGTGACGTTATTTCCATATGTGTAACATGGTTAGTTTTTCACACATTCAGTGACTATACCCCAAATCATGAATTCTTTACAGCATGTAAGCAGATTATTAGGAAGTAAATAGGTTAACGCTCTCTTGTGACTATGTGTATATAGGCTTGGCCAACTTTACAAATTATTCCCCCAAAACACTGGCAGTTAGGTATTAAAAATAAATGTATATTTTAAATTATATAATAAGGAAATGCCAATCAGGCAATTTCAAGAGCACAGTTTCACTAGCTGTTCTCGCAGTAGAATGAAAAAGGAAGTTATTACCCAAAAGTTCACTTGAAAATCTGGTCTTAAAAACACATTTAAGTCATTTTATTATACTGTTGCTTTTACATTTGATAAGGTTTGAACATGTTGGCAGTTGCCATTTTGAGCCATTGCCACTCTATTTTCAAACCAGTTTGAAAAAGAAAAAAAAATTATTCTGGGAATGTTGAAATGATTGATGCTTCCCGACCATTTTTTACGCTTCTTGTTTCTCTTTCTCCTCCTCTTTCTTTACATTTAAAAATGTAAAGTGCAAATTCAGCCATTTGAGGAGAAAAATTATCTATGGGTGTTTTGTACATATATGGGTAAACTATAAAAAAACATACAACGTTCCATTTTAGAGAGGGAATGAGAAAATTTAACAAATTATTCTTTAAATGTAAAAATATTTGAATAGCTTATAAAAATTGAAATCTGGGGCTAAACAGAGTTGTTGTTGTTTTTAAATACCCACCAATGAACTTTCTCCTCAAGAATTAATACTGGACCCCTTATATGGAATTGTCCATGGGAAAGCACTGAGATAATTAGTGGCTAAAGTGTTTCTAGAGTCCCTACATAACAAAGTACTGCAAAGTGGGTGGCGTCAAACAACAGAAATTTATTCCTTCAAAGTTTATAGTCTAGAAGTCTGAAACCAAGGTGTCTGGAGGACCAAACTCCCTCTAAAGGCTCAAGGGAAAAATGTGTCCTTGTCTCTTCCAGACACTGGTGTCTCTTACATTCCTAGGTTTATAGCAGTATAACTCCAAAATCTGCCTTCAATCTCATGTGCCTTCCTCCTGTGTTTCTATGTGTTTGCTCCTCTTCTTAGAAGGACACCAGTCATTGGATTTAGGGCCCACTCTCATCCAGGATGATTTCCTCTCAAGATCCTTAATTAATTACATCTGCAAAGCCCCTGTGATGATCTGAATTTTGTTCTCTCAAAATTCACATTGAAGCCATAAACTCAATTGTCTCAGGATGTGACTGTATTTGGAGACAAGGACTTTAAAGTAATTAAGATTAAACAAGGTCATATGGATGGGCCCTAATCTGAGCCAACTTCCCTTATAAGGAGCAAATTTAGACATGAATTTTGGAGAGGTACTATTCAAACCACTATAGTCTCCAAGTAGTCGTTTTCTTGCATCAATGGAGTTTGTTAAGGAAACTAGAGCCTTTATTTATTGTTAAAGTTGGCTGGCCAAGCCCTCATATTTATTAACAACTAACACTATTTTTACTTGGCTCTCGTTATAAGATCAAGAGAGCATTTTAAACTTAGTGCAAGGCCTAGAAAGAGTGCAGAAATGGCTACTTATTTGGCATCAAGGAGGATCTGGCACTGCAAAGTAGAATGAAGTACCAAAAATATAATTAAGATTTCTGGGGGTTGATATTTAGCCACTTAAAACCATTGTCTAGAGTTGGACTTGCCAATGGCAGTGCTGTTTTATGGCATCTGTCAACAATCTGAGAAAGTCTTTATATGTATTATTTCTATAAACAGACACCATCATTCAGGTCACAATAGTTGATATGTCTTCTTTTTCTAATAAATAAGTATCTTATTAAACATCAATATGATCTTTAAAAACTTAATTATAAACTATAGAAAAAAGATGAATCATTTTACAAAGTGATAATTGTTGCTATTGCCACATTTTATCATGGAGCATAGTCTCTCATTCTCTTCTCTGTCCATTCATCTGGCACACTATTGCCAAAACAAGATTCCTAAACCACCACCCATGTAATGAAAACTCTCAGCTTGGAATGGATTGATTGATTGATTGATTGAATGAATGAATGATTTAGAGAGACAGAGGCAGAGAAAGGGAGAGAGAGAGAATCTCTGATTTATTTAATTAATTAATTATTTATTTATTTAGAGAGACAGACGCAGAGAAAGGGAGAAGAGAGAGAGAATCCCAAGCAGGCTTTGTGCTCAAAGGGACAAACTGAGAGATCATTATCTCAGCCAAAATCAAGAGCCAGGAGCTTAACTGACTGAGCCACCAAGGCGCCCCTCAGCTGAGAATGTTTTATTACGCAAATAGAAATCTGTCTCAATACTCTATAGTCATAATGAGCATACATTTTTTTTTAATCTTCCAAAACCTGCTGTCTATTTTGAAGTACCTTTCAGCTAACCAACAATATTTGCTGACTGATTGTGTGATTTTATCATTAATAGAGTAATACATAATGAACACAGACAAAAGACAATGTTGTCCTTTGATTTTCTTTCTAAAACAAAGGAAACTAATCTGACATAATATACCTATAAACAGTAGAGAGAGCAGATAGAAGCCTTTTGTAAATTAATGAATCCAAACAAAATTAAGTTGGTTATTATTGCTTAAGTTAGTAATATAAGACCCAAGTGTACTTTGAAATCTTAGGTCAACAGAATAAACACTCCTAATATCTAAGAGGAAGAGATAGCAAAAGTATAAACTGTTTTGTTAATCAAGTCATACTTGTATTTTTTTCAGATGACCATTAGAATAAGAGTAATGCTTTTCTTGTGAAAATTCTGTGATGTTTAAGAAACCATAAATGCAATCCAAGCTAACTGATAAAACTAACATCCAATAAATTGTGATCAATCTAAGGGGGAAAAGTCTGTTTCTGGTAATTGTAGAAAACTAGTTTTTGTTACCTCTGTGAAATTATAGCAATTTATCTCCAAATCCTTAAAATGTCCTCTTTAATCAGGGAGCTGTTTCCAAAGAGAACTCTGCAAATCACTTATTTGACAAGTTCATCTGTCTGAACTCACATACCATGTCTGTAAAATATAGTTTTAGCTCAAGAGCACACATCAGCAGGTGGTGCAAAATGGTAAGATATCATTCCAGGTTGCCATTAGCTATTTCCCTTCTCCATGTCAATAGGACAGGGTATAGATTAAAGACAGGGCAGAGATCAATGTTTTCCATGTATATTATTAAAAGCAAATATTTGAGCCCAAGTTTCAGGAGCATCAAGAAATCTCACTTTTTCACATGGGGTCTCTAAAAAGCTACAAAATTTCCATGTTCTTCATCAGTCTGTCTCTGACAACTCTTCACCTTTTCCAGGCCCTGCCTGAACTTGCCACCTGTACTGTGTGACTAACATCTCACTGAACATTGCTTCCTTCTCTAATTATTTCATGGGTCTCTTTTGTCCCCCTGATGAGATTGTAAACTTATAAAATATAAGTACTAGGGGTTCCTATAAACTACTTGTGTATAGGAACACCTTCTCCTTATATTTTTGTATCCCTATAAATCCTGATAAAATACTAGATACTTTGATGTTGTTTCATTAACATTTGATGATTGAAAATTATTATTATATTATATATTATACATATATTACATGTTATTATATTAGAAATGTCAGCATATAATTCAAACTACTAATCATAGTCTATAACAAAAACTTAAAGTTTAGAGATCAGATGCATTTTCATCTGTAGCCCTTTCTAATCCACATTTACCAGGTTTCAACAACTAATTTTAAGCCTGAGGTCAACCCTAATTTTCATTGTTGACTACTGTGGCAATTTGTAAAATATAAAATTGTGGATAATATTATAATCACAAACAGGTGCTAAAAATAGGAGCATGCGTACACACACACACACACACACAAACACACACACACACACATACAGGTGCACGATTCCCACAAAACTACAACCCTTTCCCTTGAAATCTAGAATAGTGGTTTTGATTTTGAAGGCAGTGACAGAAGGTGGGGAAAAGGATTTCTATTTTTACTTTTGGAATCTGCCCTGTGTGACTGCCATTCTAATCACAAGGCAGCAAGATCCCTGTAGAAAGAGTTTCCAGCTACACTCAAACGGAAAGGGTGCCTACCCTGACTTCACAGCTGAGAAGGCTGGAAGCACAGCTGGCTAGGCGAGTTACTGCTTGGATTGCCTCCTCAGGTCCCGCATGTGGCTTCTTTGTGGCAGACTTGAGAAGGCATAAAACAAAGCAGGCATGGATTCTGGCCAGCTGGCCATCTGTTCCTTCACCCACTGTGATAATTTGGTCTTGTAGAATTTTGTTAAGTGAGCATTAAGTAATGACCATGTCAAACAGAGTGCATAATGAATGCTTCTTAATCACTGGATAAAAGCTTAGGGGATGCTTGCCCAAACACAGAAAAGGTCACCAACACAAACCAAGAATTAAAACAAGAGAAGAGCAAAGGAGGAGAGGCAAAACAGTGACAATTAACTTCTCTTCCATTTTTACTTTTGATCATCTATGTCAAATAAATGATGGAGGTCTCATAAGGAAGTTAGGTAATATCATTATAGCTCCTACTATCTCATTATGTATTTATATACTTATAATGGCAAACTAAGGAAAAATTTTAAAACTAAAAAAAAATTGTGAGGGACTTTGTCATCCTGACCTGAATTGAAAGCACTCACAGTTAAAGCACCATTAATATCATGTTTTTCCAAATAATTCCCCAGAACAACACCAAGTAGTCACTGAGTATTTTGCCTTATTTTTTTTAAGATCAACTGAAATATCCTATTCCAAAAAAGCAGACTTTCCCTCATAAACAATTAATAACAGCAAAATCATGAACTTTTTTTAATCCCCCAAAAGGACACATAATGATGTACTTAATGTATTTTTGGGACAGTCTCCTATTGTCTGGATGTTGAGTCCATAAATTTGAACTACTCTTGTATAGTCAGTTCTACCTCCACTGTTCACAAAAATGAACCAAAATGCTTCACCTGGTTAAACTGCCATCCTGTCACATAAAGAAGATAATTTTGTCTAGGATTCTGATCAAATGGTTCCCAGGTTGGAATGCATTTCTATACCCTAGTGTCTCTTCCAAATCTCCTTTTCCTTCCAAGACTAACCCAAGTTTCATAACCTCCATTAACTCTACCCTATCATCTCTCCTTGTCCTCTTCAAAAAATGTACTATTACTCTGTAGTAAAGCCTTTGTTTCATTCATTCACTTATTAATTCATCCATTTATTCACATAATCACTACATTCATATCCAGAGCTCCTATTGTATTCCAGTGATTCAGTGCTAAGAACTAGAGTTATAATAGTGAGCAAAACAGATACTCTTTCTGCTTTGTATAACTTCAGGTGAACGGAAGAACTGACACCAACCAAATCCTCACATAAAGAAGTGTAATTGTTTAATAAATCATGAAGAAAACATGTAGTTTTTCTTGAAAATCCACTAATAGGAGGTTCCCTGAGAAAGTGATGCATAAGCTAGGAGCTAAAAACCAAAACAAAATAAGTGCTAAGGTTATGAAGGAGATAAGTCTCCAATTCATACCTCTGTGGAAGGAGAAGCAGGGCAAGAAGAAAGGTCATCAAGAAAGCCAGTGTACTTGGAGTAGACAGAGCAAAGACAGAGGGATAGGCAGGGACCAAATCATGCAGGCTGACATAAGCCATGCAAAAAAAAAAAAAAAAAACTGGCTTTATGGGATACATTGATACATTTAAGCAAAAGGATAATATGACCAGAATTTCTATTTTAAAGGGAAATATGGACAGTACTTTGGAAAGAACAGCATAGGTGAACACAGTCCAGTTAAAAGTCATCCCTCTAGGCCAGGTAAAGCATGACAGGAAGTCTAGGTTAGAGTGGTGGGCTGGGAAACATGAAGAGAGGCAGACAGATCTAAGAGCAAAGGGTCAACAGTGACTACTATGTTTCTATATTTCACATCTCAATGGATAAATGTTGGTAGCATTCCCTAAAACAAATATCTTAGAAGAAGGTCTAGATTAGAAGGGAAGATCATGAATCAGCTTTTGGATCTGTTCTTCAAGAAGATGTATCAAGAAGGCAGAAGACAGTGTGGCCTGGAGATATAAATGTTAGCATCCCTGGGTATAGATGGAAATTCATAGTATGGATATAATCACTTATTGGAACACTGGAGATAATACAGAGAATCTAGGACTAAGATTCAAGAAATACCACCATTTAATGGCGAGATGGGAAATGCAATGCTCCAGAAAAAGCAACAGCCAGAAAGGTAGGAAAAATAATTAGCAGGAAAGTGAAATGATTGTGGCACTTAACATATTACTTTGCATTATTAATGAACTGTTTAATGTGTATATATTTTATCCTTCAGAATAGATTTTAAGGTCTCAGAAACATAGGATTTCTTTCATAAGCCACTCTGTGTTTTATATGCCTCCTAGCACCCAACAAATACCTGTTGGAGGGTTGAAAAATGTTCACAACTTCATGGACTGAATATATTGGCAATGTATGTTAGTGATATGTTCTCCTTTAAGTGACATTATAGTGTACCAAAAGGACATTCTGGTTGACTCTTTTGCTCATCTAGGGAATTACTTTCATAAAACTAAAGAAAAAGCCAAGTTGGAGAAACTACCAACACTGTTTGCTTCCAAAATAAGGTTTATTTGGCCTAAAGGGGTAACACATTTTTTCAGCAATCTCAGTTCCTTTAGAAACCACAAGAGGAAAAAATAAAACAGAGAACAAAAGGGTTATAGGAAAGTGAAGAAAGATGGAAAAAATTGTATGTTGAGAAAATATACATGTTTCCTGATTTCCTGAAACTCTTCGAGCTGTTTTTCTGTTTTTCCATAATGTGTCTCTCTAGAGCTGTAAAGGTTGTACTGTCATTTCACTAACCTTACAAGTCTTTTTGTTTGAATGCACATCTAAAACTGATTCATATCAGATCATTCTGATGGGAGAACCCATTTTGAATTTCTTTATAGGAAAAAAAAAACACAACTCTACCAAGATTTGCCCACAGGGATAAGCAATGTGTGGGCAGAAAAAAAAACAAAAAGCCATTTAGAAATAATAACATCACACTTTACATAAAGTACTTGTCTGTATGCTTGTAGTAGACATGAAAATGTAGTAGGCAGTTAAATATTTGAGAACTCTGGAAATCCACTTAAAAATGTGTACAACAATTTATTATCATTGCAAACCCAATTAAAAATGTCAAGCTATTAAACACAATTCACTTTCTAACCCATGAGAGAAAGGATTAAATGTATGCAGTACAAATTTGCATTACTATAAAAATCTTTATTTCTACTTTTCCAGCATTATGCATTTAAATTTGTAAATTCCATGTTACATTAATCACATGAATATAGATGGGCAATTTTTAGATGAAGCTATGGTAATCACTGTATTCCCTATAAAAGAAACTATTCCTGCTGACAATTTTGTGGTGAGTTTTGTAAAAGATTGACTATAGTTCATAAAATGGCCAGGCTTCCTTCACAAAAGTTATTAGACATTTTAGCCCTTCTTGGCTTGCTCAAAATAATAAAAAACATTAAATATTACAGTACTATCTGTCTTTGGACTCTGACACTGTGCATAATACTACCTAGAATATGGTCATATAGTCATTAAAAGAAGTGGCAATAATCCAGGTTTGACTGCACTGTGATTTATTATTAATAATGTTTTTATGATCCAAATAAAGTATGCTGATTAAAATGATCAGCATGTCACCATCTGGATGGACAAAAAAGCTGAGGTTCACATCTTCAATACAAAATGCCTGGAGCTATTTTTGTCTGTTACCCTTTCTTATTTACAACACATTTTCTGTTAGATAAAATATTATAGTACAGAGAGATTATATGCAGTAAAGAAGACCTTAGTCAATAAATGAATACCTTAATTAATTAGGAGTTGTTACCAATATGCTATTTAAATACAGTAGGTCTGAAATTTAACTTTATTAGGTCATTCTTTAAGATCAGTACATCAAGTATGAAAGATTTTCAGAGTAACCAATAATTTCCTAGAAGTGACAGAATGTGTGGCTCCACTGCATCAATATGGTAGAGGTTTTAGTGTGATTTTTCTTGCAAAAAAGCTTTTAAAATAATTTAGAAGTCCAATTGAGGTAGGTCATAAACAGTGAAGTAAAGAGATTGTTTATTTAGTGCTAAAAATCAGTTGTAAATATATAGACATGGTAATTTTCAAAGAAACAGCTAAACAATGTCCTTATATCATTGGACAAGACACTATGGTACTTCGATAAGTTAAGATATGTTGAATTCGAATGGAAAATTGGCAAGCAGCAAAAATGTCTCTCATTTGTGCATTCAAGGATAACCGTATTGTTGAAGATTAAATATCTTCTGGATGTGGACTGAGGCTCACTCCCATAGTGTAGTAGAAATTTTATTACACTTGCTTTAATATTTTTCTGGAAAAGATCATTTTGACCATGCTGTAGGTCACAGAACTTAAGGACTCCAAAGTTTCTTTGATCCATGTGCTAGAGGGGAACCTGAAATCTCTAGGAGAATCTCAGCTCTTCCATAGGAGCTATCTTAGTCCACCTCGGGGCAGAAAACTGCAGTCTTTGGGTCATATGTTTGTGCTCATTGGGGCTCTCAATTTTCCTAACAGGACATCATTCCTACTTCTGCCTATGCTGCCCCTTGGAGCATAGGGGTATATATGCTTTTACCCTGCATCCAACTCGCTGGAAAATACTGTTGTCTCTACCTCAAAACACTAGTGGTTATAAAGCCAGAAAATATGGATAAATACTCACAATAAATGATTTATTGGTACTGTATTGGAAAACGATAAAATAACTTTGGTCTGCAAGGTCCCCGCTCCTGTACTGAACATGCCAGCCAGGCTTCCGCTTCAGAAACTTTGCACTGGCTGTTCCCTACACCTAAGAAGTTCTGATAACTTCTTCATGTCTATCAAACCTTTGCTCAAAATCTTCTTATCAAACCTTCACTCAAAATGATATTACCTTTTCCCTGTCAAAACTGCTAACCATGCCCTCAACCCCAATATTCCTATTTCTTTTTCCTGAGATCTTGTCTTTTCAATAGCTTTACCCCCTTCTAATATAACTTATTTATCTGTTTACTTGTTTATTTATTTACTTATTTATCTCTATTTGTTATCTATTGGTTTCATTTATTATCAGACATCCCCTGCTAGAATGTAAACTCCACAAGGACACAGAACTTTGTGTTGTTCACTGATATACTCCAACTGCCTAGCAATGAGAGACTCAGTATAACTCTGTTGATAGAATTTGAATCTGCACTTAAGTGGCTAAGTTTTTCAAGTACTCACGAGGAAATAGGACATTAAACTTACTAAATACTGGATCAAAAGCTGGATTTATCCTTATGGTATGTCAGAAGAGCAGCTATCCATGTACATAGGATCATTCTGACAAATACAGAAGTGCTTTTATAGGATTATATTTTGCTGTTATACCACTGACCTATATAAACAGATTTTAGAAAAAAAAAATGCCCTGCTTTATTTGCCATATGGAGTTCTGTTATCCAGGGCCAAGGAGAAATCTCTCTGAACTTGAGACCAAGAATAGTTGTTTTTTATGAGGAACAAATCTACTTTATTCTTATGGAAAACTCTAACTTGAAACATAATTCAGTCTTCAGAAATGTATTAAACAGCTGCTATGTGCCAGGCACTGAGTATAGTGAACACTATCAAAATATAGTCAATAGCATTAAAAATCTTATATGTCAATGACGAATATAGACAAGTAAATAGAAAACTTCAATATAATGAAATAAGTGCTAATACATCGCAATTGCATGGACTTCTGGGAGAATGTAGGAGGAATACCTAATGCAATAATAGGGACTCGGGTACAACATCTTGAATAATTATCATCTAAAGTTGAGGTCTGTAGGATGAAAAGAAGTTAGCTGATAAGGAAGATCCCTTATACAGCCTTCCAGTTATGGAATGAATGAGTCAGGGATAAAAGGTACAACATAGGGAATACAGTCAATGGATTGTAATAGCATTTCATGGTAACAGATGGTATCTACATTTGTGGTAAGCATCGCATAATGTATAAACTTGTGGAATCGCTATGTTGTACACCTGAAACTAATGTAATTATATGTCAACTATACTCAAATAAAAAATTAATGGATAATTTGTAGACCTGAAACATATGCAACAGAATTGCAATGGGATGTGCAATAGGGGTACTGGTACCAGAGAAAGTCAGAGATTAACAGAGCCTGATTATGACAAGCCTCACAAACCAGATTAGGGATTATCCTGAGGGTAATGGAAAGTCATTTAATTGTTTCAAGCAGAGAACGACTGATCACATGCACATAAAATGGATGTGTAGGATTAGCTACTTGATGGAATTACTGAGGGAAGGTTTCTATTTCCACTGCAAAGTATATCTCTGTTTTAATAATAGAAAGGGTGGTGGGAGGTAGTATGATACCAAAGGAAATAGAAGCTTTTTAAATAGCATCTGGTGGGACATAGGTGACATCTGAGTAGGCAGTCAGAAGATTTGTAGGTAGTGTTGGTGTTCAGCTGGTGTTGAAGACTAGAAAACTCTACTGGAGCCAGTCTCTGTATGGTGTGGCACTTCTGTGCTTCATAGAAAAGGACAATAATACCATTAATCTAAGGTCAGACATTTTCCACTTCCGCGCATCTCAGAATGACAAGTCAAGACAATTAAAATATGTGCAAGAGAGTGGTTTGACAATAGATGGCTTTGGCTAGTAAAGGGAGAGAGATTAGGCTTTAAGGAGCTGAAAGAGAAGGGTGGAGGGACACAGGGATGGGAGGTCTGAATTCAAAGAACAGAAGTCATTTAAGAAACTAAATGAGTTATGGATCTGAAATGATTTAGGGAGTCACATGCTAAGTGCGCTTATACATTTTGGATATATTTTATAAAATGTTAGAGAACTGTAATCTTTAGATTAACAACATACTGAGCCATTCTTGACATAACCATAATGAGCCAAGGAGAATAAGCAAGAAAGTAACCTTCTCTGTAACTGTACATAATTAAGGGTTATTAATGTCTTGTTTGCCCACCAACTAAAATCATCCCATGACAATCAGCACTGAGTATCAGACTTTTCAAAACACTGTGTGATGACACAGGAAATGTCTGGGGAGATGCAGAGCATGTCATGGAATTTGTATGCTATGAATGGGGCTCTTCAATTTCACGAAAAAGGTGAGCAGCAGAAATTTAGACCTGACCAGAGTAGGCAGCGCTATATGAGAATATGAATTAGTTAAGATCACTAGCCAGAAAGGCTTTCAGGTTTAGTAGTCATCAAAGATGTTGAGATGTCTAAGATGGAATGAGATTACCTGGCTATAAGATTTCCAGAATAATTTGTTCCCAACAGTGCCTGCTTGATGGGGAGACTCAGACCTCTGTAAAGAGCAAATTGCAACCTGAATTGATTTTGCTGAGTCTTTGCTCTTGTTGGTAAAGATGAGATGGTTCAGTGTGTGAGGATCTTTAATCGTGAAAACAGCAGCAGCTCTTAAGGAAAATATTTAGAGACAAATTCATGGCTTACTTATACCTTGCAGGCCTATGCCATGAGTGTGCAAACCCTTTATGCACAGACTTCACCTTCAATTCATGGTAATTTGACTGCTTTACCTTTCTTCCTCTGTCCTTTTTTTCCTTTTCCAGCTACATGGAATAAGAAAAACAATCATCCTCACCCTTCTAACCACTTTTAGAAGGAGGATGGAAAATCCTTACACTGCATATATTGAAAGTTCAAACATCAATGAAAGGAAGACAATGGTCTCCAAATGTGATCCAGCCCAACATGAGCACCTCCTAAGCAGGGGGCGAGCGGTTCCTGGCAAGGCTTTCTGATGAACTTGAACTTTCTTCCTAGGTTACACCTCTGTTATTACCTGCAAGTGTGAAATCTACAATGGTAGATTTGAATGGGGTGGGGGGGGGTGGCTGGCAGATTTCAGAGCAAGAAAGAAAAACATGGTGACTGAGATAGAGGAGCAAGGATTGGAAAAAACATAAAAGTCTCAACCTTCTATTTCCTTTTTACTTGATTCAAGAAAGAGTCATATCAAACATCAAATTTATTTCTTATGTGTTGTGTCATTTTTATTTCTTCCAGGCAGCCTCAAATCTCTAGTACCATCTTTGCAACAAGAAGTTTTGTGTCTGTGGGCTTGAAGATACTTTAGTGGTGGGTGGTAAAAGGAAATGCTGGCTTCCTCCCCTCACACCTCAGCTCAGTTAAGAGCCACATTAGCTGTGGCATTTAGAGGAAAAGCAGAAGTCCTGGAAGTTTACTCTGTGGTCCACTCTAAAGTGAACAAGGACAGACAGACAAGCTGAGAGCAAGCAACATAACAGGGTCTATATGACTGAGGAAAACAAGCTCTTTACAAATCTATAGATTTGGGGAATTTCTAATACTATATTGGTACACTTTCTCCAGAAGCCTGAAAGATTAGGGAAAACCCAGGTGATTACATTCAAGATCATAGGGATTAATTTTCTTGAATGAGTTTATTTAGAATGAGTTATAAATGTTGTATGATTCATACCTGAATTTAAAGATGCTTCTGTAAAATCATTCTGAATAAAGGCAGAGTATTAATTAATCAATCTATCTAATGAGTTCAAATTTTCTTAGGGATTAATCATGGCTATATGTAATGATCTTCAGCACACATAAGCGATGAAACATATTTGTTTTCAATAAACCAAACTGGACATAAAAAATAATTAACACTTACGAGTAGTTGAAGTAAATACAGCAAGCTTTCTCTTCAGTTAAAAAAACACATCTCAAAACAGGAATCATAACATACATAGAGAAGAATGGCTATATCATCTTAAATTATATATTTTAATGAGATTTCAAGTTTAAAAGGAATATATTTTTATATGACACATCCAAATTGTTAAACTTATTACATAGTTTTGTGACATATTATATTTGTTTGAGCAAAACTGAAGTAATTAGCCATATAGTTATTCTAATGAAACTAATTTTAAAAGAAACAAAAATAAAATCCTTAAATCTAAACCAGGCCAATGTTAGTGGCAGACAGGCATTACTAACTATGTAGAGACTGACAGTAAGAAAACAACTGCCTTGGAAAGTATTGGCAGAGTGGGAAAGAAACTGGAAAAACTGTCTTATATGGAGAAAGAGTGACAATCTTCCAGCTCATATGATTTCCATTAAAATTCACCCTCACAGGAAAGCCTAAGGAAAGTATTTATCAAGCATAAGGCACTCAGGCACACAGTGGGGTAAAGCTGGATGTTTTATAACATTTTAATAGAATATTATTTAAGGAATGAAAAATGAAATTCTTATATCTTAAATCTCAAAAAAATAATCTGGGATGTAAACAATAATTCCCAAATATATATCACTTGAATCTTGTGGATAAAACAGTTAGCCAACTGCCTTAAAATCTATTTCTCTTTCTCTTTTCTTTATCAGATATATGATCCAAGGGAAAGAAAGTTAGATGTTTCAGTTCTGTGTAAACATAATAACATTTACTAGGAGAAACCTTACCTGTTAATGTTTTTAGCATGATGTCTATAATACATGAAATTATAAAACCCAGATCCATGGCAAATGCATGTAAAGTACAACTAAACAAAGATAGCGTATTACCTAAACAGCTTTCTATCACCACCCTCATAGATGTGATAACACATGTACCTTTTCTGAGTCAGAAAGGATGTGTCCAATGGAGAAAAGAAAGATCTGGGGAACTGTTATCAATGTCCTAAAACTCTTCTTGATTTGCTATGCTTCTTGACTGCCTATATCCTTGAAAGCATTAGTAACCTTTAATACTGGGTAAGATCTCTGATTTGACAAATCTCTGACTTGACTAATCTGATTTGACAATCCAATATTTTGAATTAGCTCAACTCTACTTACTCACCCTTTCTAAAAATGTTGTATAGCCTAAAAATGAAATTCTTGAAGTCATTTAAATGCCCAAAAATTGGGGCACTTGTGTGGGTCAGTTGGTTAAGTGTCTGACTTTAGCTCAGGTCATGATCTGGCAGTTTGTGAGTTCAAGTCCCACATTGGGCTCTGTGCTGACAGCTCAGAGCTGGAGACTTCTTTGGGTTCTGTCTGTCTGTCTCCCTCTCTCTCTCTCTCTCTCTCTCTCTCCCCCTCTGCCCCTACCCCACTCTCACTCTGTCTTTCTCCCTCTCAAAAATAAATAAACATTTAAAAATAAATAAATAAATAAATGCCCTCAAGTTAAGGAATGGTTAAGCAACCTTCACATAAAATAACTATGGAGTAGAGTAGAATATTGCCAATTAAATAAAAACCAGGAAAACCACTTAGTTACATGCTAATATCTACATGAATTCTATTAAATGCAAAATGAAAGAACACATTCTATTTTACAATTAAGTAGAAATTATGCAATGTGTATATACAATGAAAGGCACTGAGAAAAGTAAATTGATTTTTTGAAATAACAGGGATATGATGGAGAATTTTGTTATAAAGTGTTTGAGAAAGAAGAATGTCAACACAGGCAAGGAAAGCAGTTGTCAGATTATAGTCACTAAGACTTCACAAATGTACCAGTTCTCCTCACAGATACATGGTAGGATTGTGCTTCTCCATCCCTTTTGAAGTTCATAGTAGCCATGTAAATTTTTTTGGCCAATATTATGAGAAGTAATGTCTATCATTTCTGACAGATGTATTAAGAACAAGTGATTAACCTTGTTTGCTTCCCTCTGCTATGATGACTGTAGAAACAACTGTTGAGATGCAGCCTTTGTTAGCCTGGGTCCCTGAGTGTCTACAATGAACAGAGATCCCCTACTGACCCACACTGGACATGCATGTTAAGCCACTGAAATCTGGATGTGGCTCTTTCCTGAGGCATAACCAAGCTCATCTGGACTGATTCAGCAAGAAAACGTAACATTTTGCAAACTATAAAGACCTAAGCAAACTTAGTGGAAACACAGACTCTTAGTACTATAGGATGTCAATCAGGAGTCCATAGTAGGGGATGGACTCAATCGTATTGCAGAGTAAGAACCAAATGAGTGTACAAGGTAATGTTGAAGAAGAGAATGGAATTAAAGGCGACTTGGATGTTACATGCCTGACAGAGATATTGGTAATGTCACTGAGAGAGGAAATACATGAAGGAAGAGGGAAGAAAGTAAAGAACATTCATTTTTGCAAATAGGCCATTAGATGTGGCTAGGAGATTTCTGAAAATAGAAATCTGAAATTCAAGAGAGAGATACCAGGGAGAAAAGAAAGCCACCTTACGTATACTATGAGTTGCTTATTCCCCTGGGTCTTTTACATATGATACCTCCAATAATGATTACATAAATTTACCATTTCACTGAGAGAACTGAGTCACTAAGAGGTATAGCTACCTGGATTTGGGAATCCTGTCTACACAGGAAGCCTTGGGGAGATTACAGAAAAGTGGGTCAAGGATATAGTAAAGAGCATATTAAAGAAGCAGACATGGAAAACAGAACACTAAATAGGACTAGACATCTTTAAACGCAATGAAGAATACAATATCAAAGATGGCAAGGCAGGAATGTCAAGAAGTAATGGACTGTTGTTCATGATGAATGCTGCAGAGAACTAAACGGATTCATCTTCAAACTATTGAATTTTGCCTTCAAATGGTTAACTTGTGAGAGAAAAAAAACTGAGAAGTACTCAGCTTTTAATATATTAATAATCTGCAGAACATTAAGCTGAACAAATCTCAAAGATGGGGTGTTTTATGAGTATCCCACCTCATGTTTGCCTAAATTAAAATCCAGGGAATTAAGTAAATACTATCACTAGGAATATTTTTTTATTTCTTCAGATAAAAAGCTGAAGCAAAGATGACCCAACAGATGTTGAATGAACCCCTTACCAGTCCTAAATCATATAGGTAAATTAATTCCACAAATTGCTCTCAAAAGAAACTTGAATCTCAGTGCTGATTTTGGTGTGCCAACAGCACATGCTCCTGGTGGGTCATAATGCTTAACGAGATGCATGGGAAGCTCTGAATTGGATGAATATTCAATGCACTCCAATAATTTAATTGAAAGGTCACCTAGGTGAGTGACTTACAAAATCTGTCACGTAATGGAAGTCCTGTACTCTCACAAGTGGCCATTAAAAACTTTCAGTCAAGGGCTCATCCCATTTCTCGACTTATAACAAGAAAATACTCCTTACTTATAAAAAAGTGTCAACATTTCTCTAAAAAATACTCATTTTACATAAGGTAAGAGAAAACTTGCATATATCATATTAACTATTTCAGAAAAGAGGCAAAATTTCATGTAAGAGAAACGTACATCTGTAGATAAATTCTTTTTTTTTTTTTTTTTAATTTGGATTGTTGGGGCATCTGGTTGGCTCAGTTCGTTGAGCATCCGACTCTAGCTCAGGTCATGATCTCATGGCTCGTGAGTTTGAACCTTGTGTCGGGCTCTGTGGTGACAGCTCAGAGCCTGGAGACTGCTTTGGACTCTGTGTCTCCCTCTCTCTCTGCCCCTACCCTGCTTGTTCTCTCTCTCTGCCCCTACCCTGCTTGTTCTCTCTCTCCCTCTCTCTCTCTCCCTCTCTCTCTCTCTCTCTCTCTCTCTCAAAATAAATAAAAATTTAAAAAATTAAAAAATAAAAACTAAACAAAATTTGGATTGTTATATGCTTTTGCCATTCCTTTGACATGATCAACAATTCTTGCAGATAGTGGGTTCTATCATTAAAAAATAGCTTTGATTTACCTGTTTGTTCCACAGAGATTTCCACCTTTTGGCTCTGTCCTATTATTACTTTATTTCTAAAATAGCTAATGAAAACAAAATATCAAAGGCAATTTTACTAAAAAGAATGTTTACAGCATTTATTGGACATAATAAATAAACCTAATAGTCGTCATTTAAAATGATTAGTATTTATTTAAAATACTTCATTAGAAAGTAATTAGTTGTCCTGGCAAAAGTTCACATTTACATAACCCTGCTAGTCAAATCCACATTCCCTATATATTCCTCTTCATATCCATTGAAATTAACAATATAGCACACAACTGATTTTAAGATATTTTGAATATTGTCTATCCTAATTATATTTGTTACAGATTTTTTATTTTCATCAAAATGTAGATAAAAATATTTCTTATTGAATTTTTGCAATTAAGATAATCTATTTTTATAACTAAATTCCATGTTTTTGACGTTCAGCCTGCTCCTTAATTATAAAATTCTTTCCTTTTCTTCAATTATATTTTGAAATTTGCATGTATCTCTACTAAATGTCTAGTTTTAGCCATTATCTAATTAGGTTCTATCTCTAAGTCTACATGTAAACTGTCTTTCCCTTGTGTGCTTGAGTTCCAATTAACTTGAGGATTCAGCAGGCCCCTTATGACTGCAACATCGGTATCCTTCAAAGAGTTTTATACTCTTCTTTGAAATAATCTATTAGTGATCTCAGTCATTCTTAAAATTCTCTTTTTTCTCTTGTGATCATTTATAAGCATAAGTTAATTGGCCCAAGGCCAACTATCAAAAACATGGCTGCATGACCTAAAAGAGAAATGATAGTTTTGCATAACTTTTAAATGGAATATGACCCTATAAATAGCCTTGGTAATTAAAGTAATAACTTTGTACTCAGTCACATATATATGTTTATACATATCTGTTTCCCACTTTTTTTCCAGGAAAGATTTTAGATATCCTCTAAAATACATGAAATAGTTAGAAACTTTCAAATAACCAACAAAAATAAGGATGGACAGTAATCTGACAAGGAGCAAGAAAAACATTAAAGTCCGATGTGTCACTGTAAAATTGCATCTCTTTCACAGAGGCAAGGTGAAATGTGTAATAGCCATATTACTTAAAATCTTATAAAAACGCTGTGTCCACTTGAACTTGACTCTTTAATGACAGATGGTGAACACTAAAGCTATTCTCAATTTCTATCAATCATGGGGTGAAAAATTGGCAGTGCTGTAACACTCAGCAACAGAATACACATATTTATTGAGTAGCCGGTTTATGGTAAATAAAGTGGAAGAAATTCCATTAAAATGTTTTCCTGACACATTTTTATCCACAGCAATCTACTCATATTTTCTTCTCTATCCCTCATGTTACTCAACATGATGATTTCCCAGGAGTCATTTCCACATCATAGTGAGACACTTGATTCTTGTTACCTGAATCTAGAAAAAGCTTAGACTTTTTCTAAGCACATTCTGATTCACCTTTTGGCATCACTCCTTTCAAGGGATATCTTCTAGATTTAGAAAATGTATTACCCTACCAACAAAATTTACATGTTAAAATTATCATGAATGTGAAATTTAAAGTAATAATAGTTTAAAAGTTCCTGTGTACATTACAGTAGCGTTAAGCTTTAGCTACCAAATTGCTAAAATGAATGTGGACAACAGACTATTCTCATTTACCACAGTAACTAATTGTTTTCTATTCAAAACATATCATCCATATTAAGATGATTTTTTTGCCAATATGATAAAATTTAATGGAAATAGGTAAGGCTTAATTTTATGTTTTCTAATTCTGTGTTACTCTAAGCTGACTGGATAAAATAAATGCACTTAGGTTTCTAAAATCTGGGGTTTTGCTTTTCTTTTTCTTGGCTTTTACAAGTTAATGAACCCAGAATTAAAGTTGGAGAATCTATAAAACAGCAAGCAATTATAAAATAATGTCAAAATATTTAAGAAGAAATTTGTGAATATTACTTTTCTTCTTTAAATGAAGCTACTTTATAATGTGGTTATATTGTTGCTTATATTTGTTTATATTCTCTCTCCAGATGTTTCATAAACATACATAAGTTTAAAATATTACATATTATAGTTGCTATCTAATTTTTTACCTAGATCTCATTCCTTAGAACATTAAGGATTTCCTTCCACTGATATTGAGGTTAGCTCCACCTTTATTGAATTATATTGGCTGAGGTTTTGACAATATCTGCAGGTTTCATGAAAGCCATCTATGTTATTTTATTGAGTAAGCTAGGATCTCATTATCATATTTTTATGACAAATTTTTTAAACCAGGAAATGCAAAATACAAGCAGTGCAAGAAAAACATCTCACCAATTCTTTCATTATACATCAGTATGTTCATTTACTTAAAAAATTTCAGGTTCAAAGAATGAAACACTAATTGGTTTTACATTTACTTACCACATCTACTTTAGCTATTGTAGTAGGTTGAATTGTGTTCCCCCAAAAGATATGTCCACCACCCAATCCTTGGAACCTCTGAATGTTACCTTACTTGAAAAAAAGTAGTCTTTGCCGTTGTAATTAAGGATCTTGAGGTGATCTCATGCTAGGGTACCCAAGTGAGTCTTAAATCCAGTGACAAATGTTCTTATAATGGAAAGAATAAGAAAAGCCACAGACTAAAATGGAAGAGGTAATGCCAATATGGAGGCAGAGATTAGAGTGAGGTAGCTATAACCAAGGAAGCCAAGAAATGCTGACAGCCACAATGAACTGGAAGAGGCAAGGGAAGATTTTCTCCTAGAGCACTCAGAGGGGGCACGGCCCTGATGATACCTTGATTTCAGGTTTCTGATCTCTAGAACTGTGAGAGAATAAATTTGTGTTATTTTAAATCACCAGGGTTATGGTAACTGGTTATGAAAACATTGGGAAACTAATATAGGTATAGGTAATCCAAGGGATTAGAAGATGATATAAATCAAGAAATGTAACTTACATAGTTATAATTTGCACAAATTCAGTATCTGCATATGGATACTATAATATAGTTTACATATTTTCCATATTTGAAGAGCACTGTTCATTTGAACTCTCTCTCACTCTCTCTCTCTGCCTTATGATCCCAAAAGGAAATAATAGTTTTTTTTTTAATTTTTGAATGTTTATTTATTTTTGAGAGAGAAAGAGACAGAAACAGAGACAGAAGATATGAAGCAGACTCCATACTGACAGCAGAGAGCCCAATGCAGGGCTCGAATTCAAGAACCATTCCATATGACCTGAGCTGAAGTTGTAAGCTTAATCGACTGAGCCACCCAGGCACTCTAGTGATAATACTTTTTATAATATTATCTATCGATCATGACACAGGTATTCATCTCTGACTGTTTTCATAATTATTGGGAATGCAATCAATAGAGGAACTGAGTCACAGTAAAGAGTGAGTCCCCAGCCTAAATGGAAAAACAACTCCAGTGCACATCCAGTACATAATAAAGGAACTCAAATCCCTTTTAGGATAGAAACTATAGCTTTCGCACACCTCATGAGTGTGAAAAAGGGATAAGTTTTAGAGATAGGAAAGGGAAAGAAGAGCATGCTCAACAGACAAATGTGAAATAAAGCTCTGAAGTGAGAATGAGCACAGCATGTATGACTTGGAATAGAGGAGGCTGTTATCTCCTAGGGAGAAGAAGCATGGCATGATGGGTCATAAAAACCAGGTACAAATTTCATGAGTAATATGAAAGAATGCCTTAAGGACTAGCTTTTGTTGGTTCACTCATTTCCAGCATAAGAATAAAATTAGTGAGAATCAATAGTTTTATCTTTCAAGCTCCTACCACCCACCCAAGTGTCAGGGAGCACAGAGAAAGGGGATGACAGACACAAAAGAGACTGAAAATAAAATCACATCTGAAAACTCAAGTTACTTAAAAATACATTGATCTCTGTCTTCTATAGCTCCATGGAGTCTCAGCAATCTTGAAAGGTAAACAAATTCCTTGAGTATTCTGCCTAAAGAATCAGACTAAGGATTGGTGTATCATAGGAACTCAACATGTATCAGAATTTTCAGTGGTTTCTTGAGGATCTTATAAATAAAACTTAGTGTAAAAAAACGTGTTTAGATGGGTGAAGGTGCAGAATGTTAAAATTCAGGGGGAAACACCCCTGTCTGTTCACTTTCCAATTATTTTTACCTTAGTTTTGCTTATATCAGTTGCTCAGTACTTGCACATTTCCCCCTAACCCATTTTTAAACATGAAGTTATGGGATGAACTGGTTTCAGTGTCTCTGTCTCAGACAGGCATCATATGGCCACTGTAGGAAATCTAAAGACTTAGCACAAACCACTGGCTGACATGTACAGTGGGTTTTATCCTTGTTTTAATTTTTTAAGAACTGAATTGTTCATTCTTTTCCAAATGCATCTAGTAAGCATTTGAAACAATCAACACTGTTACTTAAATTGGATAAAAATACCGGATATTGTTTAAATTAGATGAAAAATACTGGATATTTTCTTGCTTAGATTTATGTCTGGAGAAGCAGAGAATTAGATATGAATAGATACCGATATCACCATTAAACATATCACTTAAATTGGATAAAAAATACTGAGTATTTCTCGTTTAGACTTCTGCTTAGATGAGCTGAATAAATAGGAAACGAATCTCTAAATGTTGATGAATCTCTAAATCTTGCTTTGAGTAAATGTCTCTTTTTTAAAGTGTATCCCCCAAATATACTATACCCAGGTACATTTTATTTTTAAATGTGCTACTCAAAGACTTAGAAAATCTACCATGCATGCAACTTTAAAAAATATTTCTTGAAAATGTTTGTGAACTTAAGAAAATAGGAATCAGTAACAATGAGATCATGACTAAGTTATTATACTAAACAACTGCAGGCCCCTGCTCATTTCTCTTGGAGTCCAGTCTCAGGAAGCCCAGTGGCCCCACAGGCCTTCCCGGCCCATGTGTGTGGAGCCCTGCATGCCTCCTCCTTGCCCTGAGCCACCCAGTCTCCTGCCCTCAGCCAGCACTGGATTGTAGTTGTTGTCAAGTTTAAGGCTTCTTAATATCACTGCTGCAGTTTCCATACAGTAATTACTAACTATGGCTAAATTACTAACATTGTTAGGACACCACACAGAAAGAATTACTGAGCAAAACAGATTTATTCTAGTGCAACAAAAGCAGAAAAATAAAGACCAATGCCAAGGGATTTTGGTAATTTTAAAGCATTTTTAAGATTCTTAGCAAATCATTAGTGTTATCTTTTATTTATTAATTTCTCAAATGGGGAAATACATCTATCATCACCCCTCTATTTCACTTGACAGGAAGAACTGTGTATGTTCTTGGGTTGACAGTGCTTTGAAATCAGCATAAAATCAGTATGGATGACTTAATTAATTCAATCATACTACAAGTATTTATTAGGCATCTACCATATACCAAACATCTGTTAGAGTAGCTAGAGATTCAGTAGTAAATAAATAGACCAAGAAAATTTTATGCCTCAGGAGTTAATATTCAGCCTGGATAGATAATAAAGAAGCTCTATATACTAGGAGATCTGACAAGGTAGAGAAGGTGTGACCTTTTTAGAGACAAAGAGAAGGCCTTCCTGAGAAGACATCTTTGGATCAAGACAGAAATATGTGGTGAGGTAGTCAGGCAGATACCTACAGGAGAAGCCAGAAGACAGTGGATCTGTGAGCGCACAGCCTTGTCTATGATAGGAATGGGCCCAGGGTTTGTGTTGGTTTTAGAGAAAAAGAATTACAGGGTGGTGGTCTTAGAAAATGCATCCAGGGAGGTAATGGAGAAGGATACAAATTATATCCAGTTTCCATCTTCAGCCACTGGAATAAAGAAGACTGTAAGAGCTGCTAGATTGAAGCGGAGTATCTTTTTATAAAATGCAAATATTGAATATGGATAGAGTCATTCAGGTAGATTTTCATTTCCTATTTTTAAAAAATGTCCACAAGGTCTATAAATTACTATACTAATCAGACCATCATTTAAAATAATAGGTAAAATTTTGCACACTATTAGGTTCAGTTTTATAATATATGCATAAAATTTGAATAGCTGTGTATTACTTTCACAACTGAAAGAAATATATGTTATTTAAAACTATAAGTGAATAAAAAGGCAGAGTTTGCTGAAGTAAATAAGTACAAGTTTTCTTAGGGAAACTTGAATTTGAATCTTGCTTCTATTACTTGTTTATTATATAGCTTTGGTCATATTTCATATGTTCATATGAACACATATTCAGTGTTCTCCCCTTTACGTAGAAATATAGATGGATCACTCTATCAATAGATAGAAATAGAGATATAGATATATTTTATCTTTAAGCTGTATTGCTTTATTGTGAAAATTAATAATATGCTGTACATAGAACACTCCACATACTGCCTGAAAAATCATAATGAAAACAATAATGATAGTAATAATAATAATAAGGCATTAATTATATATAATGCTCATGATAATGAAAGTAAAAATAACATTTAGATTCCCTGTACATGTTGTAGGATGGGCATCACGTGGTAAGCGCTTTAATGTATCATTATGTTTGCTCCTTACAGCAAACCTCTAAGGTGAGCACTATTATTACCCCATTTTATAGATTATGGAAATGAAAGCTATAAAAGGAAAATACTTTATAGGCAGGAGATGGCTATTTATCTGAAGATAAAAGCACAGGTTCAGGCCTGCAGGTCCATGGAGGCCTTTATCTCACACATGAACCAGAGAGTTTAATGCCTTCCCTGATCCAACAAATCCCTGGAATTTTAGATTAATATTTCTCAGTGCTCTATTTGTATTAAATTTTGAAGTGAAACTTGAGAGAGAAAAAAAAAAATGGCCTAGACAGTGGAGATGGCCTTAAAGATAAACCCAACCAATGTAGGGAGGATTAAAAATTAGAGAAACTCAAAGTCTAAGTGTATACAGATATTAGAGCAATAAGCACATTATTAAACATTAGAAATTATGCTTAATCTATTTCTCCTGAAATAGGTTTATTGAGAATTAAAATATTTTACATTTACATAATTTTTACTTGTTCTCTGTGATGATTATACTTTATGTGTCAACTTGGCTTGCTTAGAGTGTCCAGTTGCTTGGTCAAACAGTAGTCTAGATGTTACTGGGAAGCTATTTAGTAAATGTCTACAATCAGTTGACTTTAAATAAAGCAGATTACTCTCCATCATGTGGGTGGGTTTCATCCAATCAGTTAAAGTTCTTAAGAGCAAAACCTGAAGTTTTCCCGTGTAAAAGAACTTTGCCTCAAGAATGTAATATAAAAATTCTGTCTGAGTTTCCAGGTAACCTGGCATCAATTCCTTAATATAAATCTCTTTAGTCTATACATTTTATGTATTTACACACACACACACAAACACACACACACAAACACACACACACACAAACACACACACACACACGTAGACATATATATGGTTCTGCTTCTCTGGAGAATCCTAATATACTCTCCATTTCCAATTGTATGCCTTTATTACCAGTTTTTAAAAATTTGATGCTTTTTTAGTATTTGAGTTTAACATTAACTTGGGTTTCATTTTTGGTTTTTCTCCATGCATTCTAAAGGTCAATAGCACAAAATGGACCTTATTAATTGAAATAATATGAAATTTCTACATTCAATCAAAATTTTATTTTTACCACTGGAGTTATTTTTCAACATTATGATGAAAGTGAGTTTCAAAAAGTTGAATTTTTGAAGCTGCAGCAACATATATGCAAAGATTAAGTCACATTTTTCCCCCCAAGCTTAAAAAGTTGAATAAATTTGAATGGCCATTTTCTAATATTCTAAACATAAAATTATTATATTTTCACTATAAATTCATGATAAAAATGTTTATCTATAATATGATAATATTAGCCCAGGTTAAGCTAAGTAAGGACAGTATTGAATACTCTTAGGAATTTTTGGGACAATGAAATTTAATATAACTGTCATTTTTTGAAATATGAGATAGGAAGATTATGTCAGTAGCACATAAGGACTAGAGTTGAGTAAACTTAGGTGTTTCTATAGAAACAGATCATTAAAGCAAAATAGAAAGATCAGTTCAATACAGATAATAGATATACACAGTTTCAGTAAGCATACAAATATTTTTAAGCACATGAGGGAAAAATAAAGTATATAGTGAAACTGAGATTTTAAAAGTCATGATGTATAACACTGCAAATATGAATAGACTTCAGTATGTCTGAGATGTGTACTAAGTTTATTTCTCAACAACTGAACTTGCAAGTCTCCTAAGAGTTTTTATAAAATAATCTAAAAAACCTACCAAAATGTAGAAGAAAAACTAAAAAGTATTTAAAAATGACATAGAGGTGTTATAATGGTTACTTTTTATTGGCTTTCCTGATAATTCACCTAGTATGTATTTCCTCCTTTCTTTTCCTAATGAGTACCATGATTCTTATTCATGTATCTGCCCCTTGGCTCCTGATACTAACAGAAAGCAGAAATCAACCTCATGCTCCAAGAGAAGGGTTTGATTGGCTGGTTGTTCCAGGGATGGCAGAAGGAATCTAAGCCTGTCCAATTATAGTGGATCCAGCCCAGCTCAGAACCCAAGGTGGAACTTGAACTCATGACCCTAAGATCCAGACCTGAGCTGAAATTAAGTATCAGATGCTTAACTAACAGGGCCACCCAGGTGCCTCAGGATAGATTTCTACCCTTGTTTTCTTTGTCTTCTCTGGACCATGGATAAAGTTGCATAAAGCTACATTATCTTTTGTCAGACATATCACCACCACAAGAGAAACTAGTGTGAAAATGAAGATAATTTTTTTACCACAGAAGATGGCACAAAAAAGATGGGGAAAGAAAAACAAAACTAAGATTTTTAGTGACATCAATGGGCTACTCATTATCAATCCTGTGTGAGCTAATAAAATCCCTTATTATTCAAGTAATATTGAATTGAATTTCTGTTACAACCAAAAGCACATCACACAATAACTGTTTTTACAATGCACACATTGCCATATATTAACATATACTACTGAAGAAATGATATCTTCAAGTTAAACTATAAGATTTTTGCTACGTATTTCTTGACAATATTTTGTCAATATTTTGACAATACTTAGATTCATATTTTGGGGGGAAAGATGATAAATTATATAACTGCATCTATATTCACAGATTTACAAATATATTATTTTGCCCTTTTGTGATAATTTAATTCTTAAGCTTGTCTAAAAAAAAAAGATATGAAGTAGATAATCTCCCAAATTCTCTACTGGTACCATGATCCTATACTACAGTGAAGTTTATCTTAGTGAAAATATAAAAAAAAAAAACACTATCTAGGAAAAACAGAGATTTAAATAACAACTAATTTTTCTCACAGTTCAATATCACTATCTATCACGCATCTATCAATAAGAAAGTTTTGTCTTATTAAAAACAGGCAGCTTTATTTGGTCTTTTCATTAATGCCGCAGTAAACTGGACAAAGCTAAACCTTTAGAAGCAATGATTTCTTCCTTATTCCCCTGAAAATCTGCAGATAAACACTTCTGGTTTTTAGAGATCATAGCAATAAACTTTTTGGTTTTTATATATAAGTTTTTAATATTTAACCCTGCTTAGCATATCTTTATGAACAAGAATATACTTGATAAAATAATTAGTACAGCTGCTCCAGGCACTAGAGGGAAAATATGACCATATAAAAAAGAAGAAAATTTGTAACAAATGTAAGGCTAACAAAAAAGAGACTGTGAAGCTCTATTTCAGACCCCAAGGAAATAAAGTGCTAAGATCGGAATGCAAAAGCAACACTTGTTCATTAGAGAATAATATGGTAAGATATTATTCCTTTTCAAAATGCATGAGTTGTAGAATAATTGAGCATAGTCAGCCATGCAGAATTAAATTTCATAAGAAAACAGAAAAGAGATCTAAAAGAAATCTATAGCATAGTTAAGAGAATCACAAAATTCACCATATACAGCAGGAAAGCTTTCGTAGGGCCAAAACTGAATATTTCAAAATTTAGACAAAACTATGTTATCACTTGCGTATTATGTTTAGCTACACAGATATAACATTTGTTTTAAACATATATACATACACATGGCTTACCTATATAAGCATATATATGGATTATGCATCAAAGCATAAATATATATTTGTATATATAAAACTATAGTTATAAATCCTTATGCTGCTAGCCAGTGTACTATTATGTATGTAGATAATTAGTGTGCCCAGGTGTACTTCCTCAATGACCAAACTGGTCTTTTGAAAGATTAAACATATTGGGGCACCTGAGTGGCTCAGTTACTTAAATGTCTGACTCTTGATTCGGCTCATGTCATGATCTCACAGTTTGTGAGATCGAGGCCCGTATCGACTACCCTGACAGCGCGGAGCCTGCTTGGGATTCTCTCTCTCCCTCTCTCTCTCTGACCCTTGCTCCCAGTTCTCAAATAAATAAATAAATAAACATTAAAAAAGAAAGATTAAACGTATTAAAAGATTTAGAAGGAACCAAAGAAAATGATGATGCCCTGGTGTGGCCAATCACTACTGTCTTCTGTATCCAGGAAGCAATGTCTATCATCACTACCAAGTGGGATCAGATATCAATAGGCCACAATGAAGTTTTACATTTAAGTAAATTATGAAAATTTAACTTTATAAACATACAAAGAACAGTATGGCTTTTGTAGTTTAGTGTTTAACACAGCTGACTGTTAAAAAAATTTTACTTTACATTCACTGAAAATTCCACATTTTCTAATTTTAATTTTTG
Source organism: Cryptoprocta ferox (assembly GCA_028646485.1). Lineage (NCBI taxonomy): Eukaryota > Metazoa > Chordata > Mammalia > Carnivora > Eupleridae > Cryptoprocta > Cryptoprocta ferox. The sequence goes on from CM053572.1 coordinate 58,075,155, forward strand.
TCATTATGAGTCAGTTCAGTATTCATAGCTATTTTTATGTAAGCTATTTTTTGTAAGCATAAACACAGTCCCCTATTTAGTATAAAAAATGGGGTAAAGCAATTAAAAATATCTCCTTAGCCAAGAGAAGAAAAAAATTAAGCATTGTTTCTGAGGTGACAGGAACAAACACAGTAAGTTGTGGTTTTAATTTTACCCTCTGTTCTACTGTAGAGCTAGAAGATCTCCACTTTTTCATTTTTTGACTGATTTTGATCCCATTCAATAACAGTTTTCATTTGCGGCTCTATTGTTATTCTTATAATGATTTCATCAATTTGATGAATAAATGGTATTTTGTAGAGAGGAAAAATAACAGCTAATAAGACAAAATAAATTAAGAGGAATGAGGAAATTTATGTGGGAATAAGCTTGATTTAATATACCTTATGGTTAATAAATTAAATTTTATATAGATTAGCCCATTTGTAGCAGTCAATTTTCTAATGTAAATGTCTTAATATTTTAAAGCACATAGACAAACGTATTGGTATAATCAGTTTATAAAGCCTCTCCTTGTTATGAAATTTAAATAAAAGATAAATGAAAATTGGATTTGTGCAACAGAGTGGGAAGCAGCCACGGACATAACTTTATTAAAGTGTTATTTTATGAAATTTAATCTAAATATTATGTATCACCTTTCAAAAGTTGTAAACTGATTTCATTTCAAAGTTATAAACTGATCTGTATTTCGCATGCACAGATATACATGCACACACACATTCTTAATATTTGCAAATAATTGTTTTTGAAGGCACATTTATCAGGCAAAAGTCTGATGACTATAGTATCACACATTGGAGACTATAAAAGAATAACTTATGTTACATGTCATGGGCAGATTCTGAAGGAAATTTCAAAAGAGAGCTTCCAAAAACTATCTGGGCAATAGCAACATAATCGGCTTCCATGTATCACCTCTAAAGGTGACTCCTTTAAAGGTAACGTATCTTCTTGCCACTATAAAAATACAAATGTCACTAGTTTGTCATTAGATCTTGGCATATAACCTAGTTTGAAGAACTTTTTTTTTTTGTATAGTTCATAGATTTCTTCATACTCACTGAAATAAGATGTTTAAATATCTGAACATAAGATTCAATGAAGATAAATAAAAGGTGCTTTCAGGAGTTCCTGAAACAGGTGTTAGTGAAACCGCCCTAGTAACTCAGATGCTACAATACATGCTCTTCTAGGTTAACGCATCCCATCAGAACACTCAGTCTGAATGATTAACAAGTGGATGTTCTACATTCAATAACAGGACATATCCCCAGGAGGAGAAATGCACATGTGATGGATTATGCATCCCCTTCATTAAATAACACACAAAAAAGAAGTTATTTTAAGCACTTGCTTTTTTGTGTGACAATTTAGAAGTTCATATAAGAGAAATTAGGAATATTTGAAAAAATAACTAAAAATAGGATAAAGCATAAAAATACTTAAGCAGAATTATATGGAAATATAGGCTCAAATAGGCTCTACCATAAAGAGAAAAGTCTATATCATTTTGTAGCATTATAATATAAGTAAAATACTGTCTAATCTTATTCATTTTCTGAGTTATATTATCTTTCTGATTTTTTTCGTACGATACGTTATTTGAGATAGAAAACTATTACTCTCTTCAGAAAAGGTTCTGAACTATGAGGATTTGTCATATTACAGAATTATAATTAATCTGATTCTGTGTACCTATGGGGTAAAAATAACTTAGATCTGTTATACAATATCCATACGTCACATTTTTTTAATGTTTATTTATTTTTGAGAGAGAGAGAGAGGCAGTGTGTACAGAGAAGTGGCAGAGAAAGAGGGAGACACAAAATCCACAGCAGTCTCCAGCTCTGAGCTGCCAGCACAGAGCCCCACGCAGGGCTTGAACTCATGAACTGAGATCATGGCCTGAGCCAAAGTCGTAAGCTCTACCGACTGGGCCACCCAGGCAGCCCAACAAACATTTAATAAATAGTAACATTCCATAGTATTATCTCCTAGGGACCTACACTGATAAATCATGTATAGATTTGCTTAAAATAATAATTATTCTTAATTCATAATTCATACATTAATAACTAATAGACAGGAACCTGTGACATGCCCATTTACTTTATTATTTCTTCTCCTATCGAATTTTGAGGAGTAGCAGGTGTTCTAACAAAAACATTAAAATTATTTAAAGTAATAAAAGAATGTATTTGAAAGAGTTACTATCCAATTATGCTGTGAATCTGATCTGAAGGAAGAATATGAGTCTGATAAAGATATCGAAAATAGCATGTGGGAACCTACAAAAGTTCACTTCAGGTAAAATTTGGGGGGTAAATAAAATATTGCATTTCACTGATAATTTTAACAGTGTAAAGAAATACCAGTAAATAAAGATAAAATAAACGACCATAAAATGAGTATGAGGTTAGAAAAGATTATTCTAGATAAATTCTGTTAACAGAAGAAGAGTAGAAACAGAGAATTATTAACCATATATGAAATAAGTATATTCTGAATAACAGTTTTAAATAAAAGATGCATTTTGATAAATACTACTGTAAAAGACACATAAACAGATAACAAATATTCATTTAAGAAAAAAACTGCTGAAAAAACTGATGGCAAAAGGTACCAAAAAGGACTAAAGTAATAATAATAATCTACTTTCCATTTTCTTTATAAAATCATGTTTTTAGAAATCTCATAAACATACTTTGTCAAAAGTTTTAACACAAGTATATAATAATATTATTTTTATTATATACTTTGATAAAATTAAAAGGAAAACATTTAATTCCCACTGGCAGTTTTTATATAGAAGGAGTGCCTGCCTTCCTGAATGACAAATTTTTTCAATGCTAATCTGTATGTGAAATTATTTAGTTAAAATATTCCTTAAGAGTACATTCATTCTTTATTAAAAGTCTGTGCTAAAATCACAACAAAAATATTTGGTCATATCTGAAGACAAAAATATTTTTAAACCATAATGTAACCTATGATGTTCATATCGCTTTGGAGTAAAATAAATATTTGGAGAAAAAACATTCAGTTGCATTTACCAAAAGACCTTCTTGGTAGGCAGATAAAGTATTAAAATAACTTTAGAATAATAAAATTACACCGAGAAATAGTTATATTATACTTAAATATAATTTACATTAGGTTAAAATTAATCTTCATCATGAAAAATTAATAATCTTTTGCAATGATACCAAAATTGTTTGGCAGACAAAAGAGCAAGGTGTGGGATGTTAGAAGAAAGAGGAATTAGAGTGGGCTAGAAAAGCATTGGTGCTCCTAAGGACTGATACAAAGAGTAAACTCAACTAAGACTGAGAAATGCAGTCTTTGGGTAACCCTGTAAACACTAATGCCTCACGTAAGGGCAAAAAGAAGTCAGAAACTAGGAAGAAGAGTCCTATCAACAGATGAGTTTGCTACTGAGTCATGTGATTAGGTTGCTCCTAAAAAGAGGCTACACAATACTTACTAGACTGGGAAAAAATGATAGGGAGTTCTTATCCAAATCAGACTACAAACCAATGATATTATAAAAATGAAATCATTCAGAGTTTATCTAATTCTGTGATTCCATTCTTAATAGAAGTATAATCATGATGAGTATCATACAATATGGTATCCTCAGGGTTTATCAAAGATATTTGTTAGATATCTATTCCCTTTCCTTCTATTGAATTTTTGATCTTTCGATTTTACTCTTAAAGGTAAAAATGCCCACCCTGGAGGAAGGTAGAAATCAGGAAGTCACATACTAGTTGAAATAAATTATGTCTATGAATCAAAATGACCCTACCTTGTACCTAAGTTTTATTTATTTTATTATTATTTTTTTTAACCTTTATAGTTTATTGTCAGGTTGGTTTCCATATAACACCCAGTGCTCTTCCGCACAAGTGACCTCCACCAAGACCATCGCCCCCCTTTACCTTTCCCCTTTCCCCTTCCTCCCTCAGTTTGTTTTCAGTATTCAAGAGTCTCTCGTGTTTTGTCTCCCTCCCTCTTCCTAACTCTTTTTCCTCCTTCCCCTCCCTATGGTCCTCTGTTGGGTTTCTCCTGTTAGACCTATGAGTGCAAACATATGGTATCTGTCCTTCTCCGCCTGACTTATTTCGCTTAGCATGACACCCTCGAGGTCCATCCACTTTGCTACGAATGGCCAGATTTCATTCTTTCTCATTGCCATG
>CM053572.1:58079898-58127173 GCA_028646485.1 Cryptoprocta ferox
AAAGCTGTCATCACCAAGACAGTATGGTACTGGCACAAAAACAGACATATAGACCAGTGCAATAGATTATAGGGCCCAGAACTGGACCCACAAATGTATGGCCAATTAATCTTTGACAAAGGAGGAAAGAGTATCCAATGGCAAAAAGATAGCCTCTTTAATAGGTGGTGCTGGGAGAACTGGACAGCAACATGCAGAAGAATGAAACTAGACCACTCTCTTACACCATACACAAAAATAAACTCAAAATGGATGAAGGACCTGGATGTGAGACAGGAAACCATCAAAACCCTAGAGGAGAAAGCAGGAAACAACCTCTATGATCTCAACCGCAGCAATTTCCTACGCAACACATCCCCAAAGGCAAGGGAATCAAGATCCAAAATAAACTATTGGGACCTCATCAAGATAAAAAGCTAAGTTTTAATAATTGGGCTAGATACCCCCCCCCCAACCTTCCTAAACAATTAAGTTGCCTTTTATCCATTGGTTTCAGTAATCATTTCCTCCTCTCATGTCTCAGGCCTAAATCCTTTCCTCAATTACTTGCCTAAGAAGGAATCTAGGGCTGAGGTCTGGTTTTCCTCTTCAGACAAGCCTCTAACCCCTACATCTCAGGACCTTGACTCCCTTTTCCTGATGTTGCTAGTCTGCCAGCCTAGGCCTTTTATTTATTGCTAATCACAAGAGCTATACTGCCTACTTTATCCCTATAAACGTGCCTGGTCTTTAGGCTCTAGCATTTCTCTTTGATCCATCCCATTGTCCTGGAACCAAGTTGGAAATATAATGCCTTCTCTACCATTAGCATTCTTCATTGTAGTTACTATGAAATACTATAGTTACATAGAAGTTTCTTTGAAATAGTAACTACTTCAAACCTGACCTTGCGCTTGATAAATGCTGATTAACTGGATGAGGAGCAGAGTTATGATGCCAGATTTCAGTATCATTAATTTACAACAGTAAAAATTTGGTTTTAAATAAAGTGAGTGTTTGAGGCAACAATTTGGTTTTTACCCTTAAACTTAAATGAATATCATGTTCAGTGTCAGTTATATATTTGATAATGTACTATTCTATCAGGGAGGGTCATATTTCTGAAAGTACCTTTTATCATTTTCCTCTTTCTAATTCTCCTCATTTTATCATTTTTCTGCATTTTTTAGTTTTTCTCCTCATTTTATTATTTTTTGGCATTTTTCTTAATGTTTTTATTTTCTCATTTTCCTTATTTTTTTTTTTTTTTTAGTATTTGTTTTTGGGAGAACACTAGTGGGAGAGGGGCAAAGAAAGAGGGACAAGAGATCCCAAGTGGGCTCTGCACTGACAGGCTCACACCAGTGACCTGGTGTGGGGCTCGGACTCAGAAACCATGAGATCATGGACCTGAGCCGAACTTGGGTACTCAACCAACTGAACCACCCAGGTGCCCTTCATTTTCCTCATTCTTTAATGTTCATATGATATTTTACATTATGTTTTCCTCTGTGACAGTTCATTTTCAATTCTTTTCTCTTTGTATTTGAAGCTTATAACCAACATCGTTTAATCTGGAACTGTATAATGGGTCCAAGAAATAAAAGGCAGTAAATAAAACTGTGTTAGCTGCCTTGTTGAAATCTGAAAAAAAAATACACTTTGAAGGGTGAAGGGCCCATTGTTAATGGCATTAAATTACATAGAAAGAATCTTAGCAACATAGGAACTTTACCTGCTGACGTTGGCTCTTCTTCATCTGATGCTATGATAAGAGGAAAAGAGGTGAGGACAGGGAGAGGGTGGGAGTGGGGTGTGGGTGGGGAAAGAGAGAGAGAGAGAGAGAGAGAGATTGAAATTGAACATAAATATATTTTGCATTTTCAAAAACTACAAGCTCCTGATTTGTAATTTTGTGAATACATCAGAAATTGTCATAATTGGATAATGACAAATTAATGGGAATTTACATTAAAGGAACATTTATATACTTTTATCCTCTAAGACACATAGTTATTAGAAACAACCACTCAGTTGTCTGAATTTGCTTTTCCCTTCCTTTCTGCAAACAAGATTGACTTTATTTGAGTGTAAATTATTATAATTCTCATAAATAATACTGTTTGAAAATAAAATTGAATATAACATATGACTATCCCACCATCACCACTTTGTCGGAATTTTCTATTAGCAAAGAGGAATTAAAATGCCTTAAAATTTTGTTCCATGAAGTAGAAGTTATAAATAAGATAAGGGTTACACACAAACACTCAACTCACAGGTACCACATGCTTCAAGATTCAGAAGTGGTGATTCTGTGGTAAGCACAGACGAACCTGTGTTTTGCAGGGTGATCCTGAGTGGTTTTGACACAAATGTTCTACAGCCCACACAAGGATGTTATAAAAGGAGAGGCCACAATATGAAAATACAACTTTATGTTAAAGCGGTGATTCACAACCATTAATCTATATTAGAAAGTCAAACTCTGGGCCCCAGCTCAGACCAATTAAGTCAGAACCTTTTTCAATGGTACTAACTACCAGGTTTGAGACATCACTAAATAACATCAATATAAGGTAACACAAACCGTAACTTGAAGTGTGAATCAATCTGATTTCTATTTTAAAAGGGAGGAATTTTTAAGAGCAGGCACACTCCAAGGGTAATAATCCACCATTATGTGTCTGTGGAGGATGGAGCACAGTGGTTACAGAGTGAAAAGGAGAGTTTATCTGAAATTGTTTCACAAGTTTGCCTAGAATCCACCCCTTCACCTTTAAACTAACAGACACGATACACTCTGTGAGGAGATATTTCTGCTCTGTGCACAAGTGCAGCTTACCCCGAATATTACCGTTGAATTATATGACACCAGCTGGTACTATTTCATTTGATTCATGAAGTTTTAACATAAAAATTTACTCAACTGAATTGCTTATAAAGGAGCTTTGTTCCCAGGTGATTCTTTAATCAGGGTATCACTGTGTTATCAGGGAGCATTCTCCACTCTTTTCCGTTAAGGTTACATCTGCACAGAGTACACCTTAGACAAGGTTACTTTGTGTCCTGACAGTATTTTCCTCTCACTGTTTGGCTTGTCTCCTTGGCACACAGAGGAACAGAGAGAGCAAACAGAGTTGGCATGCATGGGGTGGAGAACATAAATATTAAAAAAAAACATTTGTTGCTTTATGTCCAAAATACATCATAACATGTTCAAAGAGGAAAACTGTCAATAGCTTCCAGGAATTCCCTTTTAGGAAAATACCATAAAGCCTGGTAGAAGTGCTGACTTAGATGGTCATCGTTGGTAAAAGTCTGGATATTCAAAGTGGGGAAAAAAGCACTTAGGGCTGGTCACTTTATGTGTGTGAACTCTATAAAGCTATGATGAGATGAAAATGACTCATATTTGGTAGATGAAGATCCAGAGGTTCAGAGTAACTGAGCAATTTGTCTAAGGTCAATTTGAATTTGAGCTCATGTCAGCGTGACTTTCAAACCAAACTCTTTCCACTATGCCTGTCTCCCAAGGTATTGATTGAATATCCACTTAGAGAGAGAGGGAAAGGGTGGAAAAGAGTTATGGAATGAGGACTGGCTAGATCTCTGATAATCTTACTTGGACAGAAGCATGAGGGAGAAAAAAACTGGGTGTAGGGACCGGGAAACTTCTTTAGGTCCCTTACAATCCAGGGATAGACACAGGCAGGTGAGATTCCCAAGTATGCAGTTGAAATATCCTAAGCATGTGATACCTAAGGAAGAGAGATTAGAAATGCTAAGATTTTAGCCCTCCATTATATATGGATAAGCAAGACATTTTAGGAAAGAACTAGCCAGCTTCGAAACAAAGACAATTCCAAATTTACAAAAATCATGGCAATTAGAATGTCTTAAAACCAAAGCCTCTGGGCTAAGCAGTACACTAACCTACACTTAAGCTTGTAATACCTGAAAACATCTTTGTAACAGATTAACAATATTAGAGTCAGCAGACACACAAGTCTGCCTTGAAATCTATTCCTATGCAATATCTCCATAACAGTTGCTCCTCATAATATAAAGATGTCACTAACCAATACTCATACTATTAAAACACAGACACTCGTGCGTGCACACACACACACACACACACACACACACTCACACAGAGGCACATACACAAAGGTTAGTATTAATATTAATTCACTGTTGTAGTTCTCTCTGGCAGAGATATTTTGTTTGTAGGCAGTCAAACCAAACATCGTGAACTACTAACAGGCAGTAGCTAGAGTCCCAAAAGTACAAATAAGCCTCAAAGTGGATATTAGTGGCCTATTTAGTGACATTTAGGTGAAATAATTACAACAGAAGATAATATCATGCTACCCAAATTATTTTTCACTCATCCTATTTGCTTCTTAGAATTCATGAAATCAGCAAGTGAAAAAAATACATATGTCTTTGTCACATGCAAGTTCCTTTAATCCTGGAAATTAAAAACACATGCACCAAGCAAAACAAAAGTAAACAAATAACTCTGTATTGCTCTTCCTGGCACAATGCAGAAGTATGTACTGAAGTTATGGTGACAGTGGAAATAGAGTAAAAATATGTATCTGATGTAGAGAACTTACTGTCTGGACTTCTCTTTGTCCATAAAAAGATCACCCTGGTGTTCCTTAAAATGTCCCAGATCTACTGAATTTGAATTTGGGTGTTAGTTCAGGTTTCTGCATTCTTTTAATTTATTTTTTCAATGTTTATTTATTTTTGAGAGAGAGAGAGAGAGAGAAAGAGCTGGTGAGGAACAGAGAGAGAGGGAGACACAGAATCCGAAGCAAGCTCCTGGCTGTCAGCATAGAGCCCAACATGGGGCTTGAACTCGCTAACCGCGAGATCATGACCTGAACCAAAGTCGGACCCTTAACTGACTGAGTCACTCAGATGCCCCTCAGGTTTCTGCATTTTTAAAAACTGCAGCAGACGACTGTTAGAAACACTAAATGTTTAAATGATGGCTCTACCCATCAAAGTTTGCTGCAGTAGGAAAGGGCCATGGGTTCAGTTGTTGGAACTGCAGCAGTGAATTAGTAGGGCTTACAGGAAACCCTCTGCAATGTGTACTATGGTTGTTTCACCAGCTTTCAATGCACTTTCTCTTGTACCATCTTCAGATTTATTTGGGTATCTACATCAATACTTTGGGGGAAGAGGACCTCTCCTTTGTATTTAGAGGGGAAGTTTGTATCTCAGAACTAAGTAAATCTTTTCCATTTTCCTGGCCACCACTATTCATCTAGGTAAGTATATGACCCATTAAGGGATAATGATATGTAAGGTCAAGTTTGTATGTGCTTAAGTGAGGCAAGGCTCTTGGAAAGTAGGCTTCCTCAATCTTCTGAGAAAGTATATGGAAATAATCCTCTCTCCCTTCCCTTTAGATACACACATGAAATCTATGGCCCCAAAGGTAAACAGGCAGACATTTTGCAACCATAATGGAAGCCAGTCTTATAAAGCCAATCCTGCTCAAAGGTAGAATGGAAAAATAGAATAAAATTAGATTATCAATGATATGGTTCAGGCACTGAGTCATATCCTTAGTGAAAAATGGACTTTCAGTTCTGAGGAAAAATACTTCTACTTTATTCTTTATTTAGTTTTAGTTGAATTCTCTCTTATTTGCAACTAAGTGGCATTCTGCACAACTGTAACCAGTTCTGTTGTTCCCATTTAGAATACATGAGGAGACATCAGGATTTAATGGTCTCTGAGGCAGGTGAGATGGAAAGTACATACAATCTTGGGCAGTGTTTTCAGAGCGCAGCTGGGCTTTCAGTGCCTAATTGTTCCACAGAGCTTACCACCCCATGTTTTGGTATGCTGAACCTATTCTGACTTTGAAGTTTGTCTCTGTTTTTTCAGGATGGTCTGGCAGTGTACATGTTCACGAACTGGGTTAGTACTTGGGAGAAGAAGGCAGCCTGTGGACTTCTTTCTTTCCTCCCTTCCTCCCTCCCTTTCTCCTTTGTTCCACAGGCTCAAACACCAAGTACAATAACTACTCAAACCTGATGGGCTGTGTATTACTCTGATACACATATGATATTAAAACACACATACTTCTTCATTGGATAGGCTGTAGTCTTTATATGGCATCAACAATTCTTATATCTCCTCTTTTGTTTGTCTTATCCTTAGATGTTATTTATTTTATTTATTTTTTGAGAGAGAGAGCAGGAGCAGGGGAGGGGCAGAGAGAGAGGTGCGGAATCTGAGGCAGGTTCCAGGCTCTGGGATGTTAGCACACAGCCTGACGCAGGGCTTGAATTCATGGACCACGAGATCATGACCTGAGAGCCGAAGTAGGGTGCTTAACAGACTGAACCACCCAGGTGCTCCTTAACCTTGGATGTTTTAAGTAAACTTTTAAAACATGGAAATTCCATCCATTCAAAAATAATTTTTTTAAATTTAACTAATTAATTTAATTTCTATTGTTTGTTCATTTATTTATTTTGAGAGAGAGAGAGGATGAGCAAGCATGAGAGGTACATAGAAATGGAGAGAGATAATCCCAAGCAGGCTCTGTGCTGTTAGTACAGAGCCTGATGTGGGGGCTTGACCTCACAAACCATGAGATCATGACCTGAGCCGAAACCAAGAGTTAGACACTTAATCAACTGAGCCACCCAGGTACCCCCAGAAACAATTCTATATCCAGTATGGCTCAACCCTCAAATACAAATAGCTCATTATGAATGAAATAAAATACAATTCTTAGCATATTATAATCTATTTTACATATGGATATTACTCAATTCATATTGACTTATGGATCATTTTGTGTGCTAAATTATAAATCTAGTTAATTATGTACCAAATATGCTTTGTAAGTTTGCAATTATCACTGTAATTCATTATTTCCATAAACAAAGAAGAAATATATATTCTTAGACTTTGACAATGTTTTAGATTTTATTTAACTGCAATGATGTAAAAATAACAATGATATTTATGTATGATTATTCATGCTTGCCCAGATGTTTAATGCTATAAATATGAATGTGTGTGTGTATGTGTGTGTGATTATTAAGGCAAAGAAGAGTAAATTATCATTTCAAAACTGTGAACTCAATCATTTAAATAGGTTGTAGAGTTCCTTCTGGAAGTATTCAGAGATGTTTTTAGAGACAGGTTTTGGTTTATATGGTTTTTCTTTTATTGTTTGTTCATGTGTTTTTTTTTTTTTGTTTTATTTTGTTTTTGGCCAATAGCCCAAGGAGAACATGTCTCAGGACTTAAAGGTTGCCATTACCAACTTCTCTGTGAAAATATGAAGAGGAATGTTATTCTCTCCTGGCTCAAAACTTCAGACAGCAAATGATTTGGTCAGTTCTACACTCTCAGAACTGCAGGATACTTTTATCATAATGAGAAACAACAGACAATGTGTTTGTGTTGCATTGAAAGTGTTCAGAGAATTATGAAGTCTCTATTCTATAAGTCTTTCACATGCATTATGGCATCTATAGAGTATAGTTAATAATATAGAATGCATATAACTACATGTGCAGTTAGTATGTAAGTATATATTTGCATGTTTATTAGTCTCTTCCATTAGACTAGGAGTTTCATAAGGTCAGGGGTGTGACATTTTTGCTCACCATTATAACTATAGTTTTAGACTACTGTCTACAATGTTGTAGGTTCAATATATATTTGTCAAAGGAAAGAAAATATGGTAAATATTTAATACAGTCCTAGCACTGCTGAATACAATTCAGATGTTTCATTAAGCTACATTACTAGACTTACCAAAGATAAAGCATTACATCTTCATTTATGTTTTAGTTATATAGATCTATATTTACTAACTTATATAGCTATATATAGTCATATAAACCAAATTTACTTTCTTGGGGCAGAAGAGAAAAAAATAATAATTAAAAAGACAATGGTTACTCTATTGCCATTTGATCATCTCATGAAAAAACAAATCTGTGATTTTAAACTAACTCAAAAGAGCATCAAACTATAGTTTATTAATTAAAAAGATTCATTAAAATAGCATCACAAAATGCACTTTCTATGTTTAGTAGTGATATAGCTCACATGGGTTTCACAAGCTACTTATACAGTGAATCATGTTAATAGCAATTAGCAGTGCATTTGCAATTTTCTCATTTTAGGAAAGAGGTACGAGTGGGAAAAATAATAAAAAAATGAATGGAAGCTTTAGTTTCATTTTTTTTTTACCACTGTGTTAAGAAAATACATAATTTATAAAACTAACCAGAGTATTGGGAAGCTGGGAAGTAATATGACTCATCTCCCAACCTGTATTAAAGAGACGTTTGGGACATAATTAGGATACATTTTCCTACTTAGAGGAAGCACTAAAGATCTTTAGGTGATTCGACATTACAAAGGAATATAATTCAAAATCTCCTGTATCTATTCAATTGTCCTCAAATATCCTTTGTTTATTCCATTTTCCCTCCCTCCCTGACCAAATTCATCCCATCCCTATAGATTCAATTCAAATCTCACCGTCCTCAATTCATTAGCATTTATTTTAGTCTCCAGATTTGTGTAGTTGTCCCCTTTCATCCCTAACTGACTTTTAAACCAAAACCTAAAGCTGATTTTAAAAATGGCAATATTTTCCAGTCTTGTTCCCAACCTGGACATTATCTACCATCCTTCTTTTAGGCCAACAGTTATATTTTAATTTTGTATAGTGCACATAACTGGTACTGAGTAAATATTTTTGGAAAGCTATCTAACTTTAGAGATGAGAAAATGAAGTCTAGTAAGTGAATATAATGGCTGTTTTTACAGTATTCTGAGTCAAGTAAAGTAAGGATTGGTAATTAAATCTAAGGTATCCTAAGAAAATTCATAGATAAATGGAAAGAAGAAACTTGAAAGGGATCAAGAAGATTAGCAGTTAATATGTGTATTATTGGTCAGATTTATCAATTTCTAATAAACTTAATCCATAATCTCTTTGGAAGTTTAATATAGGAGAGAGAAAATAATTCTGCAATGAGAATGCTCTGTAATGTGACTAGGGAGGCCATGTAGCGAAGGTTACCTGCACATCATATGTGACATTCAGATGGTCACAGCACCCACATTATTTTGCTTCACAGCAACTGACAGAAAGAAGCTGATACCTTCGGGCTCATGTTCTATGGATTTCTGCTTTATTTACCTGTGGGAAACTGCTCACTTCAATCTCAAGTCATTTCCATAAGTCTGGACAAATGTGCTAATCCAAAAAACAAATCTGTTAAAACCAAAAGAACAAAAACTAAAAGGTACTGGATAGACCAGCAATACTGATACAAATCTCAGTGACAGCATCTACTTAAGGAAACCACAGAATCATTGCACATAAAATGCTAATGTCCGAAGACATTTTGTGATTAAGGGGTTGAAAAAAAAAGAAACAACCTTGTCCAAATGAAGGTTTGAATTAGGAATTAGAAGTATACTTATTTAATCTAAATTACCAACTAAAAACTCACCATAAACTGAATTTTTAAATAAAATTCATATACACATGAATATATATTTATTTATAATATAAATAAAAAGAGGATTATACAACACATGCTATTCTACAACTTGCTTTTTTCACTAGTATTTGCATATCTTCTTCTATGTCAATATACACAATTACTATCGGCAGTATTTAATAATGTTTTATTTTAAAAATATATCATAATTTATTTAACTCTACTGAATGATATTTGGATGGATTCAGGGATACCTCCCTTACAATTAATATTGCAATGAGTAAGGAGACTACATATGAACAGTGATAGAAACATGAAACAAAAATAAATGACCACATTTCATCAAATAAATAGGAGCTCATAATACTATGCACAATATAAAATACTCACTTTTTGTAAATAAGGCTTTTAAATAATCCTCTTTTATGCCATCAGCCTATCTACAGTGATATGCTTCTTAAATATATTGGACAATATATTTGTGCTTTTTTCTGTGAAAGTTACTCTCACAGTAGAGTTACCATTAACGGCAACCATGTAGAACTTCCAGAGTCCTTTGTCTAAGTAGTACAAGACAGAGAGACAAAGTAATGGCTGAGCTCTGGGCTTGAACAGATGCAGGCTTAGGGCTGAACACTAAGTATAATATTCTTATAATAAGTAATATAAAACCTCAATGTTTTAAGAAAAATAAATGGTGGCCATTTGAAGACAGAGAATTACTTTATTATATTACAAAATCTTGGCATATAATGTGTGTGTATGTGTTTGTGCACAAGCAAATATTTAATATGTTACAGTTATTTCAAACATAATATTTTACTACTTTTGAAATTTGTGAAACCTTTTATCAAAATATCATTCCTGGGGCACCTGGGTGGCTCAGTCGGTTGAGCATCCGGCTTCGGCTCAGGTCATAATCTCACTGTTCATGGGTTTGAGTCCCGCTTCGGGCCCTGTGCTGACAGCTAGCTCAGAGCCTGGGGCCTGCTTCAGATTCTGTATTTCCCTCTCTCTCTGACCCTCCCCTGCTTGCGCTGTCTCTCTCTGTCTCTAAAAAATAAATTAAAAAAAAACATTAAAAAAATCATTCCTTTTTCACTGCTTATATTACAAAGAGGAATTCAGAAATTTTTGATGGCTTTGTAATGATGAGTTCTCAAAATACAGTTCCACATACTTGGCTTAATTAAAATATCTTTTGAAAAGATATCCAAAGATGGGGGGGGGAGGGGGAACAGAGGGCAGGTCTAATTTGAAGAGAGCTCAGATATCTCTGGCAGATATGTTTCTCTTTGGTCTAGGGGAATTATTGTTTTCATATAGTTTGAACTCATCCCAAGGACACTAACTTTAAGAGATAACACACATATTCAGCTTGCCTGTATAGAATTCAACTAATCTAATGTGCCACTGACTTATTCCACAGTCAGTTAATGACTGCTAACGAGGATTGTGTTTTCTCTGGCCTGTTACAAAAGAAAGTAAAATTAAATGCTTTCTTTTCAGAATCATTAGGATTTCCTTTAAAGAAAAAATGGTCAGTATATCCACATTCAGGCATTAATCAAATGACATGGACAATGTGATTTCCCTATCTGCAAACCTGGTCTCCCTAGGCCAAATTTTTCCTTAATTAAAATGTCTTTAAAGAATTAAACCTATAAAAAAATTAGACAGGTCTAACTTAAGAAAAGGAAACTGAATAAAGGTACAGGGCTATTAACGGAGGGTCCAAGCCCTACTCTTTCTGTCTTTGAGGTTATTTTCAAGTTGTGAATGCATACTATTAATTTTTATTCTACCAAGCAAACAAAGAAACAAAAAAACAGCCAAGGAAATAGGCGATTCAGCAAACAGGATGTAAGCAACTTTGGAAAAACAAAATTTTAAATCCAAATCAAACTAAAAAGTCACTTAGTCCAACCTGCCAACTAAAAATCTAACTATTCTTTCAAAACTTCTAGTGGCAGGGAATTTATAATCTCACAAAGAAATATGTCACAGTGCTCTCCCAGAACTAGCCTCTGGAAAACAATGGAATAATGTGGCACTTTCTCTGACATAACAGCCATTAAAATATCTGAAGACAGCTATCATATCCACCATAACTCCCTTCTTAACTGAGATAAACATCTCCACTTAATTTCATATACCATGGCCTATACCATGGCCATCATTTTTTTAACCTTCTCCTGATAAATTAAGATTTGTCAAGGTATTTTGAAATGCTGCAACAAGAATTCGATCTCCAGATGACAACTGACTAGGAAAAAATACAATGGCCTTATTATTTGCCTCCTTTAGGCTGCTACATTACAACTAATAATACAACATTGTATTAGCTACTAGAAGAGTAAAGAATTAATTTCCTGTCCCTCCTTCTTCCAGCTCCACCTTATACCAGTTACCAGAGTACTAGGGACTAGTACTACCTGTGTGAGAGAAAGAAGACTGGGCAGGAAGAAAAAAAAAAAAAGAATAAAAAGAGGGCAGGGGCAGGAGGACATGGGATAAAGGGAGTCATGTTTCAGGAGGGCGTCAAGGGAGAATATGACCTGCTTAGCAGCAATGTTAAATGTATTTTAGCAGTAGGAAAAAATTACAAAATTTTGAACTAGTCTTAAAGGTATCTTCTAATCTCTTGTTTCTTTCTAGCAAAGAATCTCATTTGCATGTATTTCATATATAGTTGATTAAGAAAACCAAACACTTGTCTTTATTGAAATAGTTTCCTTGGTGTCCAGCACCAGGTATCCATCCAGGTGAATATAAATATTTTGTGGTTTCTCACTGGATTTTCCACATATCAGCTGACATTTATAGTCACAGAAGAGTATTTTGGAAACTATCTTTAGACCTTTATAGTGTTTTCTCCAGCAATTAATTTCTGGTTAAAAATTCTAGGTTAGAAATTAGCACTAATTTCAGTAAATATGCTATACACAGCTGTTTCCAAATCAACTGTCTACCAGACCCAGTCTAACTGAAAACAATCACAATAATTAATGAAATGAAAAAAAAAAAAAGATCTTGGAGGCAGAATAAAAATGTAATAGAAAAAAATAGTATAATTTAATCCACAAAAGAAAAGCCTGAGGTAGTACTTAAAAAAGCATATATATATAATGCTTCTATGTTTCAATAATATATTATCAAAAGAGATCACAGAATCATGTTCCTGGAATAATTTTGTTAATAACATTGAAAACTATATAATAGGAATAGTTTGAGAGGATGTCTAGAGGTCCTACACAATAACATAAGCCCGAACTGCCTTCTTGGTCTGGCTCCCAATCATCGCTAAAAACACCAAATAATCTGGGCAACAACTAATGCTAATTCTTTCAAAATGTTCTCATGTTTCTCATCTTTCTGTTTATCATTCTGCATTTTTCTTAACATGTTCCCTTCTAATAACTTGGCTGGTGAACTATACTTCCATCCCAGCCCATTTTAAAGCTATTTTAGCGGTCAAATCTGATCCCTGGGACTCAAAGTAACCTTTCCTCCTCTTGATATCTATTGCACATCATCCTCCTCTTATGGTGATTATTTACTGCATTATGTAATAGCTACTGGTGTGTGTGTTTTATAATCCTTTCCCAAACGTAAGTATCTCAAGAGCAAGTTTTTTATTTTGGGGTCACAGACAAAGGGGAGATTAGTCTCAGGAGGTCAGGAATAGCTTTTAAAAGATGCTCAATAATATTTGTTAAATGAAATATCCTTGTGTTTTTTTTCTACTCTGTGATTCAATCTTTATGCAAAGCCACAAAGAGCTTATTGTTGATCTATCACATCTAAGAACCTAATATTAATATGCTACCATAAATTTCAACTTGGTATTTATTATGTCCTTACAGATTCCCTTTTTGTACTCTTATAAAGAAAAATCAATTCATAAGGTATTTGCTGTAAGCATAAGGAAAGCTATAGTCCTAAAAGGCCGATTCCTAATTATGCAAGCATTACTTACATTACTCATAATTTTTAAATAATAAAACATAGGGTTCTCTTTTTCCCATACCAAGTGAGGTGATTTGTCAAATTATATCTTGAAGGAAAGAAATTTTTGAAAAACTAAAAGCTGACAGCTAAATTGCCCCCAGTGTGCATATTCAACCACAAGCAGGAAAAAATCCTGACGTAAAAATAATAGATCAGGATTTATTGGACATTTCAATAATGTTATTAATGACTAATATGATGGAAGAATATTCAGGAACTTATAAGTCTGATTTCTGCAGGTAGCCTCTGAATTGTCTATATTTATATTTTTTTATTTTATAACTCCTGTATAGCTCTTCTTATAAGCTACGCACTGTTCTAAGAGCCTTACATATATTAACTCATATAATTTGAACAAAAGCTTTTTGAAGTTGGTCCTATTATTACCCCAATTTTACAGATACGAAACTGAGGCACTGAGAGGTTAAGCAACTTGCCCAAAGTAAAAGAGAGTAAATAGAAGAGTCAGGATTGAATTGAGTCTGGCTAAATTCTTAACCACAATAGCATGATGCAATCCTTTAGAGAATGTGTTCCTACAACATTCCAAGGAAGCATACTCAGCATGTGACAAACACTGTAACTAAAGGTATTATTATTATTATTATTATTACTATCATATCTCCAGGTTCTCTCATTGTTTCAAAGTATCCATCCCCATATGTGTAACAGTCACAGTTTAATTTGAATGCAGAGGACTGTTGAGAATGCACGGGACAAAACCTCTGTTTTCTGCCTTTGAGCAGAAATCTATGACCTTGGTCGAGTCATTACATTTATCACAGAATCACTTTTCTATTTAACACTCAGATTGGTATTAGCTCAACTGTTTATTTCAAGGTTATAACAAGAATAATATGTGTATTAGCATTTTAATGAATAGAGTACTCTAAAAATAAAAGACATTATTAAAGGGAAGAGGGTGAAGAAAAAAAATGTCCTTGGCATTATGGTGATTGGTAAACTGCATAAAAAGACTATCTGCCCACCCACTTCAATGTTCATTACGTGATGGCCTGATAGCCAGCATGCCTGGTTGTGAGGTGAGCTTTACCACACCACAGAAGTTTGGGGTCAGGAGATCTTTGTGAAGAATAATATAGCTTGACCTCCATAATTGAATAATTAATAGATGCTGACCTTAAAGGTCAGAGCATATTCTAGGATGCAACTTGACTTATCCATTTCCTAGGGGCAGCCAAAGTCTTTGATTGAAAGAGAGCCTAAATGACACAAATAACCTCCCTCTAGTTGAAAATGTTTGGTAGCTACTATGTCAGTGAGTAACAGTACCAAGTCCTGTACCCAACTGCTCTCTACATTTGGATAAAGTCTTGGTTTTGATTTCTCAATTAAAATCTTAGCATTTTGGAGATATTATGGAGATTTAACAATATGCCATGAAAATAGTTTCTGATTCTTATTTGAAATTTGCTGTCTTTTCCAAGGGTTGGTTCTTAAGAAAACATCCTAAGACTGGCTCTATCTTTTGCTGAGCTAGAAACAAAATTGTGTACTTCCTATTTTATTTTCCAAGGCTTGATTAATAAAATAAAGAGAACAATAAATATTGATTGCTATCCATTTTAAATCATAATTTGGTGAGTTTTATATTTTCAAAGAGAAAAATTTAATATATTCTGAAGAGGATTCTGCCCAAATTCTCACTCATTATATGACTCATTTAAAAATTATGTGTTGTCACTGTATTTTAAATGATATGCATTATACAATCTGCCTCTACATGAATACTTTGATTTAGATAAACTGCCTTAGAGTACAAAGTTACCTTGAAGTGTCGCCCAAGTTTTCTATGGCTTCAGGGACTGTGGCCAAATAAACTTTCACAAACAATGACAATTACTTGAAGCTCATAAAGAAAAGATTTCATGCCTTCTATTTCATTTTAGTAACCATTATGCTTTACTCTAGTAATCCCTCACAACAAATAGCATGATATTAGCACACAGTAGGTCTCAGTACGATTTGGCAGTACTTAGCTTATCTAATTTACCAATATTAAATACTACAGGTTTCTAGTAGTTTTAAGAAATAAAGTTCAACCTATCAAGCCATTTCTTTGCAATGAATTTTTAATACATCATTTCTTTCTCTTCCTTCTATCTTCAACTAATGGTAAGAGGGAAGATGACAGCAAACACTCTACCATTCAGTCAAGAGCCTTTTGGTTTCCATTAGGCTGGTATTAATCATTTCTCCACTTCCTACCTTTATCTAACATTGTTATGTTTTTCTTGAATCCAGTTATCTTAAGTCAGCTCAGCTCCGTACTCTACATGCTCTAGAGCCATTATTTAAGGCTTTTCTTCCTATTCCCCCTCTTATTGGTCTGAATTTTAGAGAATAGCCTTTCCTCATAACTTTTGTCAACTAAACTAGATATTAAGGTATGTTTATAGTGTTTCATTTTTCAATAATTTGTGGCCTCATATAATAATGGTTTAAGTGGAAAATAAAAGGGAATGTAGTCTTTATATGTTATTTTAAAAGTATATATGATGACATAATCTCTTTTTTCTCTAAGTATATTCTTCTCCTCTTATATTTTATATATGTAAATATAACTTATATCTTGCATTTTCTCCTCTATTTTCTACTACAAATGATCCCAAATCTATATTACTATGATTAAGTAGATAGATATAAGCCCATTAAATTTTCTTTTCATTATAAATCCATCATGATAAACTGTTTAGCCTTTCCTACACAATCTTACAATATTAAAGGTTCTTAAATAACTCCTTCCAAACATTCAATGTAAGAGTTTAGTCTAAGAAGACAATGGTGAATGTTCAGAAAATTTAAGACTGCTAATCAAAATGTTTTTAATAGGGCCAATTTGCATACAACTTAAACATCCAAAAGTACAGGCTGGTTGAATAAATGATGGTAACTGATAGTATGTTAACTTGATATTTTATATAATGTCAGGGAAGAATTTTTAAAGAAATGGAAAGATATTAATATTATATCCTAACTGAAAAAAACAAAAGTAATCACTAAAGAATATGAACTACCAGGGCACCTGGGTGGCTCAGTCGGTTAAGCTGCCGACTTTGGCTCAGGTCATGATCTCACAGTTCGTGGGTTCGAGCCCCGCATCGGGCTCTGTGCTGACAGCTCAAGCCTGGAGCCTACTTCTGATTCTGTGTCTCTCTCTCTCTGTTCCTCCCCCACTCCTGCTCTGTCACTCTCTCTCAAAAATTAAATAAACATTAAAAATTAAAAAAAAAAGAATATGAACTACCTATGGATAGTATAAGTTTTATGCACATATATGTATACATATAAACATGCATGCACATAATTGTATAAACAGGAGTCAAGTTAAATTGCTATCATTCTTTACAAGGCTGTATTTGGCTATAGAAACATATACAGATAGATCTATAGATGTAAGTAAATGATAGAAAAAGGATAGTATATATAACTTGATATTATAATACTTTTGATTTCCCAAAAGATAATTACTCAACCTAAAGATAATTACTTTTTTTCATTTTCTTTTCTATTATAATCATAGGAAGAATAATTTTGCTCATTCTCCAGGAATATGCCAACTTCCTGGACATGATGAAATATCAACACCTTGTTATTATTGCTTACAATCATATTTTTAATTTATTTTTAAACCATAAATAGATATGTAATTAATTCAATTAAAAAGAAACAAACAAAAGGTATAACTGTTAGATCAAGCGATAGATTCAGGTTAAAAATTAATGACGAAGAGGGGCGCCTGGGTGGCTCAGTTGGTTGAGCGTCTGACTTTGGCTCAGAGCTCAGAGCCTGGAGCCTGGAGCCTGCTTCGGATTCTGTGTCTCCCTCTCTCTCTGCCCCTCCCCTGCTCACGCTCTGTCTCTCTGGCTCTAAAAAATAAATAAATGTTAAAAAAAATTAATGGAGAAGAGAAAACCACGTAACTATATGAAAGGTCTTAGAGTTTGTTGGGCTGGGCACATTTAACTATTTTATGTCACCTATAAGTCTCCTATAAACCTCTTGTCCATGACAGTATAAGAGAAAATTTTTCAAGAGGTTAATGCCAAATATGTCACTTAGTCTATCACTTTAAAATAGCAATTTTCAGGGGTGCCTGGGTGGCTCAGTTGGTAAAGCGTCTGACTCTTTATTTAAAAATAAATAAATAATAGCAATTTATCAGTTTCATGAACATGTAGAATTATACATTTTGGCAGTGCCGCAACTGACTTCATGCCTTTCCATTTTGAATCTGAATAGAAGAAAAACTTGATGTCACTTTCCATTTTCACTTTTCTAATTTTTCAATAGATTTCCTAAAATGAACAGAATATAATCAAGTTTTACCTTTTTGAAGAGAGATTTTACTTTTTTCTTCTGTATAAAGAAACAGATTACCTTCATAGGTACTTAACATAAAAATAAGTGTCTACAAACATGTCAACATGCTCATCTTATTTTTCCATTGTCAAAATATACTAATAATTTTTTTTATTTAAAAAGGTAAAGAAAATCAACTAACTAACATTCTGTGATAGACTGCAAAACTAGCCGCAAAATCTTTCCTTTCTTGCATCCACACTTTTTCAATAGGAAGTGGGAGGTCTACCCACCAAAACTGTTACTAGCTAAAGTGACACAAACTGAGATTTGAAAAGTGCTTATAATTTGGCTTGATCTTTCTCACTAATCTTCAGACATTTCCTCCACCACATAAGGAAGCCTGATGTAGCAGAGAAAAGCTATCCCAGATGACGCAGTTTCCACTACTCAGCACCAGTCAAGCAGAAACCTACTTTACTCTCAGAATTGAGAGATAAATGAGAGTTTAAACCCACTAAATTTGTAATGATTTGTTAAGTGGAAAAAGTATAATGATACACATCCACTATCACTTCATTCACATAAGTATTTATACCCAAGCAATAGAAAGGGTAAGGGAACTCTCAGAAAGAAAGAAAGAAAGAAAGAAAGAAAGAAAGAAAGAAAAAGACAACTTAGAATGGTATACATGAATATTTCTTTTAATGTATTGCATTTTCTTACACATAAATCTTTACCACAAATTAACTCTTATCTTTCTTCTACGTGAGAGAGGATTTCTGTACTTGATATTTTCTAAGGTTCTTTGATTTCTTGTCTGTATTTCTTTTCTGAATTAATATATGATTGTCAGGTCTTGGAATTGCAAGCTAACAAATTCGAATCATTGTAATTAACAATAAAGTAGAAACATTTTAAGATTAAGAACCTAACTGGTTATAAGCTACATTATAGAAATATTTATATATATAAAACAAAATTAATTTTCTGTAACATATACAAAATATGGCCATGATTAACCATTAAATCTACCACCTTAACTATATAATTCTATTGTTTATGTGACACATATTTAATCTTTCTTATTATCAGAAAAGTATATAGATATAACTCTGAAAATGAATCCCCTGAGTCCAGTTGACCAGGAAATTTCTTAGCAATCATCCATGGCTAGCAGCTTTTGAGAAACTGTTTTAGTCTATGCAGAATAGCTCTCATTATGATAATTTCTAGAAATATGGATTCAATCATGAGCTATCTTTCCTTATTCCAAGAAGTAATCTTAAGGGGGAAAAAAACCCTGACAACTACTCATAATTTTACCTAATCTATAAATAATTTAACTGAAATTTATCAAATCTCTCATTTTACAACCAAAGTTTAGAAATCTAAAAATAACCTTGCTCTACCCAAGAGATCTACTTGGGTGTCAGCCTCTATTATACTACTTGATATTCTGACAGTGATCCCCTTCTTTTTAAAAATTTTTTAAGTATTATTTGTTTTTGAGGGAGAGAGAGAAAGAGAGAGAGAGAGCAAGGGAAGGCAGAGAGAGAGGGAGACACAGAATCCAAAGTAAGCTCCAGGCTCTGAGCTGCCAGCAGAGAGCCTGATGTTGGTCTCAAACCCACGAATCGTGAGATCATGACCTGAATTGAAGGTGGACGCTTAATTGCATGAGCCACTCAGGCGCCCCAACAGTGATCACCTTCTTAAAGGTAAACATGAATTTACTTATTCATGGGGGCAAGATATACAGTGAAAATTGTTGGGTTTTGTTAAAAAATATGAGACTTTATTTAACCTGGGTAAATGTAACCAATTTCTTACAATGAAATGGAAGTAGGAGGACAGATTAGTAGTGATGGGATTTGAGGGCCACAAATTTAAAAGAACCTGAATTCATGTTAGAAAAGGAATACCAATTTCCAAAGGAAATGAGTTTGGTTGGAATATGATAGAAGAGGACAGGAAAAGACAGAACAGGATGAATAAAGCACCTTCATGTTTATTAATTTTTCTAAATGAGAAAACCTGGTCAAAAGCCAATGTAACTACAGAGAGGATAAAGAGGAAGAATTATAAATGAAATGATATACTGTCATTGTTATCCTATACTGAACTACTCTCATAAAAGAAGTACCTGGAATTTTTATCTAAAAGTGATGATGGATTTTAAATTGCTACCAGATTCCAATGTTTATGTCTTTTGTTTTCAGACTGATAGTTAAATGTATGCTAAATAATACTGAAATATCTATATGAGTCATCTAACACAGTTTATTCTTAGTAAAACACAAGCTTAGGTTTTATGTCATATTTCTGAATCATAATGATACTGCAATTCCATCTTAAAGGAAAACTGTCCCTTAGTCCAAACTCCCCTTTCACATAACTCTTCCCTCTCCATCCCTATTGAATGAATTTGTGTCAGTTCCACTCTCTGTTCAAACACAAACTTCTAAGTCTTTCCTAATAATCTTTCCTAAAACTATATCTCTTCTGATTCTACCTCACATTGTCTTTTTTTTTTTCTTTATAAAACTTACCATGGTAAGTATGATGGTTTACTGCCTAATTCCCCATTTGACTAGAAGATTTCTAAGGGCAAAGCCAAATTTTTAGTAGTTATATATCCTTAGTGCCAAGAACACTATCTGGCAAATATTCAATAAATATTTGATGGATGGATAAGTAAACAAATAAATGAATAAATTGATAAATGTTACAGCCATTCTTTAAAGACTTTATTTTTTAGAACAGTTTTAAGTTGACAACAAAATAGAGAAAGGTATAGTGTTTTCCTATATAATCCCTGATCCCAGGCATGCATAACTTCCCCACTATCGACATTCCTCACCAGAGCAGTACATTTCTTATAACTGATAAACCCACATTTACAATTACATCATAATTATCCAAAGTCCACAATTTGCAGCAGAGCTCACTCTTGGTAATATATATTATATGGATTTTGCCAAACGTATAATGGCATGTATCCATTATTATAATATCATGCAGAACTTTTTCACTGCCCTAAAATTCTCTGCGCTCTGCCTATTGTGTTTTTAATTTCAAATTCCGCTTGTTCATTAGGATTTCTTTCTGCATAGATGATCATGTCATCCATGAAAAGATAGTTTTATTACTTCCTTCCCAATATGTATGCCTTTTATTTCATTTCCTTGTCCTATTGAGTTGACTAGGATTTCCAATACAATGTTAAAAAGGAATAGTGAGAGGGAGCATCCTTGTCTTTTTTCTGATCTAAGTGGAAAAACTTCAAGTTTCTTACCATTAAATATGATTTTAGCTGTAGGCTTTTAAGAGATATTTTTTTTTATCAAGTTGAAGTTTCCCTGTTTTCCTAGCTACTTTTAAAAAATCTTATCTCTAATTCTTCCATGTGCCACAACTTAGCTTTTTGCCCACAACGCCAGCAAAACCGATATTGGCAATATCATCTCTCAGTCACAGATAATCAAAGTAAATATTTATCTTGGTCAACTTCTCCATTGTATTTGATACTACTGATCATACATTCCTTAACACATGATTAACCTTTCATTTTGGGGTTGCAACGCTCTTCTGGTTTCTCTTTTGTCTTTCTGACCACTCCTTCTCAGAGTCCTTTATAGATTTATCTTTCTCTTCCTTTTGCTCAAATATTGATGAACTTTCATCAGTTTCCATTCTTTGGTCTTTTAAAAAAAACATTATTCTCCATGTGGCTGATTCATACAGTCTCTGACTGTCACTAACTATCTGATTTCTTAACTATCTGATTTTTTAATTAACATCTAGCAAATTCCTCCAATTCTAAAAGTACAAATCCTCTGCATGTCTTAGTATAAAGTCCAAATTCCTTAAAACATCATGCAGAATCTGCCACCACTGCCATTTCCAGATGCATTGGGCTACTACATGTCTTCCTTTTAAGTTCTAGCCACATTGAATTTCTTGCAGCTTATGGAATTATGACTTTTCTTATCTCTGATCTTTTCTAAAAATTATTTCCAATGTCTGAATAGCTTTCTGCTTGCTAGATTGGAATTCATTTTTATAATCATGTCAAGATGTTATTTTTTCGAGTAGGCATGCATTCCCTGCATCTAGCTAATGATAAGACACCTGCTTTAAATTCGTATGACTCCATATACTTCCACTATCACAACAGCCATCATATTCATCTATTTATTTATTTAAGTGCTTTCCTGGATAGACAGTAATTTTTGTAAATTTGTTTACCATTGCATTCCATCAGATACTTAACTATTACTTAGCTAGTACTCAATAGATATTTAAGAACATATAAAAACTAAGATTTTTTAAGTTAATAATTTATTTTGTTCTCTTTGGTTACATTAATATACTATGTATTTGAGTTGTAAATGTTTACACTTGCTATTATTTTACCGGGTTAAAATAGTGTACATAAGAGAATTATGCCATAGAACTTGGACAATTTAATAATTTCCCAAAATTTCACATATGAACTCTAAAATATTCACTGGTAATAGAAAGTTCTATATGAAATAAATGTGTCAACATTTGCCTTCAAATTACATAGTGCCATCCAGGAATGTAAGCAGGTATTTGGGAAGTAATTTGGGGCTTACGCATATGGTGGTATGTCTACAAGTCCCCTGTATAAAAAGACAGCATCCAGTGCACATCTGTGCAAACACTGGTTCACCTGGTTGATGTCTTCAAATCTGAGGATGTAAAGGAGGGGTTTTTTTTGTTTTGTTTTGTTTTGTTTTGTTTTTTGTTTTGTTTTGTTTCCTTTTCTTTGATCAGGGAGATGTTTTCCTATTGCCTTTTGCAGCTATCAGAAGGGAGTTGTAATAACTCTAAGAGAGTGAGAAGATTGAATTGTGGAGGTATGTCTATATAGGGAGATGTGTGTGGGAGAGGGAGACAGGGAGAGAGATAAGGAAAGAAAGACAGATAGAAATAAAAGATGGATATTGGAGTATAGAGACAGACCAAGAACTAAATCTAATAAAAGCAATGTTGTCTAGTGAATGCAGTTCACAAACCTGAGTGAGTCAATTTCTCCAAGCCTTCATACATAATATAGGAATGTAAGCGATATGAGGATTGATTGCAAATGTAGTAAAGTGTTTTGTGCTTATCTGACTCAAGATGATTTGGGAGGGAAGTATAAAAGTACAAAATTGGATTAGGATCTCTTTTGAAACAAGTAGCATCAAGAACTTAAAGTTACTACAAAATAATGAAGTTTGAGGTAAAATCAAGAAGTGATTTTTATCTCTAAGAATAGTGAATATTTGAAATTCTCCTTTCCAGATGTACTACAATGAAGACACTATCTGTTTGACTGTAGAATAAACAGAGTAAAAATAATTTTTACAACTGGGATCAAAACAAAACAAATACAGAAAATATATTCTTTCCTTTAGAAATTAATAATAAAGATTTAAAACTTCATATAATCACAAAATGTATCTGGTTTAAAGTTTAGAAGAATGCTGTGACTCATCTGCATCTTTGGGGGATTAATATGTAAGTAAAAATACAGCAATGGTGACAGCTCAAATCTCTGTCTTTTAATATATTACATTAAAATAACTACAGCTTTTTTTTGTGGGGGGAGGAGTGGGTTGTATAGAATTCTAGTATACTCCATGCTTTCTGCACTGATGCTACCTAAATCTATGGAAACAACAACAAAAATGTCTCACCAAAGTAATAGATTTTTTCAAACTAAAAATGCAGGATGGTCTTTAATGATCTAATGTTTCATACACTTTACCCCAGGAAGCAGTTCTAAAAATATGAAAAAAAAAAATCCTCAAGTAGGATAGATATTAAAAGCATTGCTAATACATGTTTTTATTTAATAAATATTCAGTTTCCCCTTATTATATGCAAGAAAACATGGAGTTGAGAAAGAGGTAGTAGAAAGGCATATAAGGAAATACTGTCTCTCCTAAAGAGGTGTCTTACTTGACAACTGTGTTTGATTCCCCTTATTTTCTCACCTTTAAAAAATTATTTAAGAATATAATGAAGTTGTATATAAGAAACTTGGGATATTTTAAAACTGTTAGGGTGCTTGTTTTCTATTATTTTGATGTTATAGAACCAAGACATTAAATTAGAATTAGTATAACTAATATATTTTGCTAAATGACAAATCAAATATAAAATAAAAAAATATGTTTCTTACAATAGTTCCTAAATATATACCATGGAAGAATGAGGTGGCTTAAAACATATAATAAAGACTAGAGCTTAGATAATATACCATAACTATATATTTCTGAATGTCACAAATATTTTAATAATATACAGTAATGAATCTGAGCAAAACTTAATTCTATAATCATTTGATTCACCACAGTCTCAATGAACTACATGGAATATGACAGTGTATCTGGTTTTTAAAGTGTTGTTGCTCATAGTCTCATTCTTCTGATAAAATGATTAAAACTGAGTTAATTTTAAAATATGGACCAAATAATTCAATTATTTACTTAAGAAATCCATGAAGATACTGACCTTTAAATTATTTTAAGACACTTGCCTCTTTAATTCCAGATTTGATTCTTAGAAATAGCAACAAAAACATGATATACTAAAAATGTAAGGCACTGTCAATTTTGGGTTACTGGGTTTAAAATATAACTCTAAAGTTTTATTTTATTCATTTATTCCTGTTAGGAATATTTATGACTATAATTTTCTTCAGAGATAGAGACTTTCCTGAGGATATGGCTTTCATATTAAACCCCAAAACTCACTATACATATCTGGAGACAGGGTCAAAGTAGTTACAATAGTTTTATTTCTATCGCACTGTTTCAAACCCCTGAAACAGCAGTGAGTTAATAAAAGCTTTAGAAGAGAATTAAATGTGAAATGAATTAAATGAACAAAACACCTTTCTGTAATAATAATTAATTTTTTCATATATCTCACAGCCATACTAATATGTAAAAGACAAGGGAAACACATTTAACAAATAAAACACACTAAAATCCAATAACTAGTAGTCAAAATGGCAAGTTAATAGTTTTATTTAATTAAACTTTCATTCAATCAATAGTTATTATGCTTTTATTATGCATAAAGGTACTAGGTTAGGTGTACCAGATACAATGAGGAGTAACTCAAACTGGTCCCTTACTACAGACACTATTACTTCTCTTCTTCAAAGCTAATTTTCAAGGCCAGCAAAACCTCTGAATTTTCCAAGGTTTATGCAGGTTGACAGAATTTTAACCCAAAGCACATTTAGTTTTCCTATATTAAGCAGATGTGGCCTATGTTTTATTTTTCTTGGTACTGATGTGAAAAAATATAGAAATTTTTCAAACTTAATCATGCACTGCCTTTAATCAGAGAGAAAATCTCTGTACAAATTTACACAGTGCTAAATTATTTAAAGCACAGCTATTTCCTTAATGGGAACAATTTGGCAATTGGATCCTGAATCCATAAGTATATATGCCAATGAAGTACTTCACAGATGAAAACAAATTTGAAATATGATCAATGACTAATCAATATGTGCAAAGCAAAGTTTTGGAGAAGACTCGGAGGAACAATGCAGCTGAAATATCATCTTTCACTTAGTCACAGTGTTGGAAAAGTAATGATTAGAAGAGCTACAAAATACTGATGGATATTATCAGTCACTAAAATAAGTTCTATTTTATTTAGAGAGACTAATTTAAACAAATTCACTTAGGAATTATTTTTCAGTGAGAATAAACTTTTAAATGTATATCAATATTAAAGAGATAAGAAATTTATCATATTCAAGTAGTACTTGTAGTGACTTTGAAATATAGTATTAAGCATGAAATGTATTTTTAAATGATTTGAGGACACCATTAATAAAAATATAATTTAATTATAAAACAGAAATTATAAAATTGAGAGTACTATAGAGGAATAAACCGATTAGCAGCATATAGCAATCTTGTATAGAATATCCATGCTATACCACACCAAATTTGGCAGTCATTCATGCAAACAAAGGGGGTAACTACTGAAAGGCTTAAATCTTGCACTTACCAACCTCCACAACACTAGAACAGTTGGGATCTGTGAAGCCATCTGGACACTCACAGGAAAAGGAATTGTCAGACAATCCTGACAAACAAACACCTCCGTTTTCACATGGATTGGGATCACAAATATCACCTGAGAAATAAAGAAACAGAGAATGACATTTCATTTGCAGTCTTCGGCACTGAGATGTACTATTTCATATCCCATCTTCCTTTAGGAGAGTCACCATACTGTTTAGATTTACAGATAAGGTATGCAAGACCCATTTGAAACCTGGTACTTTTCAGAGACATGGTATGTAACATAAACAGAAATTTTCTATTCAAATATTGCATACCAAATAGCACACTAAAAGCTATTAACTCAGTTTGGGGCTCCTCCATTACATGTCAATAAAATATTGTCTGATTTGTTAAAGATTAATTGAAATATCTCTGGTAGACTCGTTGATTAATTACTCCCATAAAAAAAAACTTTCTAAGTCCATACACTTAACTCTGCAACTCTGCAATTTCTCTCACTAAAGGGGTAAGGTTTATTTCTAGATCCCTAGAATCTGGGCTTGTCCATACGACTTACTTTGGCCAATAGGATGTTAGCAGATTTAAAGCCAGAAGAGGTTTGAAAAAGCACTTGAATCTGTGTATTTCTTAGAAACCTCTCAGGGCCATGAGAATAAATTCAGGCTCGTTTGCCTGAGGTGAGAGAAACATGTAACAGTAAGAAAGAAACTGGCGGAGAGAAGTACGTTGTGCCATAACCAAAACCTAGAATATGTGGCAATGGCTTTGGTACTGGGTGGAAAGGCATTGAGAAAATATCTAGAGGAGACTAGAAAAAATGTAAGGCTATGTATCTTATGTGGAGAAAAGTAGTTGGTAAGGTTGTTACCTGAGAAAACGTTAGTGACAGAAATATACCTAATGACTTTTTACATATGAATAATGAGATTTTCAGGCAAAATGTTAAAGTGTCAGTTGGCTTTTAATAGCTGCATTGATAAGGTACTATATGACAGAGACATGCTAAATAAAGAAGTGATAAGTTTGAAAGTAAAGAAAAGGAATATAGAGGGGAAGATCTGTGATAATTAACCAACCAACCAACCAACCAATAACACCAAAACTGTCTCAGTGCCCAAACCAGTGAAAGATCAAACCTGGAGCTTTGTCAGAAAGACATGGCCTCAACATAAATATCAAATTAAGGATATTGCTAGAAGGCCTTTGTGAAACTTTTCAAATAATCCAGGTACAGCCTGACATGTCCTCAGCTTCAATAAAAGGGCTTCCAGAAGTCTTAGGGTATTATCTCTGAATAGCCTGACACACCCAATGTATCCCTGATTAAGTTTGGAGCGAAAAGTAGGCTTCAAACAAAGTCATGAGTGTGGTTGTATTATACAGAGAGGATGTAAATCAGATTCAGAAAAAAAACCCCATAGAGTTTTAAAGGGAGCTTGAAAGGGGAAAGTGCCACTGCCTGGATTAAGAGAAGGAGGTTTTTCAAAGTTTACAAAAGCATCTGTGTCCCAACTTCCTATCACTTTGTGTTTCTTGGGAACTTTATTCCCTTATAGGAGCATTCCCATGAATTATTGCCTATCTTTTCTAGACTAACCATTCTAATACTTTAGAAAAATAAAAATGGAGGTTAAGATTTTGGTCACATTTATAAAGCAAGTCATTAGCTATACTAAGGTGATAGATAAAAATACTAGAAATGAGAGTCATGAAATAAGTGAATAAATAAAAGAATAAATATGTTTTGGGAATACCATAGAATTTAGTACAGCTAGACCATGGATTATTTAGGAATGGCTGAGAATGTATATATATGTCAGATTAAAGTAACATCATAATTTATAAGGTGAAGAGCCAATGAATGTTTAAAGTTTTGACATGGTCATATCTATATTTTAAGATGACTATCCTGGCAGCATTTTACAGAGTGAATCTGACTGGGGAGGCTGACGACAGAGATATTTCAATAAGCTTTCTATCTCTTTATATATCTAGTTAGCCATTCCTTCTTCCATTTGTTCCTTCCCTCCCCGTCCCCCCACCATTGCTTGAGCACCTATTTTATGCAGGCACTGAGGTCAGTGTTTAGCATACAAAAACGCATACAGAACTGAATAAAGATAGTCTTTATCATCAAGAAGTATAGATCCTACTATGGGAGATAAAAAAGCAAGAACAATGACCTCACACAGTAAGAGCTGTAATAAGTCTGCACAATCCAAAGTGTAGGATCAACAGAAACTTCTAAAAGGATTCAGTGCTGCTAGGTGATACAGCAGAGGAGGGGGTACCTTCTAAGCATTCTAGGCAAAGGGAGTAGTCTATACAAAGGAAAAAAATCATGGCTTATTCCAGGAACTTCAAGCAGGCCACCATAATTAGAGCATGCATGTGTATGAGATAGAGAGAAAGGAGCACAGAAAGTAGCATGGTCATTAAATAAAGGCCTTATGTGTTGTGTCAAAAATTTTTAAGATTCTCTTTAAGCACTGAAAAATCATAAAAGGACTTTGTATATGGGGAAGTATATGAAGACATCTGTGTTATGAAATGATGACTCAGGCAGTATTGTATTGGATCAAATGGAAGTCATGGTTAGGGGCAAAAGGACTAAGCATTAAACTCTTGAAATAGTCCCAGCAAGAACTGATTTTCTTAACCCTCTTCAGAGATAGCTATTAACAGAGAAAGCATTGGAAGCATGATTTAATCCCAATTCAGTTAATAAATACTAAATAATAAAACAGGAAATGAAAGTCCCCCAAAATCACTACTATTCCTCCCCCCAGGTAACTAATCTAGAAACAAAAGCATTATTGTTGAGATTTTCTAGAAAGAGGCAATCACCAGTTGAAAAGTGAGATCATCCCTCTCTGCCCTAGACATGAGCAAAGCAACACAACTTTGTACAGTCAGACTAACAACACTGTCATCTTCTAACCTTGTACATTCTATGAATATGAGAATTAACACCCAAACATTCTTTCTGATGAGACGTCAGTCATAATTCTGTGTATTGTCAGTACTACGAAAAGAGGAGTTCTATATTCCCTAGACCAGGATCTGTTGTTACAGCAATGTCAACAGATCAAGGCACATTGTAGATGTTTATATTGATTTATTTGTACTGACAGAAGCAATGTCTACAGGAGAAAGGCAAGGCATGAGTGACATCCCAGAAGTTCTCAGGCATACAGACTACACTGATACACTTATCCAAAATCATGTACCTTTCATTCTTATCACTATCACTACTATAACCAAGTCCCTGCATAGTTTATTAACTGATGTGAGCTTACAGGCCTGATAAACTGAGGGCCTCATGAGGCTGGAACGTCTAGTTCCTTAGATTATCCCATCATGATGGAAAGTCTTGGTTTCCTAAGAAAATTTTCTTGATACTTGTGCTGCCCTTTCTAGATGATAATACTTAATCTAATTGGTTTTCTACCATTTGACCAGGTGTGTTTGCCAGTCATATGATGCTTCTTTGGTCAAAATAAGACAGGATGATGTGTTCATCTCTCATTAGATCTTACAGACACCAGTTGTTGTTTAGCTGAACTGTTTATTCTCTCTTGTCCTTGTACATTTTGTTCTTTTTTGCTTATGTCTACTTAATTCTAATAAATTACACTTGTGAAAGTTCATCTTATATTTTCCCCCTTACTGATATTTACTCAGTGTCTTTTTGAAAGGTAGAAAAGAGGTAATAAATTTGACCAAAATGTATGAGGTAGAATCAAGATAACAATGTGACCAATTGATGTGAGGATTGAGAGAGAGCAAGAAATCTAGGTTGATGTCTAGAGCTTCTGTCTGTATGACTGAGTGGTCACCTTTCACAAGGAAGTATAATGAATTTAGTTTTAAAGGAATTCTTGCGTGTGAGAAGTTTGTGGGACACCTAAAATGAAAATGCTCCATAAAGCTACTGAACGAGCAGATGTGGAAATGGAGAGATTTTGCTACAACAAGGATTGTTAAGTGTGGATGTGAAAACTGTATTTCAGTGAGTCTTTAAAGGGAGAGCAGAGGAAGGGAGTAGAGAGAAAAGGAGAGGTCCTTGACTATAACAACAAGCAAGTAAGGAAAAATAAGGAAGAGTCCTTGAAAGAAAAAAAAAGAAAAAAGAAAAAAAAGGGAAGGATCACCTGGGTGGCTCAGTCCGTTAAGCATATGACTCTTAGTTTTGGATCAGCTCATGATCTCATCCTTTGTTGAGTACAAGTCCCACATCAGGCTCTGCATTGATAGCACCAGAGCCTGCGTGGGATTCTCTCTGCCCCTCCCCCATTTGCATTTCTCTCTCTCTCTCTCTCTCTCTCTCTCTCTCTCTCTGATAAATAACCTTTTTAAAATAAAAAAGGGAAATTAGTCCCAGGCCAGGCCCTTTCACTTCAGCTTATTCACTCAGGGTCTCTTATGTCAAGGTCTGTCTGGGATTAATAAAGGACCCCACATGTACCCATGTTAGATGGACTATATCAACAGAAAACAAAATTTTGACCTTGGATAAAGTAAAGGGTAGATAGCAGAAACCCATCACACATAATTAGGGTTATTATAGACTGTGCTTTAAATCTGCTTCCCCACATCTAATTACTAAATGCACCCCTGTGTCAGATGGGTTCTCCATGAAGTAAATGCTAAGACAACATTAAGAGTGTAACAAGTTTATGAAGAAGTAATGTCTGTGAAAGATAAATGAGGAGGAAGCAGAAATGGGCAGGGAAAGCCTTCATCCTGTGATGCAGATCTGACATCTGTGAAAGGAAATGGGGGGGGGGTGGAGATTGAAGGAGACTCGAGCAAGGGAGAAGCAGTATGTAGTACAGACTTGATGCTTGATGAAGTCTTAGCCAGCCCAGTAGGAAGCAACGATTATTCTTTAGAGAAATCCTCCAAAGGCAGAAATGACCAGGCACTGGTGCCCTTGCCATGTTCAATCACCAGCTGGAGGTGGCCCAGGCAGAGGGTGGCTCTAAAGATCCAGTGAGATCCTGGAAGTGCTTTAGAGGATTGACTGAGGTTAACTACATTCCTTGCAGCTGGACAGCTTCTTTTCTTGAAGAGACGCTGGAGCAGTGTGCTTCCACGGGTGCCACAACCCCCTTTCTCTCTCATATCAGTCCTAGTTAGGATTGGCTACACAGTTACTTTAGTCAAGTATCGGATCATATCTGAGCCTGTTGTTTTCTCTACTCACCCATTTTCTCAATGGGTTGTACAGATGAAGCATGATGCCTTAAGTTGAAACAAATCCTCAAGCTTAAATTTCAAGTCCAATTAAAATGCACTGTAGGGACTTCTGATTCCCCGTCATTTCAATTAACCTGAGAAAGCATCAGCTCAGGTAAGAAACTGGATTAAAATGCAAGAGATTCCTGGCCTTCAAATTAGTGCTTTTTGTCTGTTTGTTTATTTCTCAATGGAAGTGTTGGTAGAGTTTTTTTAAACTAAGATGGCAACCAGTATAAGAAGGCAGGCTCAGTATAGGAAAATAGGGCAATACACAATTTCATGGTTCTTTATTCCACTGTCAGCAGCCTCCTAAAATATACCTCTGCATATTGTAATCTGTGTGCAGCGTTGTACCTTGATGCTTCTTGGCTGGCTGGCCTCACCTGCTGTAGATTAGGACAGATGTGTTTAATTTGAATCTAACTATGTTTTATGATTCCATCTGCAGTTTATGGCAGACTCAGGCAAATTAAGCTGATGCCTATTTGCCTTTTGGCAATAGAATGAAGCAATTATTTTTCCCAGGGGCAAGAAATCATTGCAGGCTAAATTTAACTTCCTGTTTGCCTGGTCTTTCTCCTGCTCTCCAGAGTTCTGCTTGGACTGGGACCATCCTGTCTGAGTCCACTGTCTACCTCGTTCTTCTCGCTGGCCCAACACGTGTTGCCAGTCACCTGTTCAAGGTGATTCACAGATTGTCTTATTACAGTTCATTATTAAATTGCAACCCATGATTGTTTAGCCTAGATAGCAAAGTGTATAGACATCTATAATATATCATGTAGCACTGCAGAAGATGATGCAAAAAAAAACCCTAAAAGCTTAATATCTATCTCTACCTTTATGATTGTGATTGTGAATGTGATTGTGTGTGTGTGTGTGTGTGTGTGTGTGTGTGTGTTGTGCATGTTTCTGTGAACTCAGTATATAACTATGCAACTTCTAATGCCAAGCAAAGGAGAAAATTCTATGTGGACCATACTCCAGGAATCGGGTAGACAGAACAGCTAATTATTCTCATCCATGTTTAAACTCTCAGATGATTTATGCATTTGGTTTTCTTTATATGCTAGTGCCCCTCTCCAGTTCACAGATCAGAGAATCACTGATCCATTCATCATGTATTGATATTCCAGGAAACACTGATGAGGCTGGGAATACAATCTAGATGAAGACACATAAGATGCCACTACTCTCAGAGTTTATATTATAGTGAAGGAGATGCATAATGAAACACTTAAAAGTAAGAAAACAAGGTATTGGTCACTGTAATAAAAACTATAGGGAAGGAGGTACAGGAGGAGAACAGGCGAAAAGAGCAGAAAAAGAACGGGTTACTTAAGATAAACAGTCAAAAAAGGCTTCTCAAAGGAGATGTCACTTGAGCTGAAAACTGAAAGATGAACACATGCCAGTCACATTAAAACCTAAGGAAGAGTCTTTTAGGCAGGGAGTAGCATATGTCTTACCCTACTGAAAGGCAAGAGAGTAATGATGAACTCAAGAAAGGGAAAGGAGGCCAATGCATTTGGGACACGGTAACAAAATGTCACTAAATGTTTTTTGTCAGCAATACAATTTTAGTAGGAACCAATTTATAATTTAAAGTCCCACATTTGACTGTCTGTCTTCATGATAATCAAGGGCATTTCTGCTAAGCTTATTCCTAATATTTATCAAACATCTACTGAAAATATATTATTTTATTTACATGCTAACCTTCTTAAGTATTTGTATATTGATCTTTTTTACATATTAACATATCTACATAGTACTACTAATGTATTCATGTATATGCGTGGCAATGTAAATATAGTAATAATTTATTTGGATGAATGCGTGCCTCTCCGCTTTCTCTGTTCCTTTAGCAGTGCTAGATGTTACCCTGCCATCTCTTCATTTCTGCAAAAAAAAATGTATACAGATGTAAAAATAAAAACAAAATAAAATGGTAACATATCACTCAAACAAGTTACTTCACCAACACAAAATATTATTTAATTTCTTCACTGTCTCCCCACACTAAATGTGAACAATATTATCCTACATATTTATATGTGAGAAACTCATGTTTAAACTCATGATTCACAACTATGACAATACTGGTCTGTGTGTTGTAACCTCATCTTCAGTTTATTGCTCTCTCACTGAACTTGGTAGCTATACTCCTATCATTTCATTTACAAACTGAAAGAAAATAAAAGCTTTGTCTTCAACTGCACAAATTAGAATTTTAACCAATCTGTAAATAGAGTTCTTGGCAAAATGAGCCAAGCATAGTACACAAGTGAGCAACAACACTAGTTAAAATGAGATAAAGTTCATAGGAATTTGCATACTCCACCTGGTAAAACTACTCACAGAAAATTTTAGCACCCTTATCACTTACTGCCAGTGAAATTTTACACAACAAAATAAATGTCACTTTTGAATCAACAATAGGCCTCTCGATTTACTTTGGGGCCTCCTGAGAGACCAGTGGTGTTGAATATTGAAATTTCATTGCTGTATGTTCTATTAAGTTTGATGCACAGATTTTTACTTTAAAGCCTTCTTTCATAAACTAAAGCTTATGAGTGTGGCCAGTTTAAATTTCATAAAAACCTGGTTAAAAAGGTTGAATCTGATTGTTAGCTTCATATGTGCTTTAAAAAGTAAATTCTAGTTGATATTTCAGATCATTACTGCAATCAGGAAGAAGAGAGAAAGAATTAAGATAAGGATGCCAATAAGAAGAAGTTTATCTACATTGATAGGATCTGCCATTTTATTGGAAAATCACTGGACATACTTGCAATAAAAGACCATCTAATTCTATACCCCAATGTCCACAGGGCCCCCAAATGACCATACTTAGCTATAGAAGACACAAATCTAATGACTGAGCAAAGAAACTTTTTAGACTCAGAGCCACACTACAGCTAACTTAAAGCAGATTATCTCTCATCTGTTAGCCAGTGGTTTATTGCACTATTTCAGAGACATTTTTCTTTTTTAGATAAGGTTTTAAATGCTAAGGGAGTACTGAAGAGAATTATAAGAAAATTAGCAAAAATTGTTGAGTATTGACAATGTGAATTTTGCATCCTTTAACAAACACACAGCTTCAATCAAGGCTAACTGCATGAAAAGACAAAACTATTTCAGGCTCTACATTTTGAAGAAAATCTTTGGGCATATTTTGTATTTTAAAACACTCTGGAGAGTCCCTTAAAATAACAAAATCTAGAGTTTTTAGAATTGAAAGGGACATCAGAAATGATCTAACCCAGTGGTTCCCAAAATTTGCTGTATATCACCATCACAGGGGAGCTTTTCAAATTCCTGAAGCCCAGTCCAATTAAATCACAAAGACTGAGACTGGGACCCAGTCCTCCACATTTTTTAAAACTCATCCAATGATGTCAGCTTATTAAAGAGAAGGAAAAGAAATAACATAAAGTGAGGAAGGAAAGAAAGAAGGGGAAGAAGAAGGAAAGAAGGAAGAAAGAAACTTTATACTTTTCTGCTTTAATTGAGAGGAAAGCAAATGAAGAAAAATACTTGACTAGCTTCCCTACTATGAGTTATGAAAAAATCATTTGCAGGAAGCCAGAATTGGCAATTGTAAAATAAAGGTACGCAGTATGTTAGGGAAATTAGAATGGATACTACTTAACACTAACATATATTGAATTCCTATCAAATTAGCTGAAACTTTAAAAATTACCAGAAAATTCAACCATATAGAATTCTCAAGTACTGTTGACTATATTATTTCTACCTATGAAGAATATTAGTCAATATTTACTGAAGCCTATCTATGCTCCATTAAAAGTGATAATCGCTGCACATACTATAGGACCTCTGATAGACAATTACTTGTTCTCTAGAGTTTAAGAAAAGACACACATAAGTTGACAGGTAGTTACTACTGCATGTTAGATCTAAGAACAAGAAAACTGTGTGTGCCAAAGGAGCATGGGGAGGGGTGGAGCATCAAACTCAGAACTGTGATTTAGGAAGCCTTGCCAAAAGCAAGTGATCTTCAATTCAAGATGAGAAAATGAGTGGAAACCATCTAGGCAATGAGGTGGGACAAGAGATTGGAGGCAGAGGGAAAAGTATGTGTAAGTGCATGCAGCAGAGCCACAGCATATGTTCAAGAAACAGGAAGAAACTCACTTGGGCTAAAGAGAAGAGTGAACAGAAATGGCAAGAGGCAAGGCTTAAGAATACGATGTGGCTGGGATACCCAGGGTCTTGAAGACACTCATAAGGAGTCTGGGCATTCCTAAGCATAAAGGGCATCCATTTAAGGGTACTAAGCAGAAGGGCTGACATGATTTGGATGTTAGGTAATTTACCTTACCGGTAGTGTGCAGAATGGATTAAAAGGAGGCAAAATGTAAGGGTGACAGATCAGTTAGGAAGTGACAGATGTTATTCTGGCACACAGACTTGGATTAGAATATCAACCAGAGAAATAAAGAGAAGTGGACCGCAAAAGATACAGTGAGAGACAAATTTATGGATCTGATGGTGAAAAGGAAAGAGAACTAAAAATTAAACTCACATATCAAAATTCAACAAAAAATTCTGCCTTTCATTTTGATGGAAAACATGGTGTAAGGAGCAAGTTTGGGGATGGAGGCGAAAGGGGATGATGGATTCCATTTTGGAAATGCCTGGATTCAATTGCCTACAGACATGCAGTTGGAGATATTCAGTGAGACTTTGGTTTTATGCCTTTGAAGCTGGGGAGAAAGGTTTGGGCTAGCGATAAATTAACACAGAGGTGATTTTTTTAAATCATGGAGATTTAAACAAAAATTCTGAGAAGAGTGTTTAGAAACTTAGTCTAGAAGCCATATGAACTTGCAAACACTCTACAATGCAAACTCTCTAAGGTCAGAATCATTTCAACTTAGCAAATTCTCTCCCCTGTGCCAAAGATCAGTACCTGCCATACACTCAATAGTATCCAAATAAAAATCAGGTGGGAGACATGGGTTGGAAATGTATTTAAAATGGCAGAAATCTAACAGTGTTTTCGGTGCTAATGAGAAGCAGCTACTATAAAGAAGAGGTTAAAGATACAGTAAAGAAGGAATACTTGGAAGGGTAGTGAGTGTGAAAAAACATGACTGATGGGCCTCAGAAAAAAGATCAACAGAAAACACTGAGGGCTCAGTCGAGTTTGAAAACAAGAATTGATAGCAGCAACAAGTTCCCAATGAGATATCAGCTTCGAGGTCAACACCTGGATGTGCACTATAGATAGAGGACCAATCCGGGTTTGTTGTTTTGTCACATAGGTGTAGTGATGACCAACAGAGCAAAAGGAGTGACACCTGGCTGGTTTTGATTTTTTGAAAAATGTGTCAGATAGCTTATTGAATTTTATGCTCTAAGATTATATTTCTAATTATGCAAAAATCATAAACCCTTTGAATTGTTCTTTCAGAGAATATTTCAGTTGCTCTGTTGACAGCAAAGGACAAACTAAAAGATAGAATTTGGCTGCTGTATATAAATAATGCAATACATCATGACGGTAACACTTAGCTCATCAATCCTTGTCAAGAACACACACTCACACCAACTATAAAAACAATCAGATGATACAAACAGGATCACATTTAGTGCCATGTCCAACTGTGGAAGTTTCACTTTGCCTTCTTATTTAGATCTTAAATTGTCAGTTCTACTTCTTCTTAATGTAAAGCTGCTCAGCCACAATATAAAAATAGCCTCCAAGGATAACCAGTTGAAAACGAGTTGGCAAACTCGATCACTTATTAAACATGGGGACCCAAAGAAAAAACAGGACATTTGTTAATCACCAGATAACCCATTTTATCATATTTTCAGGCAGAAAAGATACGTTACAGTAAAATGACAGAAAAAACATTTTTAAGTCTAATTTTGTGTTTTATTTAGAATCCTGTTCGAAACAGTCACAATTTAAGACAGCAGGAGAATGACAGTTTCAAACTATAGCAGGGAAAAGCTGAAGGAATACTTTTCACTGTTTTAAGTGCAAGCCCAACTATTTATTGCCAGATGTTTAAAGTAGTCAATCATGTCATTATATAACGTGTTTATAAACTGCACACTAAACCTGACTACATATGCATTTGGAGGCTGGAGTAAAAAAAAAAAATCATGAAGATTAAACTAGTCTTCTTCTAGTAAAAATAACGAATAGACACTTATCTAATTTATGGAATGGAATTCATATTTTAAAAGTCAGATTTAGATCTTGTTTAATTTTTGTGTAAAGTGAATGATTTCATATTCACCTTTTATAGTGATATTTTGACAAGAAAGTAACACTTTGTCTTCACAAGAAAGTAACACTCTCACTTTTAGAGCTGAATGCTCTAATTCCATATAATGTATACATTTTCAAAATTTAAATCTTTGTATTCACAGCCAACAATCTTAGGGAGCAGAAACATAAGTGACTTGGATAGGCCACTGTCAGTAGACATGCTTACTAATCAACATGAGAACATATTAGCTCTGTAATTATTTTAACAAACATGGAATATCTTATTCAGATTTAATGACTATATGGCCATTGTGTTTTTCTAATGCAAGGCAGTTCCTGATAAGGAAAGGCAGCTGAGCAATTAACTCAGTGGAAATCAGAAATTATGGGTGTTCTTGCTATCTTCTTAGTTTTCAACAGGTATCTGGTTATTGCTGTGAGCACTCCAATTTGCATCTTTATAGAGAACAGCCTGATTGTAAAGAGGGAAGCAAAGTGCCCTTTCTTTAGGTGTTCCAGCTGCCTTAATGGAACTCCATTCAGAATATTAGTGCTTTTATACTGAAAAGACCAGGGAAATACTTAGGAAGCTGGACTATGTTACTCTTCTAGCCTACCAAATAGAAATGTGACTTGCTAAAAGGAAACTATTAGGCACAGAAATGGACAAATGAGAGAACTTGAACACATAAAAAAAATTGCCTTTATTCTATCAATAGTCTCGATTCTGCATTGGGTCACGCACTGTCTTTACCTGGTGTTCAATCTCTGTGTCCCTCCTGTCCTTGTTTTTGTGATCATTTGATACACACAAGTTTCTTCCCAGTCCCTGAACCAGCTCTGACCTGAAAGTGAGGACTTTATGCAAATCTAGCCTAATGCTCAGAACCCCGCATTAGTTTATCACTGCTATTAGTGAAGCTCTGACCTTATTTGTCTTTCCCTTTTCTCATTGGTTTAATTACTGTCTATGCGATTTTGTTAGTGACTCTCAAATATGGGTTGTATAAGTGCAGTTTAGAATAATCTTGGATAGGGGCACCTGGGTAGCTCAGTTGGTTAAGGAATCTGAATTTGGCTCAGGTCATGATCTCACGGTTCATTAGTTCAAGCCCCATGTGGGGCTCTGTTCTGACAGCTCTGACCCTAGAGCCTGCTTCAGACTCTGCATCTTCCTCTCTCTCTGCCCCTCTCCCTCTCATTCTCTCCCTCTCTCTCTCTCTCTCTCTCTGTCTGTCTGTCTCTCTCTCTCTGTCTCTCTAAAATAAATAAACATTAAAAATATTTTTTAAAGAATAATCTTGGATAAAAGGCTTCAAACTACACTGTTGGGAAACACTCTACCCACATTCCCCATGTAGCTCCCTTTTGACATTCCCATCTTGTGGCATCACTATCCATATCCATATCCATTCTATGGATAGATCCATAGAAATCATGCACCCTTTCCTGAAAAAAAATTTCTGGTACAAATTATCTGCTTGCTCAAATTTCCAAATTTCATATACTCTAGGATTCTTCTACTCCATCACTTGGCTGACCTGTTAAAACACTTTACTATTTTATAGTAATATTAGTTAATATTTTTGTGGCTTAACTATATGCCAAATATTATACTCAGTGCTTTATGAGTATTAATCTC
This sequence comes from Cryptoprocta ferox, assembly GCA_028646485.1. Taxonomy (NCBI): domain Eukaryota; kingdom Metazoa; phylum Chordata; class Mammalia; order Carnivora; family Eupleridae; genus Cryptoprocta; species Cryptoprocta ferox. Next base: position 58,118,941 of record CM053572.1, read on the forward strand.
ATTTAATCCTTAAAATACTCCTATCAGAAACTTTGCTGATATTAATAATGACTCATTTTACATATGAAAGAATGGAAATGTACTAAAGTTGCAGAATTTACCAAAAGGCATAGAATAACTTTGGCAAAGGGAGATTTACACATAGGCAGCATAGCTTCAGAAACAAGAAACTATGTATGTTGGATGGTTTTCCTTGCCCTGATTCCTATTCAAGCTCTTTATCATCTTCAGGTTCTTTTCATTCTCTGACTGGGGGCCAATTGTTTCGTAGTGTTGTGCGTTGCCCACCTTTCATCCTTCAGATAACTTCAGCCCTTTGGTAGAATCCACCCATCACCTGCACTTCTGATCCTCCTTTTGTTTAAAAGGGAACAATTCTGGATTCCAGTCTGCAGTTAACATAGCTATGTCCCTTAGAATGAATTTTATCCCCCAGGTGGACAATGCTGACTAAAGCTGCAAAGCAATGGCAGGACTTTGATATCAGGCCAAATAGACCACAATGCTAAAATATGCTACACTGCTATATTGATTCCTTGATGATATATTTTTCCCCTAACATATAAGTTATTTTAATTAGATAAGTCTCTATAGCCTGAGGTATTATAAAATAAATTCATCTATTATTCCCAATCTTATTTGGAAAATTATGTAGATGACCACAGTATATGAATCATTGTTTCAGACAAGGATAGCAAATCCTAGAATAAGATCTGATCCAGAGTAGAGTCAATACATATCTAGGGAAAGAGTTTCATACATATATTAAAATGAACTTTGTAGTATATTTTCTCTTATAAAAAATTTCAATGGTGCCAATCACAGGAACATAACAAAATACCTGTGACAGAAATAAAGCTTTTGGAAGCCTAAGGTAGACCATCTCAGTAATAATTTGGCTAGAAAGAGTTCACTGTCCCTCCCATTGAAAGGCAGCTATATATCAACGAAGCACTAAAACAGAGCTTTAGGAGTAACAAATGACTTCTGGACTAAGTGCCTTATTACTGCTTCTTTTCAGTTGTAAAGGATACTTTAAGCAACAAAGTAAGGTGTGCATTTTTTCTGTGTAACATCATTCCTCTTTGAATCCATGTTGTGCTTACAAAGATAAGATTATAAGCAACTTTCATAAAAGAATAAAATGACTCACCACAAATTTTAGTGTAAGAGCATACAGATTTAAAATAACATGGTGAGCAATTTGGAAATTGATATCACTATCATTCTAATAATGTGGTCTGTATTCCACACAAAGCTACTCTGAATCCAAAGGTTTTGTTTTTGCTTTTTGCTTTTTTGTTTTTCCCTCTTAGGGTTTAAGATAACAATAATGACAAAACCCATTTTACTGAGCATGTACTATTATCCAAGAACTTTTATTTCTAAAAAAAATTTAATTGCCTATAGTTGAGGAAACTGGATAACCACATGCAAAAGATAAACTGAACTATTGTAACATACACAAAAATCAACTCAAAATAAATTAAAGCCTTGAGTGTAAGATCTGAAGCCATAAAACTCCTAGGAGAAAACATAGGGGGTAAGCTCCTGGCATCAATCCTGGCAATGTTTTTTTTTTTTTGGAATTTATACCAAAAGCAAAGGCAAAAAAGCAAAAATAAACAAGTGGGACTACATCAAATTAAAAAGCTTCTGTATAGGAAAGGAAACCATGAACAAAATGAAAAGGCAACCTACAGAAGAATATTTGTAAATCATATATCTGATAAAAGGTTAATATCAAAAATGTATAAAGAACTAGCATAATTCAATAGCAAACATATAATCTGATGAAAAATAGGTAGAAGATCTGGAGCACCTGGGTAGCTCAGTCAGTTAGGTGTCCAACTCTTGATCTAGGCTCAGGTCATGATCTCATGGTTCATGAGATCAAGCCCCGTCAGACTCTGCACTGAAAGCGGGGAGCCTGCTTGGGATTCTCTCTCTTCCTCTCTCTCTCTCTGCTCCTCTCCCATGCATGTACACGCACATCTGCTCTCGCTCTCTCTCTCAAAATAAATAAACTTTAAAAAAGTAGGTAGAAGATCTGATTAGACATTTTCCCAAAGAAGACATACGGATGGTCAACAGGTACATATAAAGATGCTCAATATTCCTTATAATCAGGGAAATTCAAACAAAACCAAAATGAGATATCACTTCACACTTGTTAGAATGGCTATTGCCAAAAGACAAAATATGACATGTGCTGGTGAGGATATGGAAAAAAGGGTAACCTTTTATAATGTTGGTGGGAATAGTGTTCCAGCTACTACAGAAAACAGTATGGAGGTTCTTCAAAAAATCAAAAATTGAACTACCATATGATGTACCAATTCTACTTCTGGGTATATATCCAAAGGAAATGAAACAGGATCTCAAAGAGAGATCTGCACTCCCAGATTTCTGCAGCATTATTCACAATATCCAAGACACGGGAACAACCCAAATGTCTGTCAATGGATGAAGAATATGTGGTGTATTATATAAAACAGAGTCTTATTCAACCATGAAAAAGAATATCCTGCTTTTTGCAACAACATGAATGTACCTTGAGGGCACTATGCTAAGTGAAATAAGTCAGACAAAGAAAGACAAATACTGTACTTCATCACTTAATATGTGGAATCTTAAAGAGCTGAATGCATAGAAACAGAGACTAGAATGGTGGTTACCAAGGGCTGGGGGTTAGGGGTGGGGGGGTGGAGGATATGAGTAGATGTTTGTCAACAAGTATAAGTGGTTAAGAGATAAATTCTGAGTATCTAATGTATAGCACTGTGATCACTGTTAATAATAATAATACTTCAAAGTTGTTAAGAAAACAAATTTTAAATGTTCTCACCACAAAAAAGAAATAGTAATTATGTGACATGATGGTTAACTACAGCTATGGTGGTATCATTTTGCAATATATAAGTGTATCAAATCACCATGCCATACAGCTTAAATGTGCTCAGTGTTATATGTCAATTATATCTCCATAAGGCTGGAAAAAATAAAAGTAAAAAGTAAAAAGTGTTTGTTCATTGTAAACAATTCAGATAATATAGTAGTAAAGCAAAAAGCAGATAATTGTCTCTACTCCCATCCCTAAGCTATAATCATTCTAATTTTAATACATCCCACAAAACTTCTCTGTTTACCTCTACTCATTTTAATCTCATATTTTTAACTATAAAAGAAATGACGCCATATCTTTTTTTTTAAGTTAGAAAATCATTACATGGATTTAAAATACCCACCTTCTTTGATTTTCATTCTTGAACCCTAGAATTAACCACTGTTAGCTCTTTTTTTATCCTTTCTGTAACTTATAAATGCTCTCTTTAATATTTGCTTTACACAAATGGACAGAAATGGCAAGTTTTTTCCTGTTACAAAGAATTATGAATTGATCACTATTGTACCAACATATTAGTGAACATTTACTTCTACCAGAAATAAAACCTTAGAAGTGGGCATATTTTAAAAATTTATTAATAATGCCTAATAGTTTTCCAAAAATATTATACCAATTTTGTATACCACTAATAGTATATTGCCTTCATTATGGTCGGTGGCATTCAGCAAGGACTGTTTCCAAATTAACTTACATTATTATGAGCAATATGTAAGCAATATTGTAAGCAAATTTCGTTATAATATCATAAGCAAAAATACATATGATTTCTGTTCCTCTTTAACAAAAGCAGTTTACAATGTTGGTTCCAACAAGTACAACACATTTGAGTTCTTGTCACCTGGGAAGGATGATAAAGGATGATCTGCTTAACGGCATAACTAATCCAAAAGATATACAAATTTGAAGGCGCTTAAAGCTTTAATTCTGTTCTGAATGTGGGCCACAAAGTTAATGTGATGGCTGGCAATTTTCCCAGATCTGGGGTTAGGAAACTCAAGAGATGTATCAGTAGACACTAAACGGTCTCCAGAGGACCTGCCTGCCATCCTGTCCTCTTCTCCCATACCTTGAGCTTGGAAGACTCTTTACTGGAGATCATTAGAATTTGGAAGCATGGAGTCAACACACATATGCTGCTGGATCTTATCAAAATCCTTTGTTAGGAGGAAGAAAAACAGGGCATGCTCTATCACCTCTCTCTAGAGTCAAAGAAAGAGGGAGAAATGTCTAGAAATCAACAATAGCTATCTCTAGATAGGGAGGTTAGGGAGTATTTAAATATTCATCACTGTGTTTATCTTTATTTTGTAATGTTTCCTAGAATTATATGCCCTGCTTTTTTGTAAGAAGAAAAAAAACTTAATTAAAAAACTCACATTTAAAAATCCAATTAGCAGCTAGGTAGAAACAGAAACGATAACTACCGAGGTTCAATTGAAAGAAACAGAGGTTAGTGAGCATTATGATGGGCCATGAATGTTTAATGTTTACTTAATGCAAGGAATACTAAAAATGTGATTGTAGGAATCCAGCCTGAGCTCATCATATACACATCACAGCTGTGAACTTCCAAGGTTATCATAATTGTTAAATTCATGAGCTTGAAGATATATAGATACTTGTCAGTGTATGCTCATATTGTCTGTTTACTTAATGTGGTGTTGTCAATTTCCAACATCTCTTTGCTAAAATTAATGCATAATTCAAATATAATTCATTTCTTACTTTGGTTGATATATTTCCTTAAAAACTTATCCATTGTATTTAATTTAATTTTATTTATAAATTAATAACACCAACAACTATAAAAGCTAACTCTTAAGCCCTAATTATATACCAAGCATTGTTCTAATCACTTTATAGATATTATCTCATGTAAACTTCATAATCACTTTATAGATATTATCTCATGTAAACTTCATAATAACCATATGACATATTATTTCCATTTTGATGAAAAAAATAGTTAATAAGAAGTAAGGTTATATAACTTGCTCCAGATTCCTTATTTAATGAGTAATGTCATCTATATTCAACCCCATACAATCTAATTTCTTTTTCTATGACCTAGAATCTGACAGAATGAAGTTATATCTATGAAGTAGGAAGAAATGAAAACATTATAGAAATATAAGTAATGGTCTAGATCATTAACACAGCCCAATCCTGAAGAAAGATCTTATTAATCCAATTCTTGATTCATTTGAAAATAATGTATTGTGCTCCTACTAGATTCAAGGCACGAGGGTAATTAGTGTGAGTGAAACTACAAACTTATGACATGGTTCTAGGGTACCTAACTTATTTCTCAAATTTTATCTAGACAACTTAAGATTCATCTTTTCTGGGTTTTCCAAAAGTAGAGCAACGGACAAATGTGACTCTATTTGAAGATATCATGTTATTACTATGAACTTTAATGTGGAGTTAAAATGTCCCTTTAACTGTCATTTTAAAGAAAGGACTTAGTTTATTACACAAAGAAAACTAATGCTGGTGCTCAGAGCATCCTACATGAATGATTTATGCACCTTTGATTTTCCCTATGAAGCCACTAGTTACTCATATGTTGTAAGTTTGTAAGCTACTGAGATTTAGTTTACCTGTGGAGGCAGAATCATTTTATTATGTTATTTCAAATCCCTTATCTAGTTTTTCACTTCGATTAATAAAATTATGTCTCATAATTTTTAAAGTAATTACTTAATTACTTAATCAGCTACATTCTAATACTAAGGGGAAGGGAATTCAATTTTAGTAACTTTATTGACATGATAAAATCTAGGAGCATTTCCATGGTCAATATAAAAACTCTTCAGGCAGGATGACATAATTCACAGCAGCCAAAGGAATTATAGACCAAAGCCTCAATTGGTGAATGATTCAGATTTGGATACTCTGTATCACTATATTCTCTGAGTATTTTCTTGGAGCTTTTCTTCTTCTTGACTTAAATATTTAAAATTCAGTTTTCTTCTGTAACCAAAAAAAGTAAAAAAGAAAATTGGGAACTACTCACAATTCATATTCTATAAAGGTATGGAATTAAAAATTCAAGAAGCACCCAAACTTGTGGCAATAACACTACACGGGATGGCTTCAGAGAGACCGGTGGCTGTACCTCTGTATCTCTACAGCTCTCCTGGTTTTGCTGATATCGAGTGTCTAATTAGCTCTCAAAAGGGTTTCTCATATAGTGCCAAAAAGACCAAAGCAGGTAATTTGAAAACACACACTATGATATCCAGAAGAAGAGAGAGTCTCTGATGAGTACTCTTTGGTAGGAGCAAGGACATTTCGTTCCCAGAAGACTTGGGAATTTTCCCCACTACTTATTGGCCTTAAATGTGTATCAGAGTATGCATTTCTGATTCAATTCCTAAATTAAGGGAAATACCTTGGGTTATGGCCTTAAGCCTCAGTTCCTGAATCAATCACTCAGAATGCCTTCTTTCAGAACAATCAGAATGAGATGATTCTGCTAATGATGCATCAGCCAAACTCCTGCATTCAGATCTAGCGTTCTTCCATTGTTAGGCAAGTCACTTAACCTCTCTGTGCTTCTGTTTCCACATGTATAAAATGAAGATAATAATGGTAATTATTTGATCAGGTTGTGATGAGAATTAAATCAGTTAATACTCATAAAATGCTTAGAAAAATATCAGTGCCCTGAAAGTTCTCCACTACACATTCTTTGTTTTGCAGTCACCTACTAATGCAAACTCCAAGCCTTGCCTTTCTAGTTGTTTCCCATGGGAGCATCCCACAGCACTGTCTTCTTGCATGCTTCTAGATAGATGTACCCACCCAACTTCTTATATTTCTGGGTCTTTATAATATGAGAAGAGGTTAGGTCACTGTGTTTCATACCTGTACAATTATTCCTTGTTTATAATCATTTACTTTAATATTTTAAAATGTTTATTCATTTTTGAGAGAGAGAGAGAGAGAGAGAGAGAGAGAGTGTTAGCGGGGGAGGGGCAGAAAGAGAGGGAGACACAGAATCTGAAGCAGGCTCCAGGCTCTGAGTTGTCAGCACAGAGCCCGATGTAGGACTCAAACCCATGAACCGTGAGATCACGACCTGAGCTGAAGTTAGACGCTTAATCCACTGAGCCACCCATGCACCCCAACCTTGCTTATAATCTTAATATTACCTAATATTCTTTCCGGTGTGCACAAGTATGCTTTAGGTTTAAAAGAAGGCCAAGAGCTTGACAACAAGTAGAGATGAACTGATCTATTTTTCCAGTCTTTGTATGCCTACGTGATTTTGATATACATCTGCTTTTCTTCAGAATGCTATATTTCTGATTTAAAACTGTGCTATTTGAATTTGAACATCTTAAAATATTTTAGAATCATTTTTACCATCCAACATGTAACCTCTCTACACCCACCATTTTTCAATAATATGCTGGCCCAATTTTCACAAATATTGAGAGATTACTTTAACATGTGAAGGAATAGCTTACGGATTTATTTCAAAATACATTAGAAAAAATAAAACCAGCATATGAAATCCACTTTATGGATATTATTGCTAACTTCATTTGAGGAAAACATAAAATGATTAAAAAAAAATATTAAACAATTTTTACATAAAAATGGTGGCAAATACATGTAGTAAAAATCTTCACTATCATAACAAATGACTGTTTCTGGAAACACTATATACCAGTGAAAATCAACATCCACAGCAACAACCACACACAGACACAAACATACCCATAAAGAGGAAGATTTTCAAGCACAATAGTCATCAGAGTGGTTATGACAAAGAATTCATTGCATTTTACAGCAATTTGATTCTAGTTCTAGCACATATTCACAAATGTTTCTTTTCAATCTCACAAAATAATCCTGTGACTTAGTACAGCCCATATCCATAGAATTTCAGAGATAAAGAGGACCCTGGAGACATTATCATCTACCTCCATGTTCTTTAAATGAGTAAAGGGAGGTCTAGAGAGGCAGTGGCATGCCCAGCTAATGAGTGGCACATTTGGGATTGGAATCTTAATCTCCTGAACCCCTCATCAGTGCTTTTTTTTTTTTTTTAAACCACACCACACCACCTACTCCATAGATATAATTATTTCAAGAGTGGGAAATTGAGGCTCTAAGTGCTAACAAGTGACTAGAAAACCCAGTTTCAATAAATTAAGCCTCATGCTGTTTTTTACTCTCTACTTAGCCACCAAGATAAGAATGTAAGAAAATCCACTTTGCAGGTTTCATTCAGTATAGCTTTCTTTTGGTCAAATGTGCAAAATAGAATGGGAGGACAAGATGGCGGAAGAGCAGGGAGCTCTGTAATCC
>CM053572.1:58127673-58219609 GCA_028646485.1 Cryptoprocta ferox
CTTGAATCCTGAAAACAAACTGAGGGGGGAAGGGGAAGGGGAAAAGGTAAAGCGGGGTGATGGTCTTGGTGGAGGTCACTTGTGGGGAAGAGGACTGGGTGTTATATGGAAACCAACCTGACAATAAAGTATAAAGTTAAAAAAAATGTGCAAAATAATTGATTGTCACAAAAGTCTTGCACCAGTTTTGATTTCCTTAACCACTCATTTAAAATATAGTCTGTTCATTTAGCAGCACAAGAAAGTAATCAGAGGGATCTATAGAGAATGTATTAACATATTCTTAGCAATCACTCTCAATTATGTATAACTTATAATTTGTTGGTTTCATTTACAAATTGAATTCCTATTGAATGTTTTCTCTCTTATCCCCACCTGAATTGATTTCAGTGTATAATATCTACTAGATATTAAAAGAACACTCTGAAAGTTCTTTATTTTTATTCCTGAGGCAATTTAAAGAATTGTAGAGGTGATAATCTAGAATACTTGCAGCTCTAATGAGTGATTAAAGAAGCATCATTATTCACAGACAGTGGATATGAAAGAAGTGCAACAACTAGGCAAATATATTAACTGAGTCCCTAGAGGGAGGTAGTGAATGATTTTGACAAATGTGTTTTCAAAACCAAAGATCTGATAGGTAAAAAAGTAAAAGTAAACCTTAAGCATCAACATTTTTCTTGTCAAATAGGACTATTAATACTGGCTCACGGCCTCATTACGGCAAGACTGAACTACTTTTTATTCATTGGATTTATATATTTGCTGCAGGGAGTTTCCTAGTTTACATTTTACATGCATGAATATTTGGAAAGTTTTCCCCTTATGTTAGTGGAATCTCACTTTCTTACTGTTCTGAGTTTTCTAAAGCCAGCCACGACTCATCTGCTGTTTTCCTTTTAAGCAAATGTCTGGGCCCCTCCAGGCTGGTCCTCTGCCACCTCATCCTATTTGTACATCATCTCCGTTGTTGGGTGCTTATTCATACGTGTCTGTCTGCAGAACTTGTGGTATGCATAAATAAAGTTACCCAGGGAATCCCAAAAGAAGAAATATGACTCCCTAGTTCCAATCCAGTTTTGGAAGACTACAGTGTGAAAGTGTCACTAAATTTACAGTCAGACAAACTCTAGAAAATGTTTACACCCCCTTCTTTATAGATTTTCGACATGAATTCAAGGTATGTCCTCAGAATTTTCAGCTCTGGTTGTTAATTCTCCCCATTTTCTGAATCTCTCATGGTGCTTTAATTACTCTTCTGTCATTTTGTAACCCTTTTCCTCATAATCTGTCAACACTAATTTATTTGCTTTTGATCTCTTTATTTTTTTACTGATATCTTCATTTCCTCTTTGGCATTATTTTGCTGATATACCTCTTGACTTTACATAAAAGTCAAGTAATATTGGTTTTACATAGCACATTCTAAGAATAAATAAACTGAATCAGGCACCTTTTTAGCCACTTTAATTTTTTAAACACGGTAACTATAAAAATTACAACTTTGTTTTTCTCTAACCTTGGTCCATTAACACCAGTAGTCTTAACCCCACCATATAAAGAAAATCATTATATAAAGTATGTTTCAAAATTAAAAAGCTGATGTCACTTTTTCTTAATTAAAGTTTTAATTATTTGCTATTTTATCTTAAAGAATATTTATTTACAAAAATGTTACTATGCATTTACCTTCACCTTCAAATATGTAGCGACTAAAGTTATTAAGACCACAATCTGAAATAATTCATATATGTACTTCTTAGCATTTCATAAAATATAGTTCAGTATGACTATCATGATTTTTTCATTCATTAATTCATTCAACATATATATTCATAAGCACCTACCTGTGCCTCACACAGTGAAACAGCAATTTACATGGTAGGTATTTTTTCTACTATTTATATGGGGGCCTTGTAATATCTTTTACTTTTGAAAACTTTGAACAAAAATGAAATTAAAATGAAATCTTTTAATGTGAAAATCAGTTTCAATGCACAAAATAGAACCCCTAACTATGAAAGCTGATTCACATTATCATGTAGTTATTGGAAACAATGTATATGCCCTTCAATTAGTACTACTCCTCTGGAGTACTATCCCTGAAGACTCAACCTTTAAATGTCTTCATCAGTGTGACTAGAATCCTAATAATACCTGTTTGTGTGTAGCATATTTCCCCAAATAATTTAAAGCAGTTATACAAATGCCTTTTTCCTTTAATGGCCCATATTAGTGACACAGTCCAGATTGTTGTCTCTATTATATAGCTAGAAAAGCTATATGCAAATACACATAAAAACAAACGTCTGCAAATGATCTTAAGGATAAATAGAGTTTATGAAACGAGTGGATGGAATGAAAAGGACTCTGAGCAACAAATGCAAAAGAGTGGAAGCATAATATAACAGGATGTGTGTCCCTCTGGTGGGTTTCACAGTGCATTTCATTCATTTAAACCATTGCTTCTGGTACTAAATAGAGCATATCCACTTGAGCATATGGATTCAGTCTATTTGTGTTTCTGGCATCAATCTTGGCACAAAATAGGGACTCAAAAATGATCTGGACTTCTACAGAATCAGATGGGCAAAATTACTTCCTCATGTCACAAACTTGCACAGTAATAACTGAAAACTGATGTTGTTTTCTTTTTAACACAAATCAACATACTGAGTGTCTACCATGTGAGGTACAGAGTATTTCAGGTGTAGGGGCCACAGAAAGACTCTCTGATGTCCCCAGTAGTGAGGAGAGGAACCATTAACATATCGGTGACTCCACTGTTACTTCTTAGATGCTAACCTTATCTTGAATTCTTCACAGAAGGAAAAAACAAAGTGTGGGCTGTCTGTGCATAATGTATTTGCCGCTCAAGTGAGTTTGCATAAGTAAATGCAGATCTGCTGAATCCTTTCCTGGAGGAGCAGGGATTCCCCATCCTTCTCCCAATGCTCTCCTTAACATCGCTGACAGAAAGTGGCTAAAAACGGTCCCACCCGGATTCCCTGCTGTTTTGGAGAACATGCAAAGGAAGGTGTTGTACAAGTCAAAGGCTACTGGCTATAGGAGCCAGGTCAACCTCTTCACAACCCAGTTCTACTACTTTTAGCCCTGTCACTTTGGGAAGACCCTCTCTGTCTCAATTTCTTTTTCACTCCTAAATTAGGAGACTTAAATGGGATATCAGAATAAGGTATATACAGCAACAAGCACAATGCCTGGTGTGTAATAGGTATTCAGTGGCTATAAATTCCCTTCTTCCATTCCTTTTTCATGAAAGAAAAATTATCCAAATCCTGTGTTAGAATAAAGGTTATTAAGTCCAAGTCCCTCCAGTGAGAGGAAATAATTTAAATATATGTGGAGTAATCACATCGAAACACTGTCTTAACTGTTAGTAAACCCTATCAATAAAAGAAAACCTATACTTTCCCTAGAGAAGTTCCCCCAGCATCGCACCAACATGCTAAAAATTGTTTTCTTCTATTCTCTTTAAAAATCCTGCTATGTAGATTAGCATAAAGACTGTAATCTGCATTCTACTTATGCATTCTTTATTTGTATGCAATTGTATTTACAGAGATTACTATCACCGTGTACTGCTAAACCTACAACGGCTGATGCTTTATGAACAGATTATGCTCTACTGTGCATATCTTAAAACTGTTCCTTTCTTTATTTGTAGTCAGAGCTACTATTTGTAGAGCACTTTTGTGTTTATAACACTGCTTCTCTGGTTCATTTTGGATGGATGCTGTGGTCTGAAAGGAGCTTTGCCCTTCCCTACTGCTCTACCTTGTTCTCCTTATTACTCTTGTGGCCTGCTGCCCACAGCAAAATCACAAGGCTGAAGCTTTGTTCAGATATTTCTCCTGCCTGCTCTGCTAACATCTGCTCTTTTCCAGCTTCTATTCCAAAATTGTTTGAATACTCTGTTGCTGCACAGTATCCCCTGATACTCAGGAATTCCATACTAAAATGAGCATTCCTTTATTGCCAGTGCACTGACACACACCAGTACCTAATCCCTTGGGTTTCTTTCCTGCTACTTAATATACCACTGCTCAAGAACTGATGTTACCAGTTTTCACAGAAGACTGAAAGCTGAAAATTTCTATTGCTTTATGGTGCTTGACACTTTGGCCACAATGCTTTTCATTCTTCCCACGTGACTTGTATCACTGAAAGACAGTGGCTGAGTGAGGGAAAGGCAAAATATGATTTTGTATTTTCACTCTCTATAAAATCCCTAGAAAAAACTGTTTTCTTGTAGTATTCTGGACTAATGTACCTGTCCTCCACCTTTACTGAGTAGGAAGGGATGTCATTTTTTTTTTTGAGAGAGAGAGAGTGCAAGTAGAGAAAGAGGCAGATGAAGAGACAGAGAGAGAGAGAGAGAGAGAGTCTCAAGCAGGTTCCATGTTCAGTATGGAGCCCAATGCAGGGCTCACTCCAATGACCCTGGAATCATAACTTGAGCCAAAATCATGCTCTGGGCTCCTGGGTGGCTCAGTAGGTTGAGCGTCCGACTTCGGCTCAGGTCATGATCTCACGGTTTGTGAGTTTGAGCCCCCCATCAGGCTCTAGGTTGACAGTTCAAAGCCTGGAGCTGCTTCAGATTCTGTGTTTCCCTCTCTTTCCACCCCTCCCCTGCTCACACTCTCTCTCTCTCTCTACAAAATAAATATTAAAAAATTAAAAAAAAAAGAGTCCTATGTTCAACTGACTGAGCTACTCAGGTGCCCATAAGGATGTTATTTAGAAATATAGTGAGGGATAACAATAACTCACAGTAATCCTACCAGACACCATAAGGACATGAATGTCCAAACAGCATATGGGGTGGTACAAAGATGGATCTGGGGTCCACAGACCTATGTTGAAGTGACAGCTACACCAAGCATCAGATGTATAATATTGCCTCAATTCAATAATTTCTCTAGAGTTCAGGTTCATCTCCTTGAAATTGATATCATTAGATAAGATAGTGAGCATCCAACAAGCATTCATTCAATGGTGGCTGCTATTTTAATAGTACATTCTAATGGCTCAACTTCTCTACAATGTTTTCTCTTATTCTATTGTCTGTTTAAGTTTTTCTTGGTAGACCATGTTCTTATGACTATCACATAATGATATCTCTTCTTTGCTATTGAGCTACTATCTGAAAATAGATTTTTTTTCTATCACTTTTTCACACTGTGACTGTCAGCACTGAATTGTGGTTAAGACTGTGAGCCCTGGAATTCTGACCTCATTACAGACTAGTTTTGTGAACTTGGGAAAATCACTTAAAATTTATACTTTGGTGTTCTTTTCAAGATCATTATGAAAGTCAGATGAATTAATGTTTGCAAAGTTCTCAATGGTGACTGGCACATAGTTAGTGTTCAATAAATTACCACTACTTTCATCAACTACTAACTTTCCATAATGTGTTGAAGGGATTTGGTTTGGTTTCCAAAGTGTCCTATGTTACTTTTTTCTCATCAGTTTGTCTCACTCAATTCTATTTCTTACCTTTGCTATGATCAACAGAATTTAAATCTGACTTCAAGAGTTCAGATATTTCATGCGTAGGTTACCGTCTAAATCAGCTTAAAGTAGAAAAAAGAATGTGACTACATATAGAAGAGGGATGGGATATAGCCTGTCTGGTATCATTTCATTCTCAAACATATTCATTTGTTTTGTGAATACCTTTTGCAACCCATATTCCCTTTCAGTAATGGGAAGTCCACTCTAACCATTGTAGATCTGACTTCAATATGGCTCTTGTTTTCATCTTATCCTAATGCCATAATCCACATAAAACACCCAGCAAAGTATCTAATCAGTGCCTTAAAAAATGTTAGCTGTTAATATGATTTGGGTGACATCTGTGATCACAGAGTGGAGATGGCAAAGGCACACTTGGTCTTTTTCTGCATGGGCAGTTGTATGTACACACTTGACTCCAGTTTGTTCTCTGCTGATTATCACAACCAGACTCCCTAATGCTGGCTCGGCTAATAAATGGTAACCTCAGGCAATTCAGGAATGTATTTTCAAATTATGAAATATTTCAAGTAAACAGAGAAGTATGAAGATTAAAATACCACTCATACATCTACCACCTAACTTTGCCAAATTTTAGCATTTTGTTTCATTTTTTAAAGCAAAGCAGTAAAAGCATAGTTGTAAGTCTGTCCTCAACCCTGCTGATTGCATTCCTTTCTCTTGCTTATTATGCAGAGGAAACTACTAAATAATTTTAATATCTATCATTTTAATACACAATTTGTGCTCTTACTACAGAAGTATAGATCCATACAGATCTAGAGTTTTATTACAGCCTCTAACCTTTATGGATAGTATTATACTGAATGTATCCTTCCACATTTTTCTTTTTTCTTAGAAACTGTTTTTGAAGTCTATACATATTTACCCCCAGAACTCCAATTTCTACATTTTAATTGCTTTATAGCAGTCTATTGGATAAATACAGTATAATTTAGTTACCTGTTCTGCATATAATTAATCAGGATTTAAGTTTGTCCTGTTTTGCTTTTTGTTTGTTTTGCTGTTACATTTTGGTATATTTCTCCTAATAAACTGTGCAAAACTTAGGATATATACGTACAGGTAGAGTTTCTGGGTCAAATGATATGCATTTGCTAAACTATTTTCAAGTCATTCTTCAAAGCAGTGTCTCCTACTTATATCCCAACATCAGTGTGTGATCTCCACTACTCCACATTTTGGCAACACTTGGTGCTGTTTAGCTTTTAATTCTCTGAGAATTGATCACTACAGTATCATATCACTTTATTTTAGTTTACATTTCTCTGATTACTCTTAAATTTTCTTTTATCTACGTGAGGAAATTGACATCTGTAGTTAAGTATCCAATATTGATATTCAATGACTAACTCTCCGTTATATTGGTTTTCAGTCTGTTTCATATCCTTGTTGAAAAACTAGTGCATATCAATTATATCAGTGAATTTGTTCTTGAAATTACCTAATCAAACGTCATGCAGGAGAAATAAATGGATACAAATAAATGACTATTGATTGTTCTTATTTTTTTAAACCAACATTGCACCATGAGAGACGAGAAGCTGGCAAAAGTTTGCATTGGACTGGAATATTCCGTATTCAATTATAAGAGCAAATATAAAGTATAAGAACCATATTAAAAAGTGACTATAAATGTCTGTTAAGGTTACAGCTTCTTCCCAATTATGCTATCTCATATGGGTATTTAATAAATGGCTGCTGCTGATATAATAATTATAACATCATAGTGATAATCATTATGATAATTATAAGATCAGTTAACCATTCATGTTTATGTTGTAAGAATTAGAAACTGCTGTGATTCTGGTTGACTGCTCTCTTTTTAAATAAACAATTTTCTTCATCTTAACTCCACTTTAGTCCATAAGAACGAACTAAGATCATTTTTTTCCTGGAGAATCTTCAAGGTCTCCTACTTTTATTTATTTTTTAAGTGTTTATTTATTTTGAGAGAGAGAAAGAGAGAGAGAGAGTTGTTAGAGAGAGAGAGAGAGAACAAGCTAGTGAGGGGTAGAGAAAAGGAAAGAGAAAATCCAATCAGGCTCCTCCCTGTCAGTGCAGAGCCTGGCGGGGCTCAGTCCCACCAACTGTGAGATCATGACCTGAATGGAAATGAAGAGTTGAACACTTAGCTGAATGAGCCACCCCGGTGCTCCATTAAGGTCTCCTACTTTTAAAGCTATGTATGGCCCCAGGTTTTCCTTCAAAGGCCATGTTAACTAAATCAGGTTACAGCTTAAGCATTCAGGATGCACCATTTACTTTAAAAGAAAAATATCAATTATTTAGAATTACACACAAATTCTTGTTCACATTTCTGGCCATACTGAACTACTACATGTAATTCACTAATCTTTCTCAATGCCTTATCATCATTCAGCAACATGGAGCATTCTCTCTTTGGGAAACACCTTTTACATATATTCTTAGTTTCCTAGCATATATTTCTAGTTTTCTTCCTACTTCTCTGACCATTTTTATTTTTTCTTGTCAACTGATTATCTCAATTTAGATATCTCAATATAGATATATCTGTAGAGGTTGACTATATTCAAAATTGAACGTATGCTCCCTCTAATGACTCCTAAAACTTGATTCTTCAGTGAAGAGCACAACCACTCACTCACCTGCACAAGGCAAGACAGAAGTGTATTCGTCCCTTGTCGCCAGCATTCAGTCTATGATCACCAAATCCTTTCTGTATTCTACTTCCTAAATTACCCTGGAATCTACTCCCTTCCCTCCACCCCCACTCCTAACATCACTGTCAAACATCAGTACTGTTGACACTCTCTTTGCCAAGAATTCCCACCATCTTCCTTTTCAGTCTTCATTTCTTACCTATGAACTGACATTCCCAAGTCCCAGCTGCCTTCCCCACACTCATTCCACATCTGTTTCTGGTGAAGTTACTCCTCCCAAAAGCCCATGGCATGTATCCTATGCCAATGCTACCATACCTGAGCACTCATTCTGTGATCCCACTGGGTCACAAAATCTTTGAGGACAAATGCCTATCCTACCTCATTTTATTGCCAGTTCCTAGAATGGTACACCATGCCATAATCACATTCAAAAACTACTTGCTGTAAGAACTGATTATAATAAATCTCATGAGATAGCCATTATTAAGGAAAGTAGTCTTAGGGTTATTTAGGGCTTTTCCTCTATTGTTGCTTTGACTAAGAAATGTTTCTGCCTGATAGAACAATCATTTTAACTTCTGAACGTTTTAAATACTTTTGTCTTAACATCACAATTAAGAGCACTACGATAAAACAAAAGTCTTGGAGAATTCAGACCAAAGAGCATAATTGGAAAGAGATGCCACAGCTCATTGCTGTAAGGCTACCTTTGTTACCAGTACAACTAACAAAATGCTGTCCTGTTCCTTCCTGAAAGATATATTTTTTGATTTGTAGTTAAGTATCAGTTACCATCCAGAAGACAATGGGAAAAAATCTATAAAAACTATTATTTTCAGTGACATTATGTGTACAAGAGAAAGGTCTGTGATGGGTTTAAATTTAGTTTAACAAACAAACCAAACAACTGTCACAAGAAGTCGATATCTACAAGAATGTTCCTAAAGGCACACGTAAGGGAATCTGTGTTAAACAGCACTATGATATAGGTATAGTTAAATTACATACATAAATCTGTACAATAGTAAACAAACATATCTGAATAAGTTATTCCCTTTTAAATGTCAAAAAATAATATACATGCACATAATCCAAGTTACACTTTTAATGTTCATTAAGAAAAAGCTCAGTGACAAAATACTACCATTAATTTAAACAAAATTTAAATGTTATACATCTGGCTTTTGATTTCAGCTCAGGTCTTGATCTCATGGTTGGTGGGATCAAGCCCCACACTGGGTTCCATGCTGAGCCAAGAACCTGCTTAAGATTCTCTCTCCCTCTCCCTTTCTCCCTGCCTGCTCGCTCTCTCTCACTCTCTCTTTCTCTCTCTCTCTCTCTCTCTCTCTCAAAAATAAATAAATTAATTAATTAAAAGGAGCATTGCTGGTTACAAAGCAGTGACCATGTCTTGAGGGCGTGGCATCCCTTGTGCCTGGCACAGCATCTGGCATATAGGAGGTATGCAATTACTAGCCAGTTGAATGAACCAAAAACACTTTGTCCTTACAATATTGAAAAATTAATGTTGTTCATATTACCTGAGACAAAATATAAGGAAACCATAATGAAAAGATAATCTTAGGTTAGATGGATGCTTGTTTCTAGGTTGCTGAAAAGAAATTCCATATTAGCTTCTAAAATGTTTGGATGTACTTGGTATGCATGACTGCACATTCAGTGATAGCCACTGCTTTCGCCATGGATTTAATGAAGGGAAGTGATGGACTGTGGAAGGCCTCAGATAGAAAACCTTTACAGGAAAAGTGTCAGGATGACTGTTCTGTCAGCGGAATGAGGGATCCAGGGGCACTGATTAATTTCAGTGCCATTACTTTATATGGAAACAGGGAGAGCACAAAATTGAAAGTGTATTACACAAGAAGTTCTTTTTTACCTGTTTGAATATAATTACTGGCAGCCCGAATCTCTATGATTCCATGGGAATTTTTCTCATGGATTTCCCTAAAATGAAACTCTTGTCCTGGATCTTTAAATTCTTGCTTTAGCTTTAGGCTTACTGGGAACTCTATAGTCGGACTGCATAAATATTCTTGAGGTTTGCTTTGTGCACCAAGCTCTCCTGAGAATAGCACAGGCAGTAGACTGCAGTTTAGGATGTTAAAAATGTTTTTAATTCTGTGATACCATGTATTTTCAAAAAAAAATGATGTGTGTTTTAGCTTGCTGCACTCTCTCCATGCTATATTTTTAGAAGGAAGGGGTAGTAAGGAGTAATAGTCTATCCTTAATTAAAAAACAAAAAGACATAGATATCCACATGAAAGAACAGAAGATCTATTAATGGAAAACAATAAATAAAATACTCCTCAAAGTATAGAAAAGACTATTCAGCAATAAATCTTGCAGTACAGGCTGATATGAAGTGCTTAAAGTCCTATCAAGCCTATACTGAAAGCATTCAGCAGATAGTCACACTATGGATCAAGACAGTAGATTTAGCCTGTACTCTTGGTGTGCTTGTTTTATTTCGATAAACATAAGCCAGAGACCCACAACACTACACATTTAGTTGGATTCTTTTTTTAAGGGGCTCTTGATTGCCCTTTTTGTAAATTTTATAACTTATTAGGTTACAAGGGCAACATAATATACAGAATAATGTAGAACCTATTTGTTCTTTCTGATAATTTCAGATACAAGGCTTTCTCTATTCATGCTTTTTCTCCTGCCTTCATAAAATGGGGCCCTGCACCTCAGGTGAGAATCAATTAGGCTGAGCCTCAGCTGTTCAGTGTTCAGCATTCCCAGAGGGGCAGACTATACATGGGCGCTCTCCCCACTGGGGTTTTAGCATGAACTTTGGCAACTCTACCCACGTTTGAAGCCATGCACAGTGTCTCAGACATACTAGTACAGAGAACTAGAGAGGATTATAGACAATATTTTATTAGTTCTCTTATGAAAACAATGCTCTACCTAGGATGTCTGTGACCAAAGATTATTCCTGGTAATAAAGAATAAGGAAGGCAGCCATGTAATAAGATATACAGATTTTTGGTTTGGTGATGATTTACACAATATTTTTGAAGGGTATAAAATATGCTTATGTTTTATAAATTGTAGAGTTCTACTGATTTAAGCCTGTGTTTATTAACTTGCCTTATTTCTACAAGGTATACACAGTAATATACTTTCCAAAGAAAAGTGTGGTATTTTGATCCTTTATACAAGAATGAGAGCTTAGGAGCACCTGGGTGGCTTAGTTGGTTAGGCATCCAACTTTGGTTCAGGTCATGGTCTTGCAGTTTATGAGTTCAAGCCCCGCGTCAGGCTCTGTGCTGACAGCTCAGAGCCTGGAGCCTGCTTCAGATTCTGTGTCTCCCTCTCTCTCTGCCCTTTCCTTGCTTGCTCTCTGTCACTCTCTCTCTCTCTCTCTCTCTCTCTCTCAAAAATAAATAAACATTAAAAGTTAAAAAGAAAAAGAATGAAACCTTAGTTTTGGACATAATATGGTATGTGAGATTATTTTTAAAAAGAAAACTTATTATTAATAACATAAGAGGTTGGTGTTTGATTTCTAAAGGCGTTGGTCTTCTCTGTGGCATATCTTTAAATCGTCATTAGCAGAACTGAACTGAACAAAAATGAAGAAAACAATAATGCTCTTCAGATTCTGAATAATTGGGATACTAAGTTTGGAGGTCAGATTGCCATGTAAATATTTGTGAAATGATTTCCAATGCTGTTGGAATTCAGGTTGAGTTTTTAAATTAATCAATAAAATTATACAAGCCTAATGAATAGGGATTAAAATGCAAGAATTTATATGTCTAGCAGGACCCACATACACAGGCCTGGTTTTTACATGGTCATGTGGAAGAATGAAGTAAACCCTTTGAAACTGAAAACACTGCTAAATTAAGGCAACTGGTCAGTTCTTAGTTCTCACCCTACTTGATGATGAGCAGCATTTGCCACAGTTCAGCACTGCCTCCTCTGTAAACTATTTTCTTCACTTAGTGAAGTGAAGAAACTTCACTTCACTTCATTTACCCTTCTTTCCTCTGGTTTCCCTCCTGCTTCTCTGACCATTCCTTCTTTGCAGGCCCTTCTTCTTCTTCTCCAACTCTTAATTTTAGAATCCTCCAGTGCTCAGCTCTTATAGTTTTTTCTATCTATATTCTCTCCCTTTGTGATTTCATCTAGTTTCCTGGCTTTAAACACAACCTAGAGACCGATACCTCTTAACAATTTTATCTCCAGCCTGATATACTCCTCAAACCCCAGACTTATAATTACAAACCCACTTGGGTGACTAATGGGCATCTTAAATTTAACATGTCCAGGCTCCTGATCATCTGCCTCAAACCTACTTTTTCTGCTGTCTTTCTGATCTCAGTTAATGTCAATTTCATTCTTCCAGTTGTTCAGGCCAAAAGCCTCAGAGGCATTTGTGACTCATTACTTACTTTCATAAGCACATCCTCTCTGTCAGCAGTTCATGTTGGCTCTCTCTTCAAATTACAGCCAGAATCTGACTGTGTCTCCCCTCTTCCACTGCTAACACTCAAATTCAATGCAAAATCATCTTTTGCCTGGATATTGAAATAACCTCCTAACTGGTTTCCTTCCTTTCACCCTTGCCCTTTCCAGTATTTTCTCACATGTCAGCAAGAGTGATTTTGTTAAAACATGTCAGATCATGTTATCCCTCTGTTCAAAATTCTCAGTGTCAGGATGATATTTGAAAACTTTAGCAGGGAGTATAATGTGGTCCTGTTGGGTTGAAATGCATGCCAGCATCAACCTGATAAGACTGGACTAGTACCTACTGAAATAATTCCAACATCGAGTTCTGATATTGATGTGTTTTGGGGGAAAGGGAGTTTTCCCAATACCAATAAGCAATTCCTGATACCTGCCAGGTGTCCTATAATTCAAGTCACTGTAATTCTGCTATGTACCTGGATGCAGCATCAGATCCAATAGAAAAGGTTCAGTCCTATCAGACTACTACTCCACATACACGTCAGACCTGTTATCACCTGTGCTTCTGACTGGTTCTAGATCAGAGGTTCAAGCCACCCCCTTCTTAGGTTTGATTAATTTGCTATAGCAGCTCTCAAAACTCAGAGAAACATTTAACTTTCTAAGGATATAATTCAGGAACAACCAGTTAGAAGAGAAACAAAGGGCAAAGAATGGGGAAAGGTCATGGAGGTTCCATACCCTCTACCAGTGAGACATTCTCCCCAAGTCTCCATGTGTTCACCAAATGAGAAGCTCTCCAAACTTTGGGGGTTTTATGAAGCCTTTGTTACACAGGATATTCATGATTGACTAAATCATTCATCACTGACCACTGATTCAACCTTCAGTCCCTCACATCTCCCCAGAGGTCAGGCAGGCATTTGGGACTGAAAGTTCCAACTCTTCAATCACAGGCTTGGGTACCCTGACAACCAGTACCAAACCTTAGGTTACCTAAGGTCTTTCCAAAGGCCACCTCATTAACATAACAAAAGACACCTATATTGTTCTTATCACAGGAAATTTCAAGTTTTAGGAGCTCTGTCCCAGAAACAGGACAAAAACAAAATATATATTTCTCATTATAAATCACAGTCTCACACCTATGAACTAAATATCAACCATACTCCAATGGCTTCCCACCTTCCTGTTATCTCTGATCTCATCTCCACTACTCAGTCTGCTCCAGCCCATAGGCCCCTGTTGATATCTCAAATATTTCAGCCATGCATTTTACTTCAGGATCTTTGCATCTAAAACACTTTGCTCTGTTTGGAATGCCCTTGCTCCAAGCATGACAAGGCTTGTATCCCTACCATATTTAATGGTCATTACTCAGATATTACCTTCTCAGAAAGGCATCCCCTGACTATTGGACTTAAATTGCAGGTCTCCCTGCACCCAAATCTGACACTTCCTTCATAGTACTTATCACCAACTATCATAGTACAAATTTTACTTAAATATGTTGTTTACTGTCTCTTTTCCACTAGAACAAAGCCTCACAAACTTAGTTTTTTTTGTTTGGGTTTTTTTATTTTATTTTTGTTTTTGTTTTATGCTATACTCATTGGTTAGAACAGAGTCAACATATAATAGGTGCTCTAGAATACTATTTAGTTTTTTAATTTAAGTGGATCAGTGAAATATATATTTTATATATATATATATATATATATATATATAATCCCTGCCCTATCCTGTAATGCCACATTTACAATGTTCCTGGTTTTGTTTTTTCCAGAAAAACTGTTAAATTTAACACTTTTTAACACTTTACACCCTCTAGATTTCTTTTTTTTAATTTTTTTTAATGTCTATTTATTTTTGAGAGAGAGAAAGACAGCACAAGCCAGTAAGGGACAGAGAAAGAGGGAGACAGAATCTGAAACAGGCTCCAGGCTCTGAGATATCAGCATAAAGCCCGACTTAGGGCTTGAATTCACAAACCAGGAGATCATGACCTGAACCAAAGTCGGATGCTCAACCTACTGAGCCACCCAGGCACCCCTAAACTCTCTAGATTTCTAAATGGAGCTGGGCACATAAAAATAAGCAAACAGGGGTGCCTGGGTGGCTCATTTGGTTAAGTGTCTGACTTTGGCTCAGATCATGATCTCATGATTCGTGGGTTTGAGCCCCATGTCGGGCTCTGTGCTTATATCTCAGAACCCATAGCCTGTTTTGGATTCTGTGTCTCCTCTCTCTGCCCTTCCCCTGCTCATGCTCTGTCTCTCTCTGTCTTAAAAATAAATAAAACATTAAAAAATTTAAAAAATTAAATTAAAATAAGCAAACAAACAAATGAATTAATAGAATAAGTTCCACAATGTAAGCTTGGCTTTTGGTAAAGTAACTTTCTGTTACTTTATCTAAATAAATTTACTTAAACTTAGCCATTAACAATAATAGAGTGTTTTGTTAATGTTTTCTTCCTTTAAATTAAAAAAAAGAGTTTTATTAAGTAAACAAACGCTGCTTGAGTTTTGTACACTGTCTTCTTTCCAGAACATAGCTTTTCCCACCTCCTCAAGGGTGAGAGATGACATCCTCTAATTCCTTATTTCAATTTTCTCTTCAATAAGCTCCTTCTGGCTAGTACATGCTGACACATGCTCATGTCAAATACATTTTCTCCCTATGATTGATTCAGCCGCTCTTTCAGTCCTTGTAAACTGTTGTCTGTCCCAGGAACCAAAAGGCCACTTGGTTATAAATCTAGTAGGTATTCCATACTCCTTCGCACACCTGACTTCATGTCAGCAACTGACATGGTTGACCACTCTCTGAATCTTAGAACACTTTCTTCTTAGCATAGGGGAGCAAAATTTGCCAGTTCAAAATGTGTCTTTTTTAGGATTATTTTAGGCTGATTATTTTTAAGAAATGGAAGAATCCAAAAGTTCTTTTTTTGCCTTCCCCAACTGCCTAAAATAATTTAGATAGAGGACCTGTCCCAGGAAAGATGCTGTCATCATATAAAACTTTAGTATAATATGAACGAGGTGTGGAAGAATCCAGTGAGATCTGATGATCAAAGTCTTTCCTATCTCCCACTGTTTTTCAATGGCTTAGCAAACATTTCTTTACCAAACATTTACTCATTCCATTCTTCCTAGGAAGGAAATGGCTTCCTTCCCATTGAAGCTCCAGCTTCCTACCTCCTTCTCCTTACTCTAGAATATATACTTCATTTTGTCTGTCTTTGGAATCTCTCTGGTTTATGTAAATCCCCTGTGGGTATGTAATTAATTTTTACTTACTCCTATTAATCTGTCTAATATCAATTTAATTCTCAGGCCAGCGAGAAGATCGTTAAAGGGTAGGAAAAAAATTTTCTCTCCCAAAATAAAATTCACTCCTTTTTGATCTTTCCACTCCTCTGACTAATCTCTCTAGGTATTCTTTCTGACATTATTTCTTTACCAAAAAGAAACAGTTTACTGAGGTTAGTAATAATAATTTCAGACACCTCCAACTTTTAAGTTAAGAAACGGCTTAAGCACTAAAATATATTGAAGAAATGAAAACCTCAGTATATGAATTGTATACACTTCTACATAAACATCCTAAATATCTCTCATAAGTAATGTCATTTTATTATCCCTGTGCCTAATAAGAAGAATTAAAACCAAACTCTTCGTGCCTTCTAGTTAACATATTGTAGAAGATCTGTTAGTGGGCCACTGAAATCCTTCTTCAGGAACAAAGCATTCATTTTTCCCCAGCTGGGAATACTGACTCTGGAAACCTTGAAAGTTAATTCCTGCCCAGTAACTGTCCTGGCCAAGGGAGCAGTCTCATTGGAGATTGCACTCCCTTTCTTGGGAAAGCGCACATAGTTGATGCTGGAGTACAAAAGTGCAGGCCCTGACTTCAGTGCCATGTAACTTGGAAAGGCCATCGCAGCTTCAGAGCTGCCCATGCCTGAGACCTCTTTTACAACCTTGTCATGGTCAACCTCGCCTTCTGCCTATTTCGTCTTCTCTTCTTCTCTGCAAGAGCTCTTCCTACACACAGATCTCTATTTTAGAGTCTGGTGTTTGGGAGTCCCATCTGGACATATAGCATCTGTAATACTTAAGATATTGAATATCTATGCTATTTTAAGCAGCTCAGTTTCAATCCTTGAACAGACTGCTTGCTGAATGCTTGCTATTTTGGCTTTACTCTGACTGCAGTATTTAAACTAAAATATTCTCCACGATAGAACATTATAGCCAAAAGAGTTTGCTCATATTATAATATGTTTGATAATCCAACTTATAATTTCAATATATGGGACAAAAACAAACAAACAAAAAACTGCAAGGTATTGTCTATTCAACAGTAAGGATGTGTGACATTTAGAATCCTACAAGTTACTCAGGAATTGCTTATGGAACTGAACAGAACTAAAGAGAGAAAAGAGCTCATAGCTTTATATTCAGCTAAATCAATTAAGAGTTACTATTTCTGGGGTGCCTGGGTGGCTCCGTCGGTTAAGCATCCGACTCTTGGTTTCAGCTCAGGTCATGATCTCACAGTTGGTGAGGAGTTCGAGCCCCACATCGGATTCTGCACTGGCAGCGCAGAGCCTGCTGGGATTCTCTATCTCGCTCTTTTTCTCTCTCTGCCCCTTCCCTGCTAGCTGTCTGTCTTTCTATCTCTCAAAATAAATAAATAAATAAACATTTTCTTTAAAAACATTACTGTTTCTACTTACTAAGTTGATTTTCATTATCTGTACCAGAATATTATCCTAATTATATTGAGACATTTAATTATATTTTAGTTATGCACACACACACACACAAGCACATACAACTGGCTTGCCTAAATATGTTTAAAGAATACTTGAACAAAGGGATAACTTAACTTTTGAAGACAGAGATTATCAGGTTGAATTTTTGAAAATCTATCTATATGTCCTTTTCAAAAGATTTATTTAAATCAAAACAAAACAACCCCCTATATATAGAAAACAGAGTAATGATATATAATATATATATGTATTATATATATTATATATATACCAAAGCTATTCCACTTAAAGAAAAGCAATAGAAATATAAATATCATACCAAAATGAATTTTAGACAAAAATCTACACAATGGTTATAAGATATATCAAAATCAGCCAAGGTGTAACAAAATGCCCAAGTGTAAAGAAAACAATAATTTGAAAATTGTATGGCACAAAACATGTAGAAAACTTAGTTATATTTTATGGTCCCCTTCCTGCGTATATTAAAAAGCAAAATAAAACCCACATATAGCAATTGGTTTACCGAGATCTTGTTTAACAACAAAAAACTCAAAAAATGTACTAGAACTTTACTGTTCAATGTACTATTACTAGCCACAGTGACTATATAAATTTAATTAAAGTTAAAAATAAAATTACAAGTATATATTCAATTCTTCACACCAACCAAATTCATTTTTTAAATTTATTTATTTTGAGACAGAGAGAGAGAAAGAGAGAGAGAGAGAGGGAGGAAGGGAGGGAGGGAGGGAGGGAGAGGGAGACAAAGAGAATTTCAAGGGGGCTCCACACTATCACCGCAAACCCCGACTCAGGGCTTGAACCCAGGAACTATAAGATCATGACCTGAGCTGAAATCTACGCTCAGATGCTTAACCAACTGAGCCACCCAGGTGCCCCACACCAACCACATTTAAATGCTCAATTAGCCATAGGGCTGCTTATCTTAGTATATTAGGCTACAGGACATTTTCATCATCACAGAAAGTTGTATTTGACTGTGCTATTCCAGGGTATAAGGCAAACTTTTAACAGAGGAAAAACAAGGATTTGGGGCACTTATTGAAGACAAAGTTGTTTTCCACTCACTACTTCCTGATAATTTTTTAAAAAAAGAAAGAATTCATGGATTAAATGTGCAATTAAAAGTACTTTTTAAAAAGGAATTGTCACTTATCACAGAACTGATCATTTTAATAAATGATTCTATGCATGCTAATTTTTCAGATATTTATGTTTACATAAATTTTGTCCTAAATCATATGTTACAGCTCGAAGAAACCAAACCAGTTAAGTGTCTTACTAAACTCTTACTGTTATAGGTGAACTGAATCAGAAACATTGTATCCTGATACCCAAGTGTTTGGAGCAAAATTGTGTCCTCCAAAATTCACATGTTGCAGTCCTAATCCACAGTGTCTTAAAAAATGATTGTATTTGGAGAGAGGGTCTCTAAAGAAGAAAACAATTTAAAATTAGGTCATTAGGCGGGCCCTAATCCAATATGACTCATAAGAATAGAAAAATTTGGACACAAAAATGTTCAGAGGGAAGACCCTGTGAAGATAACAGGGAAAAGATGGCCACCTACCATCCCAGGAGTGAGATCTCATAATCTTGATTTCAGATTTTTACCCTCTAGAACTGTAAGAAAATAAATTTCCGTTGTGTAAATGACCTAATCTGTGGTACTTTGCTATGGCAGCCCTAACAAACCTATTCACCAGGCTTGACATCCTTCTGTTATACCCTGCTCTCTCTCATACCTGTCTAATCAACGATGGCCATGCATATCAATGTGTTGATTATATTATTTATCAAAAAAAAAAAACACCCTGAAAATTATAACATCCAAAATTTAGAGCTTGTTTTCAGAATAAAATATTAAAAGGCTCTCTGAGTTTCAGAACCCATCTAACGCTGAATAGGATACAGTGTTCTGAAGCCAGGAAAGCTTTCATTCTTTATTAATGGTTTTTTGTTTAGTTCTCTCTGCTGTGTAGAGAAGAAACAGGAAAAAAGCATGGCACAGATTTTCACAGCATATTGTAAAGCTGTGTATCAACAGCATTGATACAAACTCTCCATGGCAAAAGAACAGCTATCTGTCTTTATCACTGATGGCTGAAGATAAAAAGATAAAGAAGGAAGCTACAAATGCATCCTTGCTATTTTAAAATATTTTTGAAAACATCCTATCATAAAAATATTTGGCTCTCAGA
Source organism: Cryptoprocta ferox (assembly GCA_028646485.1). Taxonomy (NCBI): domain Eukaryota; kingdom Metazoa; phylum Chordata; class Mammalia; order Carnivora; family Eupleridae; genus Cryptoprocta; species Cryptoprocta ferox. Next base: position 58,147,350 of record CM053572.1, read on the forward strand.
CTATACACTCTTAGTGATTTCACAGACTGATTAATATGTCAGATACCAGAAACTCATGGGTACATTGAGTAACCAAGGGTTATTGCTAACAACACAATTATAACTGTTGTTATATTTACTTAAACTCACAAAGCCAATGAAGTTAAGTTTTAAATTTTCCTAACAACTCTATGAGCTAACACAATTATTGCCCAGGTTTAGAGTTTAGATACCTAAGTTCCACGGAGCTTGAATAATTTTCTCAAGGTTGCTGAAGCACTGTCAGTATTTGAACCCAGTTTCTCCAGCTGTAGAGTGTGTGCTCTTGACCACTGTGCTATAGCTTCATTGCAAACAGCTCTGTTTGCTAACACTTCTTTCAAGCATAGACTTGCCCATGTATAAGGGAAAATGAACCATGTCCAGTTCAATCCACATGTGCCCCAGTTAAATCTTTATATAAAGTCAAAATGTTAAATCTGGCAAATCTATAGCCTTAAGGGAGACATTTTCAGGTTGTAATGTGGTAAAACATTCAAGGAAGTGATTATCATACAAATGAATATAATATTTCCTTCACCAATTGTGAGAAAAGGGAAGGGAGGGCTATGGTTAGAATGGGGTGTTGGAGATCATGCATCTGGGCTAGAGCTTTTCAGACCAGGTGATGATTATAAGAATTTTCTCTTTTAAATAATTCATCCATTCCAATGCATATTTGTTTTTATTCACTTTTCTGTTTGTACGTAATTTTTCACAGCAAAATTCTAATATATTCATATATAAACACATACAAATACATCTTCTTTTGGATTTGCTGGAAACAGAAGAATGTTGTATAACCCATCTGCAAGTGTTTATATGAAATGTATGAAGTATAGCAGCATCCAAAGTGTAAGTCAAAATTACATACTGCAAAATCACAGATTCCTTTCTAAAACTGCATGTACCATAATGACCATAAAGTAAGTCATCATCCAGATGGCAATGCTGTGAGAAATTTTAACTGGCCATCTATACTCCACAACTTTTATTAAAAAAATAAAATATTTTGAAACTAATTTGTCATTAGAGTTTAGTCTTTTGGCAGATACATGCCACATATAGACACACATACATATGTACATACATGTATATCTCACTCAAGTACTGTACCTATTAAAGGGATTTCTATAATGAAAAAAGAAAAAAAACTCCACAAACCAGAACCCATTCATATTATGTGAAAGCATTTTAAACAACCACATGGAATTTGAAGGTAGGAAATATATTGGCCACATTTAGTGGCTAATCATTATTGAGTGATTACCGCACGTTAGATGCTGTGGTCATACACTTGTGCATTACCTCTCTAAACCCCAACCATGAATTAATCACCATTATTCTCATCTTACAGAACCCAAAGGTTAATAACATGCCCGTGTTATACTGCAGGTACATGTTGACTCTAGGATATATGGAAAAAAACTCTACTTCCAAGGCATCATGTCACTACATAGAAGCAAAAGAAAATTTGAAGTGTGCCAGTAAATTGACTAGAATGCACATTACAGTGTATTTAAGTATTTATACATTTCAAAAAGTATATTTATCTGGAGCATTTGTACAATTCCCACAGATGTTGTGTAAGGAATTCAGTACAAAAATAGTGGCCAGAAAAGAAAAAGGCAGAAGACTCAACAGTTATGAGAAAATGGAAAATTTTAGTATTTTTTTCTCTTCCTATGCCATACTAATAACATAAATTAAAGGAAAACATTTTTGCATATATACTTCCCACAATAACAATGATATGTGTGAATATGTAGGTGTGTCTATTTTAACCCATAGATTATTATGTCATTTGAAGGAAGGATATACTGTAAAATAATGTTAAACCTCATTCTTGCTCTAAGAACATGAACCCAAATGAAGTTACCTAAAGTAATTCAGACAATGGTGCTTATGCATAACAGCAAATTTAGCAATTCTATTCAGCAGACTTTTTTTTAACAGTTTAACAGGGGGATATTACAGCATACCCATCATAAAGATTAACTAAATTAAACTGTTAAGACTTTGTTATTTTGAAAATTCAACAAAGATTTCATGTTTAAAGTAGAAAAACGGCAGACCTACTATCTTTTCCTAAATTTAATGACTACTTTCTGAAAGCTAAATCCAGAGTTCATTTTAAATATCAGTAAGAGTAATAAATAACAATGTCTCTTTAATTTAAATATATTGCTCTTAAAAGACACAATTACAAACTTTTCCTAAATTGCTTAAAACACAATAAGGCAAACTGCTATTTACTGCCACTGTTTATTACATAAATAAAAATTTGAGTTCAATTATTTCCCTACATTTCTTAACTTCTACAAACACCATTTACTGTATTGTAATAGATTTTCAATGTCCAAGACTTTGTCTCCATGTGACCACTCACTCAAATTGTCAGTAATCAGATAGGGAGGGGACACTTGTTATAGCCATGTGACAGAAGTTAGTGTATCTTTGCTACAGAGCTGGGTTTCACCACTTTCTGCCTGGTCCATATTTATAGTTACTTTATATCTTCTAGTCTTGGTTTCCTCATTTGTAAAGTGAGGATAATCAATTACTGCCTAAATTTATTATAAGGATAAATTTAGACTACACAAAAAGCAACAAACTTTGCATCTGACACATAGTAGGCAATTTATACTTGGCAGTTACTTACTTTTTTTCCAACTCTAACAGGGATTAGGTAGCTACAGAAAAGATATTAAACTCCTTCCCTTCTTCCTTACCCTAGGGCATCCTCTTCCTTTCTAGTTTTCTACATGCTTGGAGCTCCAGGCAGTGAAGTTCAGATTAGCGAAGTAAGCACCTTATTACTGTTGTATCAGTGTTTCCTTTTAGTTAGGTATTTTAGTGATTTTTAGGAATAAAATTTATATTCCAGAATAAGTTTGTTCTATTCTGAATTTCCCACAGGACCTAGGAGAGTGACGCATACTCACGGAACATTAAATGCATATTTTTAAATAAAATAAAACTATTTGTATCAGAAGAGCACAAGCTATTTATTTCTCATTTTGAGAAACTTAACGCAATTTCAAATTGATAGAGCTAATAATACAAGCTAATTTTTTATGTCATCTAAATTCAAAAGAAAGCTAAAATTTGGGTTGGTGTTTTAAATCAAGGCACCTAAAGGAAACTTGTCAGCACCATGTGATGTCTGCCCTAATTCACTGGTTACAGGACTATGGAAACTGCACTTGTCAAGTTCATATATAAGCTCTGCATCATGACAGCAATGGTCACATGGTTGTTTTCCTATCAAATTGGACATAACTGACCTCTCCATCCTTAACACCACTCTCCTCTCATGGTTGCTACCATCCACTGGTTCCCCTCTTGCCTCATTGAATACAGGTTCTCATTCTTTATGGTTGGGGCATTGCAATGGTCAACACTGCAGAAGCTTCTTCAACTATACAGCACATTTTCTCTAGGCCGCCTCAGATAACCTCACTGGCAAGCTGCCAACTAGTCACACTATAACATTTAAACCTGAAGCAAAGAAGAGAGTCATAATCAGCAGATGGCATATTTAACAAATGTCTGGGAAACCCAATGACCTAGTGCTGAGAAGTTAAATACTGAGAAGGACAAATTTGTTATGAACATTATTAACAAGCTGCAGTGGAGGTAGAGTGGCTGTGCGTCTGGAACACACTAATAGGAAGTAGATAGACAGGTACAATCCTTGTCATATGTGGTAGAACTCCAATGTCCAAAGTTGTTGAACTAAGAGATGGCAGAGGACGTATACTGTGTGATAGCATGTAGGCTAATGCCAGAAGGAGCTAAAGCAGGGGAAAGAGATGCCTAGAGCAACAGGGTAAGGCTGGGCAGCAGGGAACTACTACTTCCTCTATTAGGACTTCTGGCATTATTTGGTATATATTGAAAGCAATATGCATTATTAATTATACATACTTTTTTCATATATATAGGGAATGCCATTTAATATAAAAATAATGCCCTTTGAAGATGCTATTTCTTTGAGATCTCCAATCCCTATATATCCCTACAAAAATATATGCTATCATTAAGGCTCCCAATAATTCTAACTTAAAACAAATTTTTTTAATTATTTAATTTTTTTTTGAGAGACCGAGAGCGAGCAGGGGAGGGTCAGAGAGAGAGGGAGAAACAGAATCTGAAGCAGGCTCAGGCTCTGAGCTAGGTGTCAGCACAGAGCCCGACGCGGGGCTCGAACCCACGAACTGTGAGATCATGACCTGAGCCGAAGCAGGATGCTTAACCGACTGAGCCACCCAGCAGCCCCAATTCTAACTTTTAAATTGATTTTTTTTCCTATAGCAGAAAATCTTTCCTTCATCTTTTGAATGTATCTTCCCTTCTCCCAATATAAATTTTTGTGTAATTGTTTCAATTTTATAATTGTTTCCTGTTGTTCTAAGTAGCCTCAACTGATTATATATTTTTTACATACAAAGTTCAGTTTTTGTTGGAGTTAGTAATTGCTTTGTGTTCTTTTGTTTAGTGACTTTTGTATGTACATCTCTATTTCAATTACATCTCAGAATGGATAGAATATGAATGCATATGATCTGCTAACCACCTGGACTCCAAGGCACTTAAGTTTTTATTTGTCTACAGGTCAACCCTTATTAACCAATAAATCTGGAATATTCTGCATATCATAATATATTGGAAACTACATGTTAATATGTGTATGTATGTATATATATATATGTGTGTGTGTTTATGTGTGTGTGTATATACACATATCATATACACATCATATTGGAAACTATATGTTAATATGTGTATGTATATATATATGTGTGTATATATATATACACACACATATATATACACATACACACATACATACACATATACATTTTAAAAATATACTCTTCTGGTCTGAATTTACCAACATTTTCCATGTATTATGGGCTCAAAATAACAAAAATTAATTTTCTTATGGTTCTGTAGGTTAGAAGTTTGACCTAGTTATCACTGGATTAAAATCAAGGGGTCAGCAGGATTGCATTCCTTTCTGGATGCTAAAGGGAGAGTCTGTTTTGGATGCCTTTTTCAGTTTCTACACACTGTCTGCGACTTTTGGCCTGTGGCCCCCTTCTCCTATCTTCAAAGTCAGCAGCATTGCACCTATCTGACCATTCTTCTGTGTTTATATCTTCCTCTCTTCTGAATCCAGCTACAAAAGGTTCTCTGATTTTAAGAGCCAATGTGATTAGGTTGGGACCACTTGGATAGTCCAAGATGGGCTCCTCATCACAATGTCCTTAACCTTAATCACATCTGCAAAGTGCCAAGGAAACATATTCACAGGTCCAATGAATTAAGAAGGATGTTGACATCTCTGGGAGGCCACTATTCTGCCTACCATACCCAGTATTACTGATGCAATCTTATCAGTAAAAACTCTTAGCAGTGGATATATTGTATGATCTAAGCAAATTACTTTATTTACTGAGTTGAATGTCTATAATATATAGTTAAGAATGATTTTAAAGAAAACAAAATGTATATTCTAATAGTATTGACAGAAATCCATCCTTAAGAAATATTTGTTAATTAAGAATAAATGTAAATAATAACTCAATTCCATAATGTATCCATTTACAAAGCAAATTTATGTGTTACCTGAAACAAAACTACATTCTCAGGTAAATTGTTGTATGTCCATTCATAGACAAGGAAATAGGGAAAGGTTATGCAACATACTTATAATCATACAATTACTAGACAGCATTATTTCTGTGCCATCAAGAAGTGATGAACCCAGACTAGAATTAGAATCCAAGAATGCTGACTTGAAGCCAATCATACATGCTCACAGGCACATGTGTGCATATGTGCACAGGCACACACACATACACATCTCATGAAACATTTTAGAAATAATACAGAATCATATGGAATCAGAAGAAAACATTAAATGCAAACTCATGAAGTAAAATGAATCCAAAAGCATGAACTATAAAAGGTAGTTATTATGACAGGACAAATTTTAGACTTGCCAATCTCAAAGTAAGCCTGTTAAATCAAGTCATAAGCAATAAAGTATACCCTTATTCTTGTAAGACTTAGTATTTGCTTGCTACAGTGAGCCAAATACAGAAATAGAATGGTCTGATTCTTTCCTGCTAAAATATGTCAGCCTCTATCCTGTCACATAAATCACAATTATCATTACTTTAACAAAAGCCTGTCATACTTGTAGTAAAAACTGAAACTATGATTGTAAATCATCAAGTTCTGGGCCACTGTGACTTACGACTTTGTGAAGCAATCATTAATCAAATAAATTCTACAATTTAAAAAATCAACAAGACCAAACGCTTCTTCTTTGCTGATCCTTTCAAGGAATGTCTCAGTAATTCTTTTGCATTGTTTGGTCCAAAGCAGATAAATAAGATATGAAGATGAAAGAGAAATAGGAATTCTAAGTATTTCTTCACCTGGGGTCCAGATGTGTGTGTTTTTGTGTGATTTTTTTTCCCTCCTGACTAGAGACTCCACAGTTTCCAACATATTATCAAAGTAGTGTGAGACACAGAAAGTTAAGATCCATCCTATGGTGACTTGAAATAGTTGCAGAGGCCAACATTAATTTTTTATTTGGTGCAAATATTTTCTCCATAAAGAGTATGGACTATGGAATATATCTGTGTAATGTCTATCTCAAAAATTTGCCTTTAAGTGCAATTATAAGTTTGATTTGTAGCTTCCTGAGAGATTTAGTGTTAATCATAGAGCTTTCATTCTAAGTTCCATTTTAATGTTTTACTGTTTTTTATGCAATTTACATTAGCACATTAATAACTGCACATGATTTTTAGGAATACTTGAAATCTCAAGTACTTCATTTTAAAAGGATAGTTGCATCCTGAAGAATGTTGAGTATGGATTTATTTTCTTCATTTCTCAGAAATGCCCATGAAATGTCATTTTCCAAAGTCTTCCCTGTGTTATCTATCTCCATTACATGACTTCTATTTGAGGCAATATCATCATCTCACCTGCTAGTGATTTTGAGCCCCTGGGGACAATAGTAAAAACTAGTTCAATCAAAGTAGAAGGTAGACAATCCCCAAAGTTTATAGAGAATATTGACATGGCTACCAAAAACCCAATGAACAACATTTATTTTTATTCAGGGTAAAACTATTTTATTCAATGCCTCCTGTGTGTTTTGCACTGTGCTTCATGATGCTCGCAATATAGGTAAAGAGCTCCTAAGTGAGCCATCTCAGAGATAGGTGATTTCTCCTCTACAGAGAACTCCTCCACCTACACTTGCCATACCTGCCAGACCTTTATTCCCGCAGCCATCACCTCTAGCACCTTTCATTATTCTTTTATCATGAATTTTCTCTTTGGAGCTTTCACTTGTGCCCAGGTTTTTCCTACCTTAAAAATGAAGTAGTTTACTTATGCCTCATAGCTCTTCCAGTTTCTCTATCAATATCCTCAAAACAGAGATTCCTAGAGACTCCACTTCAATGCCTCATCTCAGGTTCTTGGAGTGAAGCAAAACCATTTATCCGTTAGTCTACCACAGCCAATAAATAGGCTAGACCTTGTTCTACAGTGACCTCCATCATAGCTTCTTGTATGAACCACAGTGTTTCTAAAAGCAAGGGGAAAATACTGATACATTTCCTCAAAGCAATTCTGTGATCAAATCATGAAGATCTCTGTCAGGACGGTGTGGACTGCTGGGCAGTTGTGCAGGACACAGCCCAAGAGATGCTGTGTGTAAGAATGTGAATGGTGTGAGCTGCAGCTCTCTAATATAGTGGTCAGTCTCCTTGTCTTCCATCCATGTTATGTAAATTCACCCTCCGTCTTTCATGGGTCCTTCTTGGACTGGTCTGTGTTAGAAAAGCTATGTCTCTCCCTCACTATCCACAGAATCCGGATCCTTTACAAACTGCTGAATAATATGTCATCTAGCACCCATCTCTGAATGACTGGCTATACTTTTTGTGTAACATTAGGGTGAACTTGTGTACTTGTGCTCTGTCCAAGTTTTCATATTTCATTTTCTTTCTGGTATCTATACTCTGTTTTCTTTCTTAACTATTTGGCCAGAATCCTGCCCAAACCTGTTTCTTTTCATTAAGTATGGTATCTAAAGAATGGCTGCAGTATATGTGGAATGACCTTCTGCCATTTCTGTACTGACTTCACAAATATTGTATCCCACTTGCCCATGAAACCCAACAGAATTAGATAACTGACAACCACCTTCAAGCTGACTATACTACTCACCCTAACCTTGCTGTCTGAACCTGCCTAATAGGTGATCACCCAAATGTGGTGATCACAACTTTTGAAGTACCCCAGACTTCTCTGTTCTCTCCATTTTTCTGACTTGCTAGTCTACCAACATTCACTATATGCATGGACTACTAATTGACTGCATTCTGATTTCACCGGGGCTAGTTTGCTCTCCTCAACTATTTTAGCGATTAATGTCCATGTGGGTACATAAGAAACAGTCAATAATTATTTTTTATATTATATTGAATTGATTTTATTTCTAAAGTTAATAGTTAAATAGCTGTACTTCAATTTTTAATAGGTGTAATTAAGCTATTTTTAATGATTACTGTTAATTTTTTACAGTATAGAAAAGTATATAACAATCTTAAATTTCCTCTTCTACTCTTTCAATACTTAAATCCAACTTTCCTGAAGCAACTACTTCAACAAATGTGTGTTTATGTGTGCATGCATGTGTGTGTGTTTGGGATAAAGTGGAGCATGCCATACACAGTGTTTGCAACTAGCTTTTCCACTCAACCTCTATCATGGGCATCTTTTCAAGGTACCCCATAGAAATCTATCACTTTATTAATGGGTGCAGAATAATGAATTCATTGGTATGGAGAAATCATAATTTACTTAAATAACCTGTGATTCTACATGATTTTAGAAAACTCTAATACAATAGTAAACATGAAGATACACAAAAGTAGATGGTCCGGTAAACAATATATATTTTCTTAATATTTTCACTCTTAATACTTTCACCACTGAGTAGTAGCAGGGATGTTTTCTAGGTAAAACTGAATTGGTTACAGAATATCTGGCTTTAACATAATGCAGCAAGCTTGACTATATTTTTTGGTATATGTCAGTGAACTGACAAGAATGTCAAACTTAGGCTTTTCAGCTCAAAGTCACCTAGGGTGCACCAAAATTGTGTTAGTTGGAGTATGGAGCTTTCTCAATGTGTTATAGAACATCTGAGGCATCTGTCATTTAATTGACATGCATGACAGACCACAAATGCTAAACGCCAGCTTGCATTTTGTAGTTTTGAACAGGCAGCCTCTATTCTACTCTTCTTGCTTTAGTGGGGTTGACACAAGAACACTGTAGAAAAAAAAATTGTTATATACCCTAAATGAGAATTTGAAGCCAAGCCTTATAATATATTGTTATAAAAATCAATTAAGTGTGCAAGGTGAAATTATGTTTTGACTAGTATATTGAGGTTCTGATGAATGATACATATTGTCTTGTGATAAGCCTCATTGAAATCCATTAATTAGTTTTACATGTTTATGACTAACCCTTTGAAAAGTCATTTGAACATAAACAAATCCAAGCAGTCAAAAAACACAACCAATGGATACTAGCCAAGAAATCCTAGGGATGATGAAAATGATCACATTTTAGTATACAAAAATAAAGGCTTCACTTTGGGGTGATGCATTTTAGAAATGTATCAGAAGCAAGGATCTCTCTCATTAAAAATAAAAAACAAAAATGGTCCCCATCAATAGAATTCCAGAGATGGAAAGACGTGTGTGTGTGTGTGTGTGTGTGTGTGTGTTAATGTCACTTTAATGTGACTAAAAATAAGCTTAAAGCTCTTAGGAGGGCAAAACACCGCATTAGATATTGGCTTGAAACATTCTGAATAAGCTAACAAAATTAAACAATAATTGGTATTTAAGAAAGTCGGTAAAGTTAAACAAATATAAAATAAATCTAGAATTAACAAATCTAGGGCTTAAGCAATAGTTAAATAATCCTGACTTCATCATTCTTTAAGAATAGAAAAGTTACATTTAAATGCTATTAACATTTTTTTTTAATTCCAGTGATTTCCCCATGGGTACATATGTGAACAATTCTATTAACTATCTCTTCCCTCTCATGCAGTAAAACTGTTTCTTTGGACCACCCTGCAACTATTTCCTATGTCTACCTTCTATATAATTTGTTCTACAAAATATAGGTCTCACCAGTTGTTGTGTAATCACTCCCAAAGGCTCATATTAGCTCTGTAGACCCTCATCCCAGCAGCCTTTTTAGATATAGGCTGTAATCTACTAGCTAAGTGAAGTACAGCCCACTCTAAAGTTTGCAACAGAGTTTGATCTGGTACTATGTTCTACAATACCAGGCTGTGAGTTCTACTACTCATTCATTAAAAAATAACTTCTAGATATGCTGTGTACATGTTTGCTTTACTTTTGTCTCATGTCCTCCAAGTTCTTGCACCTGTGAATTTGAAAACATTCCACTCCTGATTAAGGAACAGAATTTCCTTCTCACATGTAATGACATTTGTTGCTTTTTTTTTTTTAAGAGACGGAGGCGGGGGGGGAGAGAGTGGGAGTAGGGGAGAGGGACAGAGGAAGAGAGAGAGAATTTCAAGCAGGCTCCACACTCAGCACAGAGTCCAATGCCAGGTTTGATCCCGCAACCCTAGGATTTCAATCTGAGCTGAAATCAAGAGTCAGAAGCTCAACCAACTGAGCCACCCGGGAGCCCCAGAAGGTTATTGCTTTTTCACTTACTACGTTTTTAGACAAAAGCATCAGAGCAAGTCCAAGAAATTATCCTAAGATAGTCACCAGGCACAAGTAAGCCCTTTTTTCCTTACATTTCTTTCACTGTTGGCAGAAAAGTGTTATAAGCAATTGCCATGTAAAAAGGTAATTGGCTTAGGTTGAGCACTTGCTTGAAATATTGGAGGAAGACCAATCACAACAACAACCAGCCTGACGCAGTTGGGATTGCATGCCCTTAACATCATAAAGTTTGGTTAATACTAGAAACAGTACCATATGAACTAATTTAAATCTTATAATAGATTTCTAAAATTAGAGCATACTTTATTTATAACACAATACTGGTATATGTTATTGTTATAAATAATAAAAATTTTACTCTCATCTCTCACCCTCTATAAATGATTCTTCTTTAAGATTAGAACATGTCAAATGTATAAATTCTATTCAACAGTCAAATTACCTATAACTCTCTTCTGACCAATATTGCTCAGATGGCATCAAAAAATCTAAAGCTTGGTAAGTTAATCCCAAATCATTAGCCCAGTGTTAAATACAAATCAATTTCTAGTGAAAACAATCTTTCTCAGTGCTTCTTTTTTAGTATTTTGTGGTGTCAAAGCTTGTGGCAAAATTTGTAGGGCTGTAAAGCATGTTCTCTGAACCAGTTATTTATTTCTTTTTATTTTATTTTATGTTTTATTTATTTTTGAAAGAGAGAGAGACAGCATGGGCAGGAGAGGGTCAGAGAGAGAGGGAGACACAGAATCTGAAGACAGGCTCCAGGCTCTGAGGTAGCTGTCAGCACAGAGCCTGACGCGGGGCTTGAACCTACAAGCTGCGGGATCATGACCTGAGCCAAAGCCAGATACTCAACTGACTGAGCCATCCAGGCGCCCCTGAACCAGTTGTTTCTTGAGAAGATTTTATCATTAGCAGTATTTTCTGCAGCCCTTTCAAGTCATAGTTTCCAAAGTGGATTAGTGATTATGTGTGCACACAGGCTCTAAATCCTAGCATCACTACTAACCAGCCATGTGACCTTAGGCAAACCATTTTATATCCCTGTGCCTTACTTTCCCTACTGGCAAAATGAAAGTAATAATTGTAATGGCTCTGAGGAACTTTATAAAAAATACATGAGATGATTCATGCTTTATACAATTCTGGACACATAGGGAGTACTCCAAAAAAGGTAGTTGGGTTTTTTTTTTAATTTTTTAAATGTTTTATTATTTAATTTTGAGACGGAGTGACAGAGCAGGAGTGTGGGAGGAGCAGAGAGAGAGAGACACAGAATCCGAAGCATGCTCCAGGAGCTGAGCTGTCAACACAGAGCCCGATGCGGGGCTCGAACCCACAAACCGTGAGATCATGACCTGAGCCAAAGTCGGACACTCAACCGACAGAGCCACCCAGCCGCCCCCAGGTAGCTGTTATTCATATAGTCTTCCAGTAAGCATGGACTAAGTATCAGTGTCTTGTATATTCCATACCAGAGACACAAAAGACACAAATAACAGATATACGATCTAGCCAGGGAGGTACAATTAAGTAACAAAAAGAAATACAAGAACACATTAAAAAAAACAAAAGATACAAAGCCATTTCAAAGTGAGTGACAGGGGAGAAGAAGAGTTAGTCAAAGAAGGTTCTGTAGAAGAAGTGAGTCCAATCTGTGAGTTAAATGATGTCTGCAGATCCTTAGAAAATTGGGAACAATGTTCTAAGAAGAGAGACCAATAAGAAAAGTCACAGAAACGAAAATTAACAACATGGTGTAAGTAAGGTTGATGCTGAAGTCATTTGGATAAGGAAAAACAAAGAGGCTCCCACGAAAACAGAAGGGTTATTTGTAAGAATGTTATATAAGCTACAGTTACAAAAAAGGTGTTTACATTAGCTTCATCCATTTATACACATGAGCAATAAAAAAAATCACTATAGGTTCTTGAAGAGGAAAATAACTTGTCAAAAATTATGTTTTAGAAAGGTTATGCCAGCAGCTGTAGGCTGCATGCTCTGGGTTGAGGAAACACCGGAAGCGTACAAGTGGCAGGTGAAGCTTTGAGAGCAAATAAACAAACTCTCTCTGAGGGAGTTATTAGAAGGGAAAAAAAGCAGAGGGCAAGGCCAAACTTGACGAAAGTCCACAATTAGCCAGAGCCTATACAGGAGAGAGACAGGAAAAATAATGGAAAAGAAATGGAAGGTGCAGTATATAAAAAACTTTAGTTTCTAGTGGACAAGGCAGTGACAAGGTGGAGAAGAATATGAATTAGAGAAGGGGGAGGGGAAGAGACAAATGTGAGCGTGAAGAGTGGCTAGGGTAGAAAGTGAAACCAGCAAGGCAGTTTGAGGCCAGAGCTTTGTAGCATGCTTGCATTTTCCTTTTACCCACTAAAAGACTTGAAACAACCATGATTAGATCTATATTTTAGAACAAGAATTCTGGCCAAGCGTGCAAAGGAAATACCGGAGGGCAGAAGAGTTGAAGGCAAGGAGACAATTTAGGGGTCTCCTAGAACACTCAATGTAAGAGGAGTGGCCATAGGAATGAAGACGAGAGGAAAATAGCAGAAAATTGAATGTAGAATCACCATGACTTAGTGGCCTCCTAGTTTTCTGGCCCTTATTACCAATAGATTACCCATCTTTGGCACACAGAGGGAGAACTACAAAATACTTTTTGGAAATGCTGAGTGTGAAAGTTCCCATAGGATGTCCAGTAGGCAGATATGAACATGTATTTGGAATCAGGAAAAGAGCAGCAGTAACTGTTTGTATGAAAGACTGTAAAGCTGAGGGTGATCCACACATATGAATATTCCTATTGTTTTTGTGCTAGCTTCCCAAGTAATGTACACTCCTGATCCTCTTCAGAGCAGTCTACACCGGGGACACCTTAAATGCAATTAGTTTTCATCTGATAGGTATGTGACTTCTATTGTATTTTCAGTTCATTCAATTACACTGAGAAGGATTGCTACTTCCTAGGCCACATATCAAAATAAATTTAATGCTCATTTTTGGCTAGCAAATTTTATAAATATTTTAAAAAATGATAAAAAGTAAATTTAGGATTCAGCTTTTATGAAACGGAAATATTTCATATTCTATCAGGACAGGATTCACAATATTAGAAGGAAGACTAAAAACATATCTTTAAAAAAAATAACATCATCTGGATAAAGAGATCAATCTATTGGTCTGATATATATTTGGCAGTGATTTTTAAAAATCAAACTGACACTTCTTTTTCCAGTAGTATATCATATTTTTCAGATAAAGATTCTTCAGGAGATGGACTGCAACCTTTTGATTTTGCAAGTGGGCAAAATTCAATCATCAAGCATTCGGTTGCTTCATTTGGACCCATAAGAATTAGTTAACAATCATTTATGCAGCCTGTGTGATTTGTACGGGACATACAAAAGGAGATATTATATTCACATTTTTGTCAAGTACACTTCATGGTTTATATAAAGATATAGGATTTAATACGTGTTTACATTTCCTTCCATGACCAGTGATACATATCAAGAAGACAATTTTACCTTAGCTCAAACTCAGATCATAATATGTTGAGAGAAAGATTTCCATGGAAAACAAATAACTGAATTCTGACACTGAGACCACATACTTTAAAATAATACTTGAAAACCATTCTCTTGACAAAGAAAATACCTGAACCTTAAAATCAAGGCATTCTTTCAGAAAACACTTCTTAGCCCTGAGTATCACTTACATCGTGCTGTAAGGCATGATACTGGTGATGGATGATGAGGTCATATTATAAAATCTTCAGATGAATGGTGATAATTTATACAAATAAGTACGAGAGAAAATAAATATACTTTTAAATGTGGGGGATTACATGAGGGTGATGTAAAGTTTCAGGTCCTGCTGTCATTACGTAAAAACCATGTATTCTACGAATTGTATGCTCATTTTCATTAAGATAGGATGGTAATTTTCAATTATTTGATGAGTTCACAGAAAACATATAATTCCATTGCACTCCAGAAGACAGGCAAATGATGAAAAATACATTATTTTATAACCCCTAAGGTGACTGACACAGCCATCCAGAATGTTCATTCTAAATTCTCTATGGTCATTATTTTTCTTTATGTTTATATGATACTTGCTGTCATTTTAAATCAAAATTTCAAAAAAATCAATGCACACACATGCATATGTATACCAAATGTGCAAGGAGTTATAACTTGTACATAAGTGCACAAATCATGAGTTCACATAGGTATGCTCCCTTATCACCTCTCGGATAAAAATATTTTTTGAACAATCCAGCACACTCCCTTGTGCTCTTACCCAGTCAACAGTAATCTGCAAAGGTAACCATTCCTTTGATCATCTTTATCATAGATTAGTTCTGCCTGTCCCTGGATCTCATATAAATGGAATGTATTATTTTGAGTCTCATTTCTTTCACACAACATTATACCTGTGAGATTTATCCATATTGTTGCATGACGTAGTTCTTCTTCATTGCTATAGAGTATTCCTGGGATAAATAAACCAATTTATTTATCCTTTCCATTGTTGGTAGACATTTTATTTTCCAGGATTTTTCTTTAATTCATAAATAATGCCACCATAAACATTCTATTGCAAGCCATGTGTTTTGAATGGTTGTCCTTAGGTATATTGATTTAGTGAATATACATGAACTCATTATCTTCAGTAGGATAACAAACTGCTTTCAGCAAGTGGTCCCAGTTTGCCCTCCTACCATTCAGTGTATTTTCTATTGAACATTTTAGCATTCTTGGTAGAACAGATCTTTTTTGCTATTAGGTTACACTTTTTGTCAGCTGTACAAAATAATCCATCAAAGAGCTCTTCTTTTAATTTGAGGTGCTTCTTTCCTCAACAAATAGATAATTTAAATTATTTATATTCTGGTATGTAAGATGAAGAGAAGAAAACCCATAATTTAAAATAATCATCACATATAATATTGGAATATCTTGGATAAATATATTTTGAAAGAAAAATATAATTAAAAAAGTTTAATGTTTATTCCTGATAGAGAGAGAGAGAGAGAGAGAGAGAGAGAGAGAGAGGATATCCCAAGCAGGTTCCACACTGTCAGTGCAGAGCCTGAGGCGGGGCTTGATCTCACAAACTATGAGATCATAACTTGAGCAGAAATCAAGAGTCATACACTTAACACACTGAGCTACCCAGGCACCCCAAGAAAAATTTAATTTTAACATGTTTCAGAAATGTTTTGAGTGGCATTCTGTTCCTGCCATAAAAATTATATGAATTATCTAATAATAACTATCTGAGTTTTTTTGACAGGGCCCACCATATTGAAAATGCATATATATCTATATCTATATCTATATCTATATCTATATCTATATCTATCTATCTATATATATATTTAAATGCATAACTAAAATTAAATAAGGGAAGATTATAAATTTTGTCACTAAATGAAATATAGCAAATATCAAACAGCTATCTTGGCACTGATCAGGTTAAAAGATATACTGTAATTTAAATTCAAAAGGCTACTGCAGCTCCATAATATATTAAGGGGAAAAAAAAAACAATTTAAATCTATCATTATAGATGCAGAGAGTTTGGTTTTAAGTAAAAGTTGTTTCTTTAACTTTTTGTGAAGAATAGTGATTTAAAAATATTTCAGCACACAAAGAAAAGAAACCACAACTTTGCTATGAATACGGGTCACACACTACAAAATTAGGCTTATTTCTAAAGCGGTGAGAAGGATCAAGCCTACAATTATGGAAAATTATAACACCCTGTACTAGTGATATTAGTCTTAGGCCAGTGAAGAGTACCAGACATGCTATCACAAAATATGGCTGTAGGACTTCAGGACATGCCACTCCAAACTATGCCACTTTGGTACATCATTTTGAGCTGAAGACACTTGACAAACAGAAAATACAGGTAAAGGCTTTCTCTGAACCACCCTCATCTGTCTAAAGACAGAGCCTCCAAAAGGCACACAACTGCCATAACTCCCCTCCCTGGAAGTTTCATCAACTGGGGAGGATTGGCTTTCATCACTGGAGAACCTAGAAGTTGACATCACACCCAGATGAGCTGTCCCAAACTATCATACCTCCCATCCATTCTCCTAAGGGCTCATTCATCTTTCCTGAAAATCATTTGCTCTTCCCTAAGAGGCCACATCCCACCTCCCCATCCCCCTTTCTCAATTAAGATGTAGTTAAGCCTGAATTCTAAAGCTACCTGTTTGAGTTATTCTTTTTTTCTGACAATCTCTCACGTATACATGAGTTATGCATATTAGTACATTTCTGTTTGTTTTTCTCCTGTTAATCCGTCTTTTTTTTAAAGGAGTCTGAGCTAAGAACTCAGGGAAAATTATTTTTCCTTCCCTATACTATTCATTTAAACTTTTGGATATTATTCTGTTTCCTTTTTCTACAATGTATACAATATCTATCTAGAAGGATATTTTGAGTATTAAGTAGTTGATGATGCCAAAGAGACAGGAAGACTTCCTGGGTCATTTCAGTGATTCTCAAATTACATATTAGTCTTTGGAAAGCTTTTAAAAAATCCCAATGTCCAGGCTACACCTCAGACCAATTAAATCAGAATCTCTGGGGTTAGGTCCCAGGCACCAGTATTTTTTAGGCTTCCAAGTGATTCCAAATTTGTAACCAAATTGTAGATACTCAGAAAATATCCAGATACTAAAGGTGTAGAGAACACAGTGCAGGTACCCCATTTCATGTGGCCCAGTAGTTGAGAAAGGGATAGAAGAGCACAGTGGAAACCAGAAAGGAGTAACCAGTAGGACAAAGCAATTTGAAATGCACAGATCAAGGGGAAGGTTAGGGCAGTGCCGGCAATGACACATTTCTACCATCATAACTGTGACTCGCTCTGCTAGGTCTTTACAGTATCAGAAATATCTGCTTTATCTTCATGCCTAATTTGCTTTACTCCTTTTCCTTTTTAATTTAGCATTTGACTTTCCCATAATAAATGCATGCAGAGGAAAATCTATTTCAGGCTATGGAGAATCTTTTATTAAAAAAGATGTACAGAAATATAAGCTAAAGGGTTTCTTAGATTTCATAAATTTCACCATGCTAAAATTATTAGGCCAATTTACCTTTGCAGGAAGGAATATCAATCTTCCTTCTAAAACACTTTGAAGATAAAATGTCATCATTTAATCTTTTCCACTTTATCTCTCCTGTTCTATAAGGTGAAAAATTTTAAATATATAAAATATGATTTTTCCATAATGCTACAAATAAGACACTATAAAACATAACATTTTGAAAAGTCTTCAAGATGATAAACTTTAAAATCCACTCGTAGTTTAATAAACATGGATGCTCATTTAATTTTCTGAACGAATAAGCCTCAAAATCAAAGAAATCTCAAGAAAATTATTGTGCTAACTCCATTATTTCAAGTAGTTCAAACAATTTCACTTAAAATATAAGTAACTTTTGAATTTTATTTCTTTTATAGCAGTTGTACAATCTAGATAATGAGGAGTATGATGTGATATTACTCAATGCTTTTGTATTACAATTTTTTATTTTATTTACTTTTACTTCTGATTTAACAGAATTTACGGCTATAACTACAAAGATAAGAGGTGAAATGATCTATTTCAGTGAATTTGATCAACTAAAGTCAATGACCCAACTGAAAACACTCATGTTTCTCAATGATTGAGATAACTGCCTTGGACTCAACTCTACACTTTGCTGCTTAGTTTATATGTAAAATAACTTGAAATTTCATATACGAGCTGTCCCCAAACTCTTATAATGATGAAAGTTTTATAATCATATCCATTTAGATCTGCAGCAATTCAGAAAAACCATGCAGCTCATTCAACTCTAAATTCTTCAGAGGAAGAAACTGAGATTTAGATAATTTACATCATACCAATTCCTTGTAGAGTTGAGATTAGTACTTAGGTCTCATAATTACCAAATTCAGAGTTTTTCATTTGTTTATTTGGTTAAATCAAGGTATCTCCTTTCATCTTAATTTTTTAAAGATAAAATACCTCACTGATATAAGTGTATCTATGTCAAGCTTATTAAACAAATTTAATGTAACTAAAACTTGTAAAAATAGATGTCTGTATATCATTTTTTCTAACTGAACCTCTTTTTAAATTCATTAAAGTATACTGATTGACAGGGTTATTATAAGTTTTTTTAATACTTTGCTATCTGAAATCCATGACTTAAAAATGTTGAGCACCACTGGCATCACTAAAAGTTTGTCAGAAAGGCAGCAGCACAGACTCATTCAAAATCCAACTGACAGGTGTCTGCATTTTTTTACATTTATTTTCATTTATTTATTTTTAGAGAGAGACTTTCCTCTTATTTCATGCTACCTCCTTTTCTTAAGTTTATTTATTTATTTTGAGAGAGAAACACAGATCACGAGTTGGGGAGGAGCAGAGAGAGACAGTGAGAGAGAGAATCCCAAACAGGCTCCACACTGTCATCAGAGACACTGATATGGGGCTCAATCTCAGCAACCCCAAGACCATGATCTGAGAGGAAATCAAGAGTTGGATGCTTAGCCGACTGAGCCACCCAGGTGCCCCTAAGTATCTGTGTTTTAACCAGAGCCCTGGGAACTTATATGTCCCCTGAAGTTTGGAACGTATGGCAGCCAGCTCTGGTCTCACCCAGGGAAAGGGACATAAAATACAATTTAGTCAGCAGGAGTAATTTCAAAGAACCAGAAATGGAAGCTGAGGCCTGCAAACTTTATGAAGATTTCATAGTTAATCTGAGGCTGAATCAGAAGTCTTTTGCTACCCTATCATCCTACAAGTCCTATGCAATACCAACTGCCTGGAAGCAGCTCTAGCCCTCCTTCCTGACAGAAGCAGAGACAGCAATCTAAGCCTCAGACTGCTACAAAGGTCCTGAGGCCAAGCAGTCCCACACCAAACATAGGAGAAAAAAAGGAACTTCCATCAAGTTTTCTTCCACACAGTGATGCCTACAGGAAGAAAGGCTCAGACAGGATATACATGTAACTACACCATTTCTTGTAAACAACGGCTTTGCTGTCGTTCTCGTGGATAATCTTTACCAACAAAGGAATTCCCTTCTATTCTATTTCCCTGAGAATTTCTGACACAAATGATTTGAAGGTTACTAAATTATTTTCTGCAACTATTTAGATGATTTTTCATCTTTTTAACATGTTAATATGGTGAACAGATTTTAAATGCATATGCCAGATCATATTCATGAGATAAATTCAAGTTTGGTTATACTGTATTATCTTTTTTCCCACATTGCTTTACTTTTTACTCAAATTTTGGTTAGGATTTTTGCATTTATTTTTGTGAGCGGGACTGTAATTTTTTCTTCTCCGACTATTCTTGTCAGATCTGGGCATCAAAACTACGCAAGCCTCATAAAATAAAATGAAGCATTTTCTATTTCTCTTTTAGGATGATTTTTCTAAAAGCTGTTCATTAACCTTTAATTATTTTCAACAGTTTTCAGACTTATTCAGATTTGGCGAATGTATTCTCCTAGAAATGCTTTCATTTCACTTCTCCAATTATCTCTTTATTCTCTGTAGTATCTGCAATTATGTCTGTCTCTCCTCCCAATATTGTTTACTAGGGCCTTGCCTCTTTTACCCTGATGAATCTTGTATGACGTTTTAACAGTTATCTTAGGAATTTCAAAGAACCAACTATTGACTTTTTGATCCTATTTTCTTTATTTCATTCATCTGTGCCTTTATTGTCATTATCTCCTTAATTCTAATTTGCTTGGATTTATGTTTTTTAACCTAACTTCTTAAATATAATAGCTACATAACTTTCACCTTTTTCTTCTTTCTTAATAACTCTAATGGTTGCACATTTCCTCCTAAGTCTTTCTTTAATGCATCCCCCAAGTGGACATGTAATAATCTTATTACTCATTTTGAAGCATTTTATAATTTACACTATTACTTTTTGGACTCATGAGGTTTATTTTTTTTTATGTGGTTTTAAAAATTTCCAAACATACAGAGTTTTGTAATTCTCTCATATTATTATTATTATTTTTTAAGCTTATTTATTCATTTTGAGAGAGACTGTATGGGAGGGACACACACAGAGAGAATCCCAAGCAGGCTCTGCAATGGCAGAGCAGAGCCCAATGTGGGGCTTAAAGCCATGAACCGAGAGATCATGACCTGAGCTGAAATTAAGAGTCAGACACTTAACTGACTGAGCCGCCCAGGTGCCCAATAACTATCTTATATTATTGACTTTTAGCTAATGTTATATTCTGAGAATACAATCTCATAATACTTGTTCCCTGAAATATGTAGAAACTTGCTTTATAACCTACAATGCTGACAATTTTGGATAATGTTTTGTGTATTCCTGAAAATTATACATACCCTCCATTTGTTGGTGGCAATACTCTATGTGTCCTTAGATCGAGTTCATGTTGTGCATTTTGCTATATACATACTCTTCATCCGCTTGGTCTACCTGGAATAGAAAGGTTAAAATCTGCCTTGACAGTTGATTTGTCAATTTATCCTTGTTTAATTTTGGCTTTACATATTTTAAGTATTATTAGTTGATACAAGATCAAAACTGATATATGTTACCAGAAATTTAACATTTTATCAATTTGTAATAACATCCTTAATCTCTAGTGATACTTGTTTCCTTTAAGTCTATTTTGTCTAATTTAAAAGTTGCTTCATTTTGGAAGTCACCAATTATGTATTTTTTCCATTCTTTTACTTTCAACATTTTTGTATCCTTATGTTTTGGATATATCCCCTGTACAGATTTTGCTTCATTATTTCCTTTGATAATCTTCATCTTTGAACTAAAGCATACACTCATATTAACTTATATCACTGATATGCTGGGACTCAATTCTACTATCTTACCTCGTGCTTTTACTTCGTCCTACTTTTCTGAGGAGTATTTTTCCTTCTCTTTTATACTGACCAATATTCTCCACACTTTCATTCTCAGTCCTTTCACTCTCAGTCCAATCTTTAGTGATTGCTTTAGTTTCATTGACTAGAAATCTTAAAATCCATATTTCACTCCATGTGTTAGGTTAACCAATACTTTGTCCTTTTCCAAATTAATACAATGACCTTAAATCTTTACCTCTGATCACCCATCTCTAGACTTAAGTGCAATCACATTCCAGGACTTTGTTTAAAGCGTGATTTTTTAAAGTTTATTTATTTATTTTGAGAAAGACAGAGAGAAAGTGAGCGAATGGGCAAGCATGTGGAGGAGGGGCAGAGAGAGAGGGAGCTGCTTGGGAGCCAGCTCCATGTTGTTAGCTCAGAGACCTAAGTAGGGTCCATCTCATGAACCATGAGATCATAACCTGAGTGGAAATCAAGAGCCAGATGCTTAACCAGCCGAGCCACCCAGGCGTCCCTGTAAATTGATTTTTCTAACCTGAGATTGAATATTTTTGTTATGAGTTTACACAACCAACATTTGATTAGATTTTCCTCCATGTTTACCTCTTTATTTGCTCACTTTTCCTTTGTGTAGACTTTCCTAACATGAGTATGTTCCTTCTGCTAGAAATGTACAACTTACAAGTTCTTTTAGAGCCTATCTGTAGGTGCTGAATTCTGTCATTTCAGTTTCTGAAAATATATTTTTCACTTGTTTTTGATGTTAAGTTTGCAAAGTATAATTACTAGTTACAAGTTCTCTTAGATTTTAGAAAATGTGATTCAGTATCATCTCTCTTCAATTGTTGCTATTAAAAAGTTAGAAGTAAATCTAATCTTTATTCCTTTGTTGGTCGGTTGTATTTTCTCTCTGCCTACCTATAAGATCTCTTTGTTTCTAGCGTTTTATAATTTCACTATGTGGTATTTAAATGTAAATAATTCCTCTCTTCCTCCTCCTCCTTTTATTTTTTGCTTTTCTTTTCTGTGCCTTCCAAATCTTTCATTATTTCTAGAAAGTATTTCAGCTACTTTTATCTTCAATATTGTTTCTTCAACCATTGTCTGTATTTTCTCCATCTGCAAGTCAATAGACATGTGTTGGACTTATTTATTCTTCATTCTTAACTTCCGTCAAGCTTTTTATCTCACTTTCTCTCTCCTCTGCAACCCAGATAATTTCTCTAGATATCTCCTCTTGTACCTCAAATGCCTTTTTAATTGTGTCTACCCTAGTTTTTCAGTTTAATGAATCAGTTTATTTAGAAAAAAGAATTTCAGTTATTAGGTTTTGCATTTTCATAAGTTTAATTAAGTTCTGTTTCAAATATAACTGACCAATTTTCATAATCACTTATACCTTTGTAATACTGTCAACTCCATCTTTTTTGGTTTATTTAAAGGATTAAAATAAAGATTTTTTATTCTGCATATAATAATTTTATTATGTACAGTCTACAAACTTGATTCTGCATTCAAATTTTTTCATAGTAGCTTATTTCTCTCCATTTCATATTATTTTCTTTATTTTTTAATTTCAAGTTCTTTAGAGTCTTTTTCTTTGATAACACTTAGAGTTGTGTATTTCATATTTTTTTCCCACAGAGACATTTAGTATTTACTTCAGTTACACACTTCAGACACCTTATCCCAAGACTACTTTGTATTAAATTTTAGTTTTGGAGTTTTTAGAGTCACACATCTGGTGTAAATGGCAGTGTGAATGCCCTGTGAAGGAGAGCCTGTGATCAGGAATTGTCAGGGAGACATGGTAGTTTTGTTATATTACCTCTTTCCACTGACTGGCAGATTAAGAAGGCTGGGTTTCTTTCTAGTTCTCCCAGTGAGGATAAAGCCTTAAGTCATCTCAGTTTTATATAATGACAGTGTGTGTGGAGGTCCTGCCAGCACACAAGAGCACCCTAAGAAGGATTGGAGGTAGTCTGTACCCATCTTCAAATGCATGAATGAATGCTGCTCAGAGATTTTATTCACAATATTAAATTTTACTACTTTGATAACACTTATTAATGTTCTTTAGAAGTATCATTTCCTGGGACATCTGGGTGGCTCAGTCGGTTAAGCATGTGACTTCCACTCAGGTCATGATCTCACGGCTCATGAGTTCAGGCCCCACAAGCTCAGAGCCTGGAGCCTGTTTCAGATTCTGTGTCTCCCTCTCTCTCTGCCCCTCCTTTGCTCATGCTCTGTTTCTCTCTCTCTCTCTCTCTCAAAAATAAACATTTAAAATTTTTAAAAAAGAAATATAATTTCCTTTTGCTTTATTAGAGTGAGAAGGAAGTCAAAATTGAACAGTATTTTGTAAAAAGGATAGGTGGCATGGAACATTTTCTGAAACATGAACTGTAGAAAGACTGTCATGTACAATTAAACATTTCAGACTTTCTCAGTAATCCTCTTCTATAGAACCACAAGTTCTATATATAGATCTGTTTCTTAAAGCTGTGTCTTAAGATGGAATCAATCCAAGCATATTAGACTTTGTGAACCTTATGCCACAGTGACATTGGCTGTACAGAATTCCTTCCCACCACTATCACCCACCTCTCTTCCATCTCTATGCTGAAACTTTCTGTAGAAAGATGTGGTTATTACCATAATAGAATGAGCTTCAATACCCTCAAGGGAATAAACCTTTGCGTATCCACATTGACTGGTGTAATTCATCTAACTAAATGCTTTAGGTGACTTTTTATCTCTGAAACTTGAATCTAATATTTCTGAAATGGATAGATGATTCTTATATGCCTAGGGTATCTTCATGTGTATTATAAATGGCTCCACGGAAATACAAAGTTCACCCTATCTCCTCACCATGCTTCTGTTTCAATACAGAAAATAGCAGATTTCTTCAGCTCTATGAACTCCAGAATTTAGTTGAGATAAAAAGCCTCATATCGTTCCATCAGTAAAGGAAGTGCAGTATCTTGAATGAAGTAAAATTCAAGTAACTATCGGTGGTTCATATTATCTTTCATGGCATCTCTAAGATTATTTCAGTTGGGAGAAAGAGAAGAGGCAGGTACTTGTAAAGTTTCTTACAAACACTTGAAATTTTCCTCAGGGAACTTTAAACTTTGCTGCCGGTTTGACCCTTCAGAGAGAGATCATCTTCTAAAAGAACTACAGTTCTTTGCTACAGAACTCTGCATCCTACCAGTGCTGAAAAGCAGTCAGCCCTGGACCTCTCACCAGGTCTGAAGCTTCACCATCTGCATACTAACCGATTTACGCTAAGCGTCTCATTCTGCATCTCTCCTTTTAATAAATGCAAAAGTGTACCTGCTTTGAGAACAGAAAAATTGCTATTCAGTTTCTTCTTGTTTTTTTTTTTTCCAAAAGAAGAGAGAGAAAGTCATAAAAAGGAAAATGACTATTGTTTTTTCTCTTCCATGGCAACTACTTTGTTTGAAAACTTAAATGCCTCATCTACTAGCTGATTGTTATCAATATCTCATACTAACATGGAAGACAGGAAAAAAAAGTAAAGTAAAATTCGGGCAATTTCCATCAAATGTGTACTTATGTTTTTCTGTAACACTAAGATTTCTCCTAAATATTCAAGATAAACACTTTAACGTATTTTCTAATTTTGTAAATGTATGGGATATTATCTTTCGATGCCTTACTACGAAAACTACATCTGTTCCTGTTACACAGTCCTTGCTATGTAAGGCTCCACGAGTTTGTAACAGCTCATTACTTGCATTCTATGAGACTGTGCCATGGTATTAATTTATGTAAGTTTCTTCAAAGTTAGCATACTGATTATACCACTTGTGTATACGCCTTCTCTCTATTTCTGTGTTTGACAGTCTGTTGCTACTCAAAATCAGTAAGCTATTATTGGTATTATGGGTCTTCATTCTACTATATAAATTATTTACTTATTTCTTCTAGTAAGCATCACTTATCAACATTTTTTCTAATAATGGTAAAGACAATGGATAAAATAATAAATGCAATGATAAACTTACACCAATTAGTATTTTTCAAAGCATCTTCAAGTAGCCTATTCACCACAATATTGTCAAAGAAGAGAGTTCCTATTACAGCCTTTTCACAAAAGAAGAACAGACACCTGATATCAACGAGTCTGTCTGAAATCATACAACTCATAATTTTTATACATGTTATAAATTTTTAGAAGAAATTCCATTTCAGAGTGGAAAATTACCATCAGATTAATTTCCAAATAGCAAATTAAAATGTCTAAATATCTAAATATCTAGATACCTAATTACCTAAAGTTGTCTGTTAGAAAGTAAGTTCATAATTTTCCAGAGACATATTTTATTGATTATTAAATTCTAATATTTACCTTCAAATAACTAATTTATCCTCAACATATGTAAAATATAAGTAAGTATGAGCAACAGAGAGACACAGTTTCCCAGAAAACTGCCAGTTTCTCTGGTAGTAACTAGCTGCTTTTTCTTTTTTTTCAGTTCAAAGAAATCTTGGAGCTTGGAGCCTGCTTCAGATTTTGTGTCTCCCTCTCTCTCTGCCCCTCCCCTGCTCACACTCTGTCTCTTGCTCTTTCTCTCTCAAAAGTAAATAAACATTAAAGAAAAAAAAAACTAGTCTGTAATGCTTGGAACTCAGAAATGCAGAAGACTACATCCTGCTCTTGTTTAGATGACAATAAACAAGCAAGAGTGAAGCAGATAATAGATACAGGCAAGCTGCAGTGCACACTACAATGAATTACCAAAAACATTTCCTAAGAGGTAAAATTTGTCACATTCATGTTTAAGTACTCAAATATTTTATATAATAAAAGCTTGAGGATGTTTAATTTCAATGTTTAAACTGGTACAATCCATATTTTCTATTGGTGCACATTTTCTTTTCCTTAAAGTCAGAGGACTCTCTTTCTATGGAATCAAAAATAGAAGTAAGTGGGCTATGCAATTATAATGATAGAATTAGTATAATTATAGCTTTCAAATGTGTACTCAAGATCTTATTTTTAAAAAAAATTAAAATTACATATTTTATATATTGTCATACCCATTCCCAGCAAGACAAACTAAAAAGAACAAATTTTTAAAATATTATCATCAGTAATGGGATGTTTTCTCATATTCAGCTATGTTCTTTTACCTGTCTTTAATGAGGAGAGTCAACAAAAATATCATCTAGATGAGACTACAGACTTACAAAAAATGTGGTCAACATTTATAACAGAGAGATCAATTATCAATAAAATTCCCTACATCTTTTTATTTATAATCTAGCCTCTCAGTTCTGTTTATCTTGTAAGTAAACAGGGCTATTGAGAAGGCTCCTATAGGACTGTACACCCACCCTTGGTCAAGATCACTCTCCCTGGGTAGCAGAGTTGCCTTCAGCTAAAAGCAATAAAGGGTACAATTGGTTCTACGCTCCTAGAATTTTGTAAGGCAAAGAAAAGTGGATCAGGAAGGAGCTGGCATTCTAGCCCTTACAGCAACTTCTCTGTTGTTTCACTTCATTTCAATTCCTTGCTGATATTTACCTTCAAAAGAGTTTTTAAAATAAGAACAGTTAAGTAATTATTTCTCTACATACAATTTTCCTTTAATGGAAGGATCAACCTGTGTATAGGAACTTTTCATTTACATATATACATTCTTTAACTCCTCCTTCAGGTATCAAAATTTGATCAAGAGATGCTCGGTCAATACTTGATGAAAAAAGAAGTAAACTTACTATATGAGCTCAATGAATTATTGAATTATTCAACTCTAGAATTAGGGGTAAATTGACAGATGTGTTATAAGGTAGGATACACCTCACCCTTAGAAAACCTCACTGAAAGCCTCTCCAGCCAATCTGGAGAGGGGTATTGTCTGACGGATAAAAGAGGAAACCTAATATCAGACTCATTCTCGGAGAATAACATGAACAAGGGTATTGTAATGGTTGTTTTCCAAACAAGTTAAAGCTGACAGTCAGTAAAGAGACTTCAAGATAAAGTACTGATCATAGAATTTGAGTTTGCAGTGTATGAATTCATGAGCTTATACAGCTGTTTTTCTTACTGCACTTAACAGGAACCCTATCCTTGCAGTCACATAAAAGACATGCCAGTATCTTGGGGTGCCTGTATGAGTCAGTTGGTTAAGGGTCTGACTTCGGCTTAGGTCATGATCTCACAGTTCCTGAGTTGGAGACCCGCATCTGGCTCTGTGCTGACAGCTTAGAGCCTGAAGCCTGTTTCGGACTCTGTGTCTCCCTTGCTCTCTGCCCCTCCTCCCCCTCAAAAATAAATAAACATTTTAAAAATTAAAAAAGGAGGAGGAGAAGAAGAAGAAGACGAAGATGACAACGGTGACGACAGACAACAACATGTCAGTATCTCAAATGGCAGAGACTGAAGGAACTGTGAAAGGAAGGTCTGAGCCAGTGCTGGTGTTTAATGGCAGCAGTATAGGTTTAATAAGTAAATCAACAGTTCCTCAAAAGGCTATGTTGAACACAAAGAGCTTTCTAGGGCTAAAGATCACCTTGAAAATCTCATCAGCATATTGCAGAATGGGGGCAAAACCTTTCTACTTTTTTCTTATTGCATTGAAAAGAGGGATAATTAGGCTATTTTAAATGTGTTTATAGATGATATAGGTAGATAAGGGACAGATACACAGATATACATACAGATAAATAAAAATAAGAAGAGTTGAGAAGTATAAGGAAAAAGGAGGGCAACTAGTGAGAAAACAGGAAATGTGCTTAATTTTTTTTTTTTATTGTGAAAGGAAGTCACAGAATTATACCAAAGCTCTGGACTAACTTCCTGTTAAATATGATTATGCCGTTTAAGTACCTCACCTTACTTCAGGTTTTGAATTACTCACTTATAATCGATTTCTTAAAGTTGCAAATATGGCTGACCCTCAAGAGTTGGAGCTTCTTAATAACAACTGGAGTTATACAATCCACTTACTTCAACACCTTAATTTAGCCCCACTTGAAAATGAACATTATTCACCTTTTGAAACAAGGTTTGAGAGGAGTTCAGTTTTTGATAGAGGAGAAAATTAATAATAAAAACTGTATCATGTGAAAAATTAATAAAGATCTCAAATAACAAATACATGCATTAACACATACCCTATTTGTTTATTTTCAAAGGAACAAGCTAATAATGTTACTAAGTAGATAAATACAAGAAAATCTGCAATACTCATCCACTATATAAGAATCATGAGATAAATATATTTTTTAGTCAGACCACAAACTGTTGTTTCTATAGGGACTTTTGAAAATAAATTACTACATGTATTCAGAAACCATTAAAATTCAATAGCAAAATAATTATAAACATTAGAATATCACTAAATAATATATTACTTGTGTATGCAAATTGAAATTTATGTATAATAAATTAGATAATAAAAAGAGAATGCATAGCTTCCTAGGGAGGAACAAAAGGAAGGTTTTTATGGGTATGATATTAACATTTCACTGGGAAATATTTTAGAAAAATAGTCTATGGAAACAGAAATGTTCACAATAAAGTGATTAGTTATGGTTTCCTTAACAAACAAACAAAAATAAAAAGCACAAACAATGAGAGAATTACTTTACACTGAAAGATAAATTTCAATATCAAAAAATAAATAATTGGCAGCTGTAGATTTTTTTAGAGTATAAAATCCTCTCATGCTAAAATTTTGTTTTTCCTTTTTTGCTTTTTTAATTTTTGAAGCAAATAGTCTTCATTTATCAACAGAACCACAAGGCTTTAAGTTAAATGTATAATCTGGTATAATACTGAAATCCATAAATATTATACCAATATGTTCTATTTCCTACTACACCATACTCAATAGGGAGAAGACACAGACACAAACTTTTCCCTCAAAACATAATCAACAAAAATTAGTAACTTGTGTTTGGAGTTTATATTTGGCAGTATTTCTGAATGCTGCCTGGTGGAAGATAAAGGGACAAATGACACCAAAGATATAACCTTTCATGTGCTCAGGGAAACAGAGCAGCGACCATGACTCAAAAAGTGCAATAATTGTACAACATGTTTCTTCCTGCCCAGAAGAACAGAAGCGGTATCAGCACACTCTGAATTTCTTTCATCCTAAATCTTTTCCTGTAACAGGAATGATGCCCTTGCACAGGGGCCATATGAGATGAATAAAATATTTATTCTTCAAATACTGAAACTACAAAGAGAGACAGAGAGAGAGACAGAGAGACAGGGAGAGAGAGAGGGAGAGAGAGAGAGGGCTTTTTCTTACAGTACAAGAAACCAGATTCTACTACCTTTTTTCATTCTAAACTTAGTCCAAGCATCTACATTCAGAATTTGTTGCCAATGTGCCCTGATTCATTGTACATTTTCAGTCTCTGACTTTCAATTTCATACCTGCCCTTTCAGAGATACATACCTGTTCATTAATTTGGCAGATGTTTATTGAATGCATTTTATGTGCTGGGCAAAAATGGTGAAAACAAACCTGGTTCCTGCATTCATTAAGCTTAGTCTCATCATCATGAAATCCCATTAATTTTTAATGATGCCCTTAAATAAAGATTATTTTATTTTATTTTTACTTTATTTTCCTTTGCCTCAAGTATCATCTTCTATGTCTTCCTAAAATCATCTCTTCTTTTAAAGCCTCCCTCAGTAGATACTATTTTGTTTTGAACACTTTAACTAACCACTAATGAACAGTTAGTTCACTTGCCTTTTCGTGCAATAAAATTTTAAATTAAATTTGGGTCAGAGGATTGTTAAATCCTTTCCAGTGCTATTCTCCAGATGAGAAAACATAAAGTAACTAGAGATAAAATAAGTAAGAATTTTATATAAAGTAATACTTTTCATTGTAATTCTCACTCATGATTCTTGCAGTTATACCAAAATTGAGAAGACATCTTATAATCTCTTTAAATGGAGTCTACAAATTGTCTCTCCTAATTGTGAACACCAGCAGGATATCAGTCTTGTGAGGTGGTCAGGGTACAGAGCTGTGACTGAGAGAGGCTCTGTAGGCAGAGTGCCTTGAGGAAAAGTCCATTTTGTAATCACAACCTGGACCTAATTATATACAGGGGTCAAGGGCAGGCCACCCCAAGTGGGCTACTTTGGCATGAAAATTATTTTGAGCCAAAGGCAATGGAGACCCTTTAGGCTCAAGAGAAACTTTTGTCCTTCCCTTAACCACAGAGAAGAATCTAAACTGGGGGGGTCTTTCCCAGAATAAAAGTTATTACCGTAGATAAATTTTATGAGTGACCTATATGTATGGCAAGGCAAACATCTAATTACCAAACATATGCCCTTCTTATTGCCCTGTGAATTGCCGTCCTCCCCTTTGAAGTCCCAGATCCCTACACGCCTGGCCTTAGCTCAGGATAACATATATACCTTGTTCACCTGTCTTTGGAATTTCCTAGTCTGTGCAGATTCCTCACACAAACAAAATTAAATTCTTCTTCAGACAAATGGGAATAATAATGTTATCTACCTTGGAGAGATGTGAAGATTAATAAGAAGATTCATGTAAATATCTAAAGGCAGCTTCTAACTTGTGAGTAAGCCACTGTTAACTGTCAGTCCTCACCATAGTAATGTGACTCATTTCCACTGATTTTAGCAGAAGTCATTTGTTTGGGGACATTCTGCCTCCAGGATCCATTAAACTGGACATCTTCAAATATGTTTATACAACAAATAGTAACTATTTTACAGTAGAGAAATCATCTAGCAGGTGCAAAATTACTTCACTGCAAGAACAGTAACAGAGACCAGGACTCAGATGTTGAAACACCCGCCCTCCAGTCATTGGGTGACACACAGTAAAGCTTAATTTTAAACCATAGTAGTAAATGATGTAACAGTCTATGAGCAGAATAGATCAACTTAAAAAATAAATTATCTTGATTATTGGTCAATAAATTAAAAAGTTGACCCCATGACAAAAATTCCTCTGAGTGACAGAAAACAGAACAAGGGTGACAGTAGAGAATCAGGCTATTTCATGCAAAAAGTCCTATTAGGCGAATGTGGACAAATAACATGGTCTTATTTGCCTTGCAAACAAGAAGCTACTTGTGCCTAAGTGACTCATCAAGTCTGGAGCAATGGGGCTCCTTCCAGATTAATCTGGTTGAGTTCTGTGATGAATCCTCACCCTGGGCTCAGAGATGCTGTTTCTCAGAGACACTGAAAGGCTCATGTCTTCCTCCTCTGAAATATCAACTCAGTTTTGGTGTCTTTAAAGTGCTTCCATAGCAATGGACATGTTTACAGTGATGGTGCCTTGCACCAGTTTTTTTTCATGTTATTGTTCATACCTAGGATGTATGAGCTTGATCTTTTGTTCTTACTGATAGGAACAGTGTGCTGGAGAGAGAGCCAAGAGTATCATTTAGAGTTCTCTTAATCCCTTTTGTTAGTAATTATGAAATTCTAGTTAGAAACCAGATATTGTAAAAAAAGAAAGAATTCCATCTTTATAATTCCAAATTTAATAATAATATTTCACTAAACTCTTTACAGTGAGCTATCATTACTTCTCTTAGTTTACGCAGTGACCACTTCTATTATGCCCCATCACTTTTTTGGTCTCTTCTAATCTTATGCCCTTGGTTTGTGATTTTGTTTCTATCTTCTAGCATAGCCACCATATATTCAAAATGTTTAGTCTGAATTATCTTGCCCATTCTACATCTCTTTCTATGTATTAAAAATGTTTCAGGGCACCCGAGTGGCTCAGTTGATTAAGTGTCTGACTTCGGCTTAGGTCATGATCTCATGGTTTGTGAGCTGGAGCTCCGTATTGGCATCAAGCTCTCTCTGCAGTCAGCAGCACAGAGCCTGCTTCAGATCCTCTGTGTCCCTCTCTCTCTGCCCCTCCCCCACTCTCTCTCTCACATGTGCACTCTCTCTCAAAAATAAACATACATTTAAAAAAATGTTTCAAAGGTTACAAGTTTTACCCTTCCTTGCTCTGGTAAGGGCTTTATAGCCATGTTATCTGTTTAATTTTGGACTATTCTTTCTTTTTCCTGCCCTCTTGTCACTGAAATCTCTTGTTTTCATTATCCTTTCACTGGCATTATCACACTCTCCATTTACCTCAGGTTATTTCTCCTTTTATGGCATGTTATTTGTTTGTACTAAAAGTCAAGCCCTAACCCATATTCTGAATGTGTTAAGTAGTGGCTTTCACTGGAAAACATTTGTGGAGCAACTATTTTGAATCATTCCTTAAAAAAGATTCTGAAGATATATTAAAAAACAAAAGACAACAAAACACCTATGGCCCTGTCCTTTGGCTCAAAGTACAATAAAAAGGAGACTACAACTTGTAAATAAATAATTACAGGTAGCATTAAACAGGAAAGTTTTGCATGCCTTAGGAAGACAGTGGAGAAAAGGAGTATGGGTTAGATAATATTTGAACGGACTCTTGACCTACAAATAAAAACTTAATGAATGAGTAAGAAATTACAGGGACTGGGAATGCAGCATTTGAGATAGTGGGGCTAGCATGTCCAAAGGCTCAGAAGTATAAAAAAGCTTCACGTGTTGAGGTCTATGTGTAGTAGAAGAACAGGAGGGTGGAAAACAAGGTTGGCAAAGGTAAATGGGAATCAGATACATGAAAAACCTCATATGTGATGCTTATGAAATTTCTTCCTGGGCACTCTGATCTGTCTTTGAGGATTTTAGGCACAGGTGATATCCACAGTATAAAGATAATTATTGGGACACAGTATGGAAAATGGATTAGAGGAGGTTGAAAAATGATTCAGAATTAATGGGCACTAATTATAATAATCCAGGCAAGAAATAATAAGAGCCTGGATCAAGGCAGTGAGAATAGTGATAGATAAAAAGGTAAAATAGAGGTGATTTTTAAAGAAAGGTCATCAGTAGGCTCAGTAACTATAATTGGGAAGAGAGATACGGTGAGGAAGGCAGTTCATAAAGTATCCTTTGATTCAGGCTTAGTCCAGAGTGGATGGCTGTGGCCTTCATTTACATACATTTAATCCTTTACAGTGTTGAGAGAATGCTAAATATCACTATAAAAATAACAAAGCTCTATAACTTCATTTATCTTACATAATGTAAATATAGTTCCAAAACAAGATACCAAAGACACATCTCCTCTGTTTTCCCTTGAAGTAAGATCTCAACTCACAACTCTAAGATAAAAAAAATAAAAAGTTAAAATTAAAAAGCTTTGAAGTGTAAGACACTTGCTCAATGTCACTTACTTAGTAAGCAGGAGAACTAGAAATCCAATCTAATTATTGCCTAGGCATTGTTCTTCTAATCATAGGGACTACATACAGTTGCACAGGTTGTTCACTGCACAAAAGTACAAGGGCAAGTGAATAGATAGGAGATTAATTTCAGTCTATGATCCACTGGCTTAGCCAGGCACACTGACCCAACCCTGAATATAAAATTTCAAAGAACTGCCTTTCCCTAATTCATAAAAAAGTCTTTCTGATACCAAGCTGTGTAACTTTGGAGCTTCTTAGAGGGGTCAATAGTTCAAATTTGCACAAAGCCATCTATGGTCTTGAGGTGGCCCTCTTTATCTGTTGTAATTTAAGAACTTTCTCTGTTTAGGTACAGGTTGATCTGCTTTGGCAAACAGTAAAGGGAAACTACCCCAAAGTTGGAAACAAGAAAAGAAGGGGTAGGAGTAACTCTGAATTGTGTACAGTTTATATGTATTGGGTTCAAATTTTCCTGTTCTCAATTCTAAATGGTAGCTACATCCTCAAATTAGAACACATAGGCAACTGATAATAAAACTGTAGCTACTCTAGTGTGACTAAAATTAATTACAAGATAAATATACTATATATTGATATATATTGCTCTTTGGAGGCATGACTGTCCTGAAAGTGGAGCAAAAATCCACACCCAGGGCACAGCTCTAGAGCGTATGCATACAGAATATGACTCAGATATGACAAAGAATAAAATTCCTTTTCCTGACACCATATAGATTTTATTTTATATTAACTACAAATTTATGACTATATTCAGGCTGACCTTCAATATTTTCCATAACAATTTTTAGTCATGGTAAATGATAAATTATAAGCAGAAAAGTGATTTCATCTATAATGATGCAAATATTTTATTTTTAATATAGAACTATAATCTCTAATTCTATACTGAATAAAAAATCATAATCATATGCAATATTATGCAAAAACTATGAAGTTGTCCTTTTTCATATCATAATAATATATGAGGCTATTAGTCACCAACCTTACAAGAATATACATTTTTTTTTCTATTTGTGACACACCTCTAGCGTCTTTGGAGTTTCATACCTAATAAATACTGATCCACATACTTAGTTATATACATGTAAGGGTCAAATAATTGGATAGAGAAACATATTTAGAGAGCTTACTCTAGATTTATGTTAATTAAAATTTTTCTTATTTTATTTTATAATAATACTATTCAGATTAGACACTCCAGAGGGGGAATCATCACCAAAAGTTATACTAATTCTGCAGGGGACAAGATGGAAATAAGAAGACTATTCCTTAAGAAGCCCATTTCTGCCTGAATTTGAGTGGGTCTGTAACTTGCTTTGGACAACAGAATGCAAGCAGGCATGACATGAGTGAAATTTTAAAAAGTATTTAGGTGCTTTGGTTGGCTTCCTGCATTCTTACTACTTGCCATTAGACAACCACTCCATGAAAGATAAAAACCCATGAAGTAAATATGAATTCAAGTAATAGCCTGTGGTTAAGACCAGCAAACTATCACAGGAAGAGGAGCCACCCAACTGGGCCCCGTCTAGATCTATACACCAGTCCATCTGCTACATGTGAGCAAAGAACTGTTTCTTGTTTTTAAGCTGGGAAGTTTGTCACTATTTGTTACACAGCATGAGTTTGGCAACAGCAGACTGATATGGTAGCCATATAACCTTAAACAACATATTAATTTCTCTGGATCTCACTTTCCTCATTTGTACTACAGAAAAATGGTTGGTACATGATGATAATACCTAAGTTCAATGGTTGTTGTGAAAAGCAAATGAGATAAAATATGTAAAATCACCAGCAGAGTTCCTTAACTATCTAAATTCACATAACTAGTTTAATGGGCAGGTTGCCCCTTCTCTGCTCCATATAAACACTACTATGCATTATCCTTTTGCCTTAATAAGTCTCATGACAAAACCTAAAATCATTAGGGTGGGTAAGTAAAAAACTTCCCTCACTTACATGCATCATTCTCAAATTAAAGAACTTTTTATAATGATATTTTCCCATCTACTTACATGGTTGACTTATTCTCTGAGATATGCTGTGTTTTAAAATATTTAGGATAATTTCTAAAAAATTTATGATATTGTATTTATTGCTTTTTGCAATTACCTTTATTTTTTTTAATTATTGTTATTTTGATGTTTGTTTATTTTTGAGACAGAGCCAAGCAGGGGAGGGGCGGAGAGAGAGGGAGGAGACACAGAATCCAAAACAGGCTTCAGGCTCTCAGTTATCAGCACAGAATCCAACAAACCTGTGAGATTATGACCTGAACTGAAGTCGGACGCTTAACCGACTGAGCCACCTAGGCACCCAGGCACTACCTTTAGAAAAATCTAACATGTTAATGTCAGATATGCCTATTATTTAATCTTAACTCTAGCTTGAACCTAGAATGCTCAATAAAGTACATTTAAAAGATATTTTTAATTAAAGTGATTTCTAACTGATACTTGAGGATAAAACTTAAGAATTTAGGAAACATAAGGAATGACAAAAGCCTAGACATTTTTTAAGTCTTAATTTATTACAATACATTTAATGAATGAATTCTACTTCTATTCAAATTTTTAAAAAATAATTATTTTAACTTCTGTAAGTATATGAGAAAATTTAAAATACATTAAAAAGAAAAAATATTGTATGGAATAATAAACACATCTTTAACAATAGTAAGTTTTCTGATGTATATAGATAGTGCATTCAGACTACTTAAGGACTGTTTTGTTGCTTGCTTTTACTTCCTTTCATCACATCATAGGTATTGATATCACCTATGAAAAAAGGGAACTTACTCCTCATTCCCCAGTAAACTAAGAGCAATACAATTTGCTAAACTTCTAATTTTATGGACTTCATAATTGTAAATTAAACTTTTATATTAACAACAGCAAACAGTGGTTCAGAGGACTAGCTCTAGAATTAGGTATCTTTGCCCCTTATAAGCTCTGCTCCCTTGTAAAGTTATTTAGCTAAGAAGTACTTTGAGGGGACCTGGGTGGCTCAGTTGGTTAAGCATCTGACTTCGGCTCAGGTCAGTGGTTTGTGAGTTTGATCCCTGCTTTGGGCTCTGTGCTGACAGCTCAGAGACTGGAGCCTGCTTTGGATTCTGTGTCTCCCTCTCTCTCTGCCCCTTCCCCACTTGCACTCTGTCTCCCATTCTCAAACTAATAAATAAACATTAAAAAAAAAAAGAGGAAGCACCTTAGTTCCCATATCTCTAAAATGGGGGGTTAGGGGATAGTAATACTGTCTTTCTTATTTAAACAATGTGAAGTTAAATGAGTGTAATGTAATTAGAGCCTGGCAATTTGAAGTAGAAAATAGTATTATTACTCACAGGGAATTTCACAAAGGGGACATTATTACTTATATTAATATATAATAGAACTCGATTACTCCAGGTAAACATCTCTGGCTTTTGGATTCATCTAGAATGACAATCCCTGTAATATTTCAATTTTAATGGCATGCCCATTGTGAAACTAACATTTAGTAGACCTACTCTTGGCCCCTCACACCCACAAGTATCTTTCAATTGTTACATAAATATAAAGACCTTTTTAGTCTTTTCTTGCCAATAGGATAGAGATCAAATAGCCTACAGGGATGATTTGGCCCCTCCACTATTCTCTATCAATTTTCAATCCTTCCCTTACTATTCAAGTCTGTTTTTCAGCCTCACAAATTTTATTTCAGTTTCTTAAAGGCACATATTTAAAGGAATATTTCCTCTTTGCCTGATGTGCTCCATAATTCCCTCATTCTGACCACTCCCTTGCCACTATGTCACCCCAATTAAGTGAACTCCTCCATTCTTCATGGCTCAGCTCAAGTCAACTCAAGGAAAATTTACTTGAAATCTGTCCTCATCCCTGCCCCCACATAGAGCCCTTTCTTTTCTTCACTTTTCTTTATGTCTTTATTTTATTTTTTGAGAGAGAGACAGAGTGTGAGGGGGGAAGGGGCAGAGAGCAAGGGAGACACAGAATCTGAGGTGGGTCCAGGCTCTGAACTGTCAGCACAGAGCCTGACACTGGGCTCAAACCCACGGACTATGAGATCACGACCTGAGCCAAAGTTGGACCCCCAACCGACTGAGCCACCCAGGCTCCCCACATAGAGCCCTTTCTGAAAGCACTGAAGGGGAACAGAATTTGCCGCCTCAAACTATGCCTTTTTGGCAGAATTATCTTAGGCTGATTGTTTTTGACAAGCTGCAGACATAGGAGAAGCTCTGAAAATCAAGTGGAAGTTATCCTTTTGTAGGTAAATTTACATTTATAAGGGAGATCTCCATTCGTAAGTATGTCTTCTTCTTTGTACCTGGGAAGAAGGATAAGTAAATCTCTAGAAACTGCTGTCAATAGGGAAGGCAGTGATTTAAATGTCCATAACAATCAAAACCTTGTTAACTATGCTTTTCCTAGAAACCTTCCATAATTGGCTTTCCCCTCCCTCCCAACATCCTCTGTCTTTTGCTGAAGAAGATATTTAAGGTGCTGGCTTGGGCCATTTTAGAGAGTTATTCAGTTTTCTGGGGTATCTCTCTTGTATATAGGAGGCAGACATGTTTTTAAATTCCTGTCTTTTTCCTATTAATCTTTTATTATGGGGGTTGGGGAGTGTCGCAGCCAAGAACCTAGAAAGGTAACGGAAAAATTATTTTTCCTCCTTGACAGCATCCATTACATTGACTTTCAGCTTACATTCATTACCTGATTACTGTTTATATTCCCTGACAGATCACCAAGCTTGGTATCAAAACACAATTTTTTGCTAAAATAGGTTCTCACATATATTTATGGAATTATACAAATTTATCTTTTACTTCCCACATCACTCATTATTTTGCACACAGCATGCACTCAATGCGTTTCCAGCAAGCACTGAGTGAGCTCCTACTATGTGCAATATTCTAGACCCGGCATAGAGCAGTGAACAAAAGACACAAAATCCTTGCCCTGATGGATTTGATATTCTATTTGAATGAACAGCTGCTTGACAATTGTTCCTGGCTATAAAAAAGAATTTATAATAATCAAACTAAAGCTAAGCCTCACAGAAACTAAGGGAAAGACTATTTTTTTCAGATTAACAGAAAAGTTTTACTAATATTTCTATAAGGTTTTATTAAATATTTCTGTGTGATTTTACAAAATAAGTTTTAACTGCTTCTACAGTATACTCTATATGTTGTTGTATAGTCAAAATTAGACAATCACCTCAAATCCTATAGAGACTAGAGCCTAAAAACATGTGATGACCAGAGCAAATGAATATAACCTGAAATAGAGTCAACCAGAAAAAATCTATCCTGTTTCAACTAATTATTTTTTAAAGCATTTTTAACTTTCTAGTGGATTAAAGAGTTTTGAAAATATCCTTCCTTTTGCCACTGGCGAACAGGCACATTTCATATGAAAAACCCAATTTAGCATCTAAGTACAATGTCCCTTGAATGTATCTAAATGCCCCCTCTGACATAACAAAAAGTTAAATACAGATATTTTAGCTTATTTTAACACAGCATTTTCCCTAGAAACTCAAAATTAATTAGCAATGCGTGCTTTTTTCCCTTACACCATCCTTGAGTATTTAATAAAAACAACAGTTTTTCTCCTCTTTTTAAAATTTTTTTAAGTTTATTTATTTTGAGAGAGAGAGAGAGATGGAGAGAGAAGTAGAAGGGGCAGAGAGAGAGAGGGAGAGAGAATCCCAAGCAGGCTCTCCACTGACAGAGCAAAGCTAAAGGCCCCAACATGGGGCTCCAACTCACAAACCCTGAGATAATGACCTGAGCTGAAATCAAGAACTGGACGCTTAACCAGCTAAGCCAACTAGGTGTCCCTCTTCCCATTTTTAAATGAAGAAAGTTTATAATAATTATGTGACCTCTTCTGGCCCTTTGAGGTGAGCTAATTTCTGTCCCTTGAAAAAAAATTTATCAATAAAATTTACAGACCAGTTTCCTGGAACTAGATGAGCATTTCTTTCATCTATACTTTAAACACAGAATAGCAAGTCAGTCTTTTTATGATGAACTACCTATCTATCCTTCATGACTGCTTGGTATTACATTTCAGTTTTTTGAATACCGACTTAGAATCACACTGTTTGCCAGAATGTTATTCCTCATTGTTCAGGTTTCCTCTTATATCAGAGACCTTCAAACTTTTGGAGCTGAAGGCAAACTTAAAATCCATCAGTCCATATACCTGTAATCAAGTTTCCTTTCAAATGTGAAGTACTTTTTAATAACAAAATAGTATTTTCTTTGAGCATCTCAGCTGTTAGACAGCCATGCGTTCCTTTCATACACATTCCCTAATCAGATCCTCACTGTTCTAACGCAAGGTATTTACAGTCCAGTCAGGACTGCAATCCTTCTCTTATTTCCCTGTCCAAATTCCTTTCAATTTTCTTGTATGTTATTTAAAAACTTCAGGACACCTAACCATATGTTTTTACATTTTCAAAACTCAGATTCATGGTAAACATGTATCTTGGAATTTTCAATGACTAAAGTGCAGAGAGCAACCAAATATTTGCCTGTCCCCTATTATCTTTAGAGAGAAATTGAAAAAGGTATTAAGAAGTCACTTAGGGGCACCTGGATGGCTCCAGGGGTTAAGTGTCCAAATTTGATTTCAGCTCAGGTTATCCTCTCATGGTAGGTCAAGCCCGGCATATGGCTCTGCACTGGGCATGGAGCCTGCTTAAGATTCTCTCTCTCCCTTTCACTCTGCCCCTCTCCCCAACTTGTGTGCACACAAACTTGCTCTCTCTCTCAAAAAAATGTCTTTGCCGCTAATACTTTCTTTTTTTAAGTAGGAAACTTTCATCTGATGAAATTTAGCACTTGTAAATTACTTGTTTTTCTTTTATTTAACATTAGCTGAGCTCTCAGTATGTTTAAAATTGAAAGAAAGAAAAAAAAAAGATGTGCTGCGCATAGCTTCTATTCTTGGCTATGTTCCTGAAATGCTGTAACGATGGGTCAGGCCTTAAAGTCCTTTTAACCTGAAGTAAAAATAGTTTCTTGACATTTGTGTTATGTTGTTAATGAATTGCAGGGGTTTTTTAGTGGATAAATAAATTTGTCTAGTTCATCTATTTTAAGATGGTCCAGCTCATCTGTACTAGGGCAAGAAGTTTAACTGGGATTTAGGTTAAGTTCTGGAAAACCAAAAATTAACAAATGATATAATATAGTCATAGAAACATCTTCCTACTTTAGGACTTCAGAAAGCCAACCTAAACAACCATTAAGGTATACTCCATATATACTGCATAAGTAGCCATAAATTTACACTTATGTGTCCACAGGAGATGAAGAAATGAGATTGCTCTGCAGACTCTAGTCCCACCCTAACTCATGTTCTCTTACAGGATCCTTTGGCTTGGAATGGAACCTGGGAAAGAAATAGGACCATTTCTCTACTACAGGGAATGCTGTAGGGTTGGTCTTAAAGGCCTAAGGCCTCCTACCTCCACTGCTAAAGTTGCTCTGTAGCCAAGGCTCATGAGGAGCTCCAGAATGAAGTCCCAGCAAGATGCTGACATGAAACTATTAAGTCTTTAATATTTGGAAAAAGTGAACAATACTTTGGAGAGATGTTTCACCAATTAAATATTTCTAATTTTTGAAAAAAAAAGGCAGCCCATCTGTGTCTGAAAGCTGCTACTTATTGTAGGATAGGAGAGGCTCTGTCAGACTGCAGAAGAGTGTGGAAACTGGGAAAGAAAGATGACCTAGCACAGATCCAGAGTTAGGAAAGATCCAAAATACCAAGTGAACATGTGCTAGTCAATTTTTAGTGTGAGGATTCATTCTTATATATTTTGTAACTGTTGGCATTCCATATATCATCCTATAGGTTTTATTATTATAGGCTAATCAATTGCAAGTATTTGAAAACCTTGCCCTGTATGACTAACGTCTTACATCAGTATTGTCCAACAGCAGCCACTGGGGACATGTAGTTATTGAACACTTGAAACGTGACTAGTATGACTGAAGAACTTCATTTATACTTGTTTAATGATTTCATGAATTTTAACTGAAATAAAAATCTAATACTTAATGTAGCTATTATAAAAATTAAATATTTTAACAACAATTTGGGTATGTGATTCTCCTTTTTCAAATATAAATTTTGTGAAACCTTAAATACAGATAGAGTATCTGTGATGAAGATTTAGCATCTAGATTGGATTGAGATGTGCTAACTCCTTTTACTAAAGTAAAATATACACAAGGTTACAAATACTTAGAATAAAGCTTAGAATGTAATATGTATTATTAATAATCTTATACTGTTAACTTTTTAAATGAGAATATTTTTGACATATTGAGTTAAATAAAACTAAATTATTGTCCCAGCTTTCTTGGGGTATAATTGACAAAATTATAAAATATTTAGTGTATAATGTGGTAATTTGATATTTGATACAAACATTTGAAAAGGTTCTTTCCCCATCCTCCATTGAGTTAATTAACACATCTCTCACCTCACATATTTACCTTCTGTTCTGTTGTGGTGAGAATATGTCAGTTCTACTTTCAGAAAATTTCAATTCTACAATACAATATTATCAACTACAGTCACCATTAAAATATATTAATAAAATTAATTTAGCCTATTTCTTTTTATGTTTTTAATACAGCTACTAGAAAATTTTAAATTACACATGCAGTTCACATTAAATTTCTATTACATAGAACTGCCTTAGACAATAATAAATCAGTTACTGTGTCAAATGCAAGGGCTCTTGATTTAGCATTTTATGTTGCTTCAAAATTATAATATCATCTTCAATCAATGAGTCATATCACTTACACTAAGGCAAACTGGTAGTGGTATTGTAAAAATTCTTGTAATTGCTTACAAAGCATTTTAAGAGGATTATGTGTGTTCACATAAGTATTTGAATAACCAAATTGTTATTCTCTCATCTTTTCCTATTGCTCATTTTATTGGCCCACACAGATAAAATTCTATAGGCTCTTTAGTATAAATCTATTTTGTATTATCTCCCATTTCACCACAGAGAAAATACCTAACCATTTAAATCCTTCTGCAATTATATTATTGGGTAACACACACGCCGCTCACTCCCTTGTCACAGAAAGACAGAACCCGACTGATTAGAGACATCTGAAACATATATTTTGAAAAGGAAACATCCTCTGAGTTCACCTACTTACAGAAAGAAATAAGAATTACTCAAATATTCTTTTCAAAATATCTGTTACTCTTGGGGTAACTCTTAATGGCAAAAAATATCAATAATAAAAAAATTAAATGCTAAAAAAGCCAGATACTCTCCAAATCTAAAAGTTATCACTTAGATTCAGTTTAAATACTAAATTAGGGGTTCCTGGCTGGCTGAGTCAGTGGAGCATGTGACTCTTGATCTCCGGGTTATAGGTTTGAGCCCCATTTTGGGTGTAGAGGTTACTTAAAAAAATAAAAATCTTTAAAAAAAAAAGAATTAAATTAGAGTTATGATGCTCTAATTATAAGCTGCCAAATGCTGATTTTGAGTTATTGCACAGCAAAATATCCACAATCTGAGCATCTCCTACAAATGGTCCATTAAAAAAAAGGGACATACTATGATTAATTGCTCCCTAATTAGGTAGGGCTTAGCATGGTATAGTGATAATATATTTATGTTCCATTTTTAATTTATATGGAAGAGGAAGAGAGTGCCATAATACATAAAAAAATTAAAAAGCATAATACATAAAAAGTATCTGTGCCTCATAATTTATACATATTTACTTATTAATTTATTATGTATATATACATACATATATATACATACACACACATATATATACACACACTAAATATACCACTAACAAACATTTTGCAAAAGTTTTGAGAAAAATGTAATCAAATGCAAGTACAAAAAAAGGGATAAATTTCAAGTTTATAAAGGCTGGTTCAAAACCTCTAAAAATAAGTACAGGCTAAGTAATCTAGAATTTATGGGAGAATCTCACTCCGCAGAACCCTATGCAACCATAGCAATGCTTCCTAAACTACTAAAGCAGATGAATCAAGAAAATCATCTACTGAAACAACTTAAAAAGCACAAGGTCTTATTTTATTGTTGTTTTAAAATCTGATGCTTGCA
This sequence comes from Cryptoprocta ferox, assembly GCA_028646485.1. Taxonomy (NCBI): domain Eukaryota; kingdom Metazoa; phylum Chordata; class Mammalia; order Carnivora; family Eupleridae; genus Cryptoprocta; species Cryptoprocta ferox. Next base: position 58,191,605 of record CM053572.1, read on the forward strand.
CAAATTTTATTTACTCTATTAAGTAAACAACTTAATTCTATTACTTTTCTCTTTAAATCTTTACTTCAGGGTAAAGATTTTATTTATTTAGCACAAGCAGGGGAGGGGCAGACAGAGAGGGAGACAGAATCCAAAGCAGACTCCAGGTCCAGGCTCTGAGATGTCAGCACAGAGCATGATGTGGGGCTTGAACACAAGAACTGGGAGATCATGACCTGAGCCAAAGTTGGATGCTTACCCAACTGAGCCACCCAGGTGCTCCACCAAACATTTCTATTACAGGCCAGATAATAAATATTTTAGGCTTGAGGGTCAATACTGTCTCTGTAGATATTACTCAACTCTGCTGTTGTAATGCAAAAGCAGCCAGAGACAGTACAGAAACTAAAGGGTTTAGCTGTGTTCCAATAATTTTATTAACAAAAACAGGCTGTGGGAGCTGATTTGGCCCTAAGGCCATAGTTGACTGAACCTGCTCTATGTGACTGAACTATTTCATTTTGCTTATCATGATATTTTCATGAGTACTCTCCTGAAGTCAAGAGTATGGTGAAGATTTTTGGTTTTGCCTGCTTTGCTTCCATTCCTTGTCTTAATAGATCCCTGATATTCCTTGGAAGTCCTGCCTTTCCACTAGTCTCCATGTTTTTAGTGGCTGTTAGGGCGACTCAGAGAGGATGAGATGAAGTAACCAGGGCATCGGAGACAATGACAGTTATTATAGAACTTTTGTGAAACTCTCAGAGACAAAGCTCATCCTCTTTCTAGTAGGTTTGAAACTAGTAAGATATATGTCTACTGCCACTGATAACCATCATGCTTCTGTATGGGGAAAGCCTTGGAGAATGAAGAGATGAAATGAGGGATGAACTAAGACTGCAACCTGAAGGCGTTTTTTAAACTTCTAGATCCTGCTGTGTCTGCAGACAGAAAGGTATCCATTACATAACATAATACGTTTTGTTCTTCCTTTGAGCTAGTTTTCTATCTTTTGCATGCAAAAAGTACTAACAAAAATACTTTTCAGAAGTTACGATATCTTAATGCTTCTAAGTCCTAACTTTGAGACAAGCTGTACAGGTGGGATTTGGCTTCTTCATTTACTATATCTAGGAGACCAAAGATTTTAACATTGTGGCCTTTTGTCCACATGTTCTGTCTAGGGAGCATTCATTATATGAATAGAAGGAAAATAGTAAAACTTTAAACCTCTTCATATCTCATCAACTACAAGGTTCTATTTTTATCTGTTCTCTTATTGGAAAGGTTACTCATCTCACACTGCTCTAAATAATTTACAGATCTTGTACCATGTAGTAGAGGATAAAAACTGAATGCGTACAAGAGGGAAGAAATGGTATGCTTCATTTGGGAATAGCTAATTGACATTTCCAGTAATATTTGCCTTTAATTTTATCATAATGCATTGTGCCCACATCATTAATTACAGTAACTAAAACCATGTGCCTGTGACTTTTCTATTGATCTTTTTTAGCTAAATATACACAACCATATTTTGGCTTTTTTTCCCCCTATAATCTCAGATACAATCTAGCAGCTTTTAAAGAGAGGATTGGATTAATACTGGAGAAAAATCTAGTCACATTAAGGTCTAAAATCTAAAAAGAGTGATTATTTAATTTGATTTCACATGTTATACTAGTCTATCTTATAATCATCTTTGTATTTACCCTTTCAGCCAACATTAAACTGCAGTTTTCTTGAAGGTAGATATGTGTCTCATCAGTTTTAGCCATTGCAGGGCTACCATAGTTTATTCCATGTAGAAGGTAGTCAATACCTATTTAATTGAATTAATTTTCTTTACATTCAGATAATCTTCCCAAAGATTATCTTTGTAATCTATATTACAAAGACTTGGAAGACAGGCAACCATTTTGAATGAAGGAGATAAAGACCTTCATCATCTCCTGCTGAGTGAGGGAAATGATTCATGGAAGGAAAGGCATTCAGTAAAGAGAGATTATTAAGCTACTGCTGAGAGTGATGTGGACTTAATTCCTTCAGCAAAGTCTCTGGAAAAGGTGGAAAACATACTTCATAGACATATACCATTTGGAGCACGGGAGCCAGGTTATTTATATACTAATTCCCTGTAGTCACTGCTTGAGGGCTTACCCAGAGGGTGTTAATTCCCTCTCATTTCCACTCTAACTGTTCTAGAAAAAGGCTTTAGGAATAGAAAATGGCATGGTAGCTGAACAACATCCTAGGTACCCAAAATTCAGCACTGAGAGACACAGATGGGGCATTGACACTGTTATACCCATCTTATCTTTCTCCTTTCCATTTTTCCTGTGCAATATTCTAAAAAAGACCTATTTTATCAAACTTCCCTATCCAAAAAAAGGCTTCAATTATTCTCTCTTTGGTTTTACCAAATCTAAAATTTCTCATCTGATTTACCTCTTTGTTTTCTGTTATGGTTTCTTTGTGGCAAAACAAAACAAAACCAAAAACCAAACCAAAACAAAAACTATCCACGCAAAAAATAATTTTGAATTTGAGATGCATAGCTAGCCTGATTAAAGATGATTCAATTGAAACATATGAAAGATTTTTCCAGTGTCTTAAGTTTTTGTCTTTGGTACTGGTATCCAGAAAACACACCTAACAATGAAGATGGTCAATGTCTATAAAGGTATAAGTATCCTGTTTTCAAAATATTTAAAGTACCACCTCAACTCTTACAAAATTCATATTTCTAGCTAGTGTTTGTTTAGCAATGTTACACTTGAAACATCTTTCATTAAATAAATATCATCTTTCATTACCTCTTAGATTATGGGAATTAAAACATTTTATTCAACCATTATTTTAACACAGAAAAATAATATGATTCCTACTTATAAGGTCATAGCCCTGTCCATAAGCCTAATTACACTTACATATTAAACCTGAAAATTTCATCTAAAATATAGCTCCTTTTTCTTCTTTCTATACTCTGTAATACACCAGCCTTTTTAAGAGTCAAATATATTCGATGTTAATTTCGATGGCCAAATTTAGCAGGTTTTGATATATGGTTACCATTATTAAATTTGTATATAACCTCTTCTGTATATGGCAGTCTATATTAAGTTGATGGTGGTAAGTTTGAACCCATTCTTTTCTCCTCTTCTCTTCTCCTCCTTTAGGTATATGTTATTATATCTTATATCCTTTGTGAGTTTCTTGACTGATTTTTTAATTTTTTAATTTAATGTTTTAAATTTTTTATAACACTTATTATTGAGAAACAGAGGGAGGCAGAGCATGAGCATGCAAGGGGCAGAGGGAGGGGGAGACACAGAATCTGAAGCAAGCTCCAGGCTCTGAGCTGTCAGCACAGAGCCCAATGTAGGGCTCGCACCCACAAGCTGTGAGATCATGACCTGAACCGAAGTTGGATGCTCATCGACTGAGCCACCCAGGTGCCCCTCGACTGATTGTTTTTTTGAGGAATATTCATTTTTATTGCTTTTTTATGGCCAAATTTAGAAATATGTTCTATTCCCATTATTTGTAAAGAATAACAGCTTGCTTTCCCAAACATAGGTCCAGAGACAACAGTGCACCAGATATTTCTACAGCCTTGTATTGTCGAAAAGTCTATGGTCCAGAGAAATCTAATTAGTGACAGCCTCTCCACCTGTGTTCCCTGGCCGTGTCCAACCTGCAGCAGCTTGTTTCTTCTATGAGTTAGGGAGGTTTGTAATGAATTGATCTAGTTAATAGATCAACCAGCTAACCCTCTTACCCTAAAAGGTAACTAACAGTAGTAATGCACTTAACCATCTGCTGACTCAAAAAGTACATAATCCATTTTGGAGAAAAGAAGCAGTGATTTGTCACATACATTTTTAAATATGTTTTTGAAAATTAACATAATTCATCATCTTTGAAAAATAAAAAGCAAATATTTTATAAAGCAAAATTCTGCTTTTATAGGAAACAGGTTAACATGTTTCTAGACATTTTTGTATGAACATACATAAAATAGAATAATTTTACCCATTATGCTATTGAATGATCTCCTTTTCTTTCTTATATACCATCAACACTCTTCCATGTGTTTAATGACTACATGTTATTTTATAGCATGGATATACAATTAATTTAATTCTTACTTTCAATTTTTATATTATACGCAATATTGCAGATTTTTATATGTACCAGCAAATCCTTTTGATTAACTGAAAAATATATATGTAATTTACTGTGTGCCAGGCACTGTTCCAAAACCCTTAGCATTAACATTTTTAATCCTCCTAACAGCTCTATAGAGTAGCTATTATTGATCATTCAATGTTACAGATGAGGGAACTGAGGCACAAAGAGGTGAAGTATGGGTTGTCCGTGTACTTAGATGGCCAACACACACATGAAGAAATGCTCAACATTACCAACCATTAGGGAAGTGTAAATGAAAACCACAGTGAGATAGTACCTCACACTACTCATAATGGCTAGTATCAAAATGACAAGAAGTAACAATGTTGGTGAAGACAGAAAAAAAGGAATCTTCTTATACTACAGGTGGGATGTAAAGTGTTACATGCCACTGTGGAAAACAGCATGGAGAACCTTCAAAATTAAAAATAGACATACCATATGATCCAGTAATTCCACTACTGGGAACTTACCCAAAGAAACAAAAACATTAATTGGAAGACATATATTCATCCCTATGTTTATTTGCAGCATTATTGACAGTAGCCAAGATATGGAAACAATCCAGTGTCCATCGATAGATTAATAAAGAAATATGGTATATATTTACAATATTACAATATTACTCAACCATGAAAAAGAATGAGATCTTGCTATTTGTGACAACATGGGTGGACCTAGAGAGTATTATGCTGAGAAATAAGTCAATCAGAGAATGACACATACCATATAATTTCACTTATACATGGAATCTAAAAAACAAAAGAAGCAAAGCAGAAACAGACACATAAATACAGAGAATAAATACAGTGGGGACGGTGTTGAGGAGATGGGCAAAATGGGTGAAGGAGAATGGGAGGTATAGGCTTCCAGTTATGGAATGAGTAAGCCACAGGGATGAAAGGTACAACATAGGGAGTGGAGTCAATGGTATTGTAATAGCGTAATAAGAAGACAGATGGTAGCCACACTTGTAGTGAGCATTCATAATGATAGAGTTGTCAAATCACTACACCTGAAACTAATGTAACATTGTATATCAACTGTATTTCAATTAAAAAAAGAGGAAAGACAAGTAAAATTAACTATAATGAAAAGTATTTAATTTATCATTTAAACATGTAATCAATATAAAAAATTTATGAGATACTTTATGGGTTATTTGTACTGTCTTTGAAATGCAGTATGTATTATACACTCACAGCATATATCAATTAGGACTAGCCACATTTCAAATAATCAATAGCTATGCTATGACCAAATAATACTATATTGGACAGCATAGCAATAGCCTTTTTCAGCTAGAGCATCCCCTCTATTTTATCCTTTAATCAAGATCTTTGGGGTAATACAAGGTTATTCATAGGTCAGCAAGAACACATGATTCTGGGAAACTGTATAACTCTTATTAGTTCCATTTGAACATTTTTATCTATTTTGACTCTGCTCAGGATTGAGACAATAAATTTGCAATATCATTCTTATTTTGCAATATTATCTGATCCAAAAATCTATCTACAATCTTTGGCATTATTTTAAGGCCTCTGGTTAACAAACACTGTGTTCTGGCCCTAGTATGTTGCTAATCGGCTGCATGAACTTGAGCAACCCAGCCTGCTTCTTTTCATCTCTGTAAGAAATACATAGTGCAAGAAATCAATGAAGTAGGCTTTCATTCCTAAAATCCTGTCAAGGGTGTATGCATGTATTTGTATATTCATTTTTCACTATTTCCTATATCTTATAATTGGTTAGTAAACAATCAACAATATACAGGTTTATGAAGTTGTGTTAATCAGAGAGTGTTGTTACAATGAATACTAATTTTATCAGTTATCTTCTCTATTTTCTTCTCTTAAAAATCTTTGCTTCCTACAGAACTTTGTAACTCTGGGCACGTGCATAATAAATCTTTGTGTAATAAAGGCCTTGTCGATGGATTCCTTTGGACTCTAGTGAGGACCAAATGAAATAATGTCAACTAAAACAAAGTAAGTGTATAGTAAAAGCTGCAATCTCAACTAGTCTTCCACTTGGCCTCACTGGGAAGATGGGGCAGATACCAATCTTGGAATAGAAAGAGTGAAAAATGATACTAGGTACTAAGCAATACTGGGGCCTCTAACCCTTGCATGGCATGCTGACAATGCTTGGTGACTAAGAAGGGAAGAAAGTATGTCTCTAACTTCCAGTGATTAAGCAAAAATTAATTTTTAAAAGTTCAGTCATCAATGAAAGATAACTATCATATAGAAAGGCAATTTAAGAGTAAAATTAATTTTTATTTTCATAGGCTTATATGTGTTTTAGTTCCCCAAATGAGTATAAATGAAATATATTCAAGACCTATGTTAGTATAGAAGTCCATTTAATATCCTACATAATTTATATATCTTAACAATTTTTTTCATTCCTTTATGAGAATTTTTTATATCACTGATCTACCTCTAGGTTCATGTTTGCCTCATATTTTTCAAGTACCTCATTAAAAAGCACCTATCAAATTCTGTTAAAATGATACTCTGGATATACACCCCTGTAAGCAAAAAAAAAAAAAAAAAAAAAAAACCTCCCAAATATGAGCAGATGGCCCATTTATCACTAGCAATATTAAACATAACAACAGTATTTTAGTACTGTGCAATTATGTAGACTTTAAAGGATAATTTTTAACAAAGTTACAGAAGTGTTACAATGTATAATTTCATATCAAAATTCAGAAAAAGGAAAAAACTCTTGAGAGAAAACTGTAAGCCAGTTTACCACCATTGTTACATCTTTTAAATGAATTAATAAACATTTTTAAACATACTGTTCTCTAAATTTGTTTTTAATTCAGATGAATTCCCTCTATGCATGTTTTAACAATCTTAACCAGTCACATAAAAAGCCACGAGAAAATAATATTATTCCCAGAATTTAGGATGCCAACACAAGAATGGTGACAGGAGGGAATGGCTGCGATTATGTAAATGAGAGAGATGATGTTGCATCAATATATTAGTTTCCTCCTGCTGCTGTAACAAATCACCACAAATTAAATGACTTGAGACTTAATACATAAATGTATTATCTTACAGTCTGGAAGACAGGAATATGCATGGGCCTCATGGACTAAAACCAAAGTGTCACCAGGACTACATCCTTTCTGAAGGTTCTAGGGGAGAATCTGTTTTCTTGCCTTTTCCAGCTGCTAGAGGTGCCCATATTCCACACTCCTTGACTCATGCTGCCCCTTCCATCTTCAAAGCCAGAAATGTCCAATTGAATCTTTTTCACAATCATCACTCTTACTCTGTCTCAGTCATCACCTATCCTTCTCAGAATTTCTGCCTCTCTCATGCTCTTTAAGGACCCTGTAACTACCTTGAGTCCACCAGATAATCTAGAATAATCTCCCCATCTCAAGATCCTTAACTTAATCACATTTGCCAAGTTTCTTTTTCACAGATTCAAGGGATTAGGACCTGGATATCTTTGGGTGACCATTTTCTGCCTACCACATTACATAAGTATAGTAACATCATTTCCTCTCCCATACAATCTTAGAACTAACCAAGCATCATGCTCATTTTCTTCTAGTCATTTGTCATTGATTCTGGGGTTGACTCTAATAAATATCATATGGTTGGCTTCTCAAACCTTGAGAGAACAATCTTTCTGATGTCTGGTTCCACTTTTAGTTGTAGCCTCCACCTACTCCATCCCAGAACTCCCAGATTCTTATCTTTCTGGGAATAAAATGGAAGCATAGACTCAATAGAACCATTGGTAGAGTGTTGGCTCATTTCTTTCTCTCCAGAGCTGCTGAATCAGTGGTGGTAGCCATTAGGAAGCAGGTTTCACAAAGAAAACCCAGACTAACCACAAGCATCCTCCACACAGCCAAGGAACATTCTGAACAAGCAATAATTAGCTCTGGTATATCCTGGAATCTCATAATTTTGGGGTTTAGTGGACAATTCCACTGCATATATTACAAATGGAAATTGCATTGTGGAAATACACCCAGTCTTCTCTAAATTAATGTATCTTCTCTTCTGAGACCTGACGTGGGCAGTTTTTTCTAATCATATGTAATCCATAAACCACAGAAAAGCATCATTCATAATTAGGAATATCTACAACAATGTGATGTGATCAGGTGACAGAGAAGTTGCTCTGAAAGAGCAAGAAGTTCCCTTTTGAAGTTGTTTCGTGTATTGTGTTTTAATATACTTAAGAACCTAAATGGTGGTAGTTTTGGTCACGTAAAGCTATATATGATTTTTAGAAAAAGGAAAACATCTCTCATAATTTTTAGAAAAAGGAAAACATCAAGCCTAATAAACTAGTTAAAAATGAAGCTGAATAAACAGATTTGGGATGGACGTTAACTGTGGGGGGAAAAAAAAGATGGCAGTCATTTTTATCCTGTGGTATTAAAGGCAGTTCCCAAAGGAGTTTAAGACATTTGAACAATCATGTCATTATTTGGAAAAAAGGAATAAACCAGCCTGGGCAATTACCTTGAAGGACAATACTCAAGTAGGTATGGGATTTGGCTCTATTAATTAAAGGATGCCATTTTAATATTATTGCTGTTCCGCCACACACAAATTAACATTTACATTTTATATTTTGTGGTTTCAGTCTGAGATAACTTAAATATGAAGAAAAAACCTTTTTAATTAACCATTTGATTTATTAAAACATTATCAGGCCCATCTACCTTTATAACATTAGCATAAGATGTGCAAGGCAGCTATTCTTAATGCAGCAAGAATTTCCATAAATGTCCTCTCTAGTCCCTAACTTTTGCCCAAAATTTGATCAGATAAGCATATAATTAGATAAATGATTTATTATTACACATTGCCATCATTAAATGTAAAAGTACAAATTGCATTTCTAAAATATGCAATTTCATTTCTGAAATAAAAAACAAAACCAATGCTTAAATTCCAACATTATGGCCCTCTAGTTATATGGTTCATGCATCCTGAGATTGCAATTTTAAACACATTGGGAATCCTCTAAGAACTTGGAAATCTGGAAAATAAAATTGTCAGTTGATGATTAAACGATAAAATCCTAACAGAAAAGACTGACTTTTCAGAACACCAAGAGTTGACTTGCAATTAAGGGAACTTATTGCCATATCCAGAGAAAGAATATGTCAGTCAGACATGCTTGGATAGATAAGCAAGGTGGGAGGAAAGAGGTTATTCAGCAGTTTAAACACACAAACTTGAGAGGTGGAAGCTAACCTTCCACTGCCCATCCAAGCACTGACTACTGAGCAGGAAAACAGAGACTGCAGCACAGTCTATGAAACAAGTGCGTCCCTGTTAGGTCAGACCATTTGAGCCTCCAACCATTAAACATTCAAGTTGTTCAACTAACTCCTCTCTTTTAATTTCACAATTGATCAACAAAGAGTGAATAAATTGACCAGAAGTTTCATGTGTCTTTTTGCAACTTCAGTGATTACAATTACCATTATGGAATTTAAAATTCATATTCTGATATAATAAACTTCTAAATTATATATCCCTGGTAGTTCACACCTAGGAGATTAATCTGTTCTCAGTGCACTGCTCAACAGATGTTTCTATTTTTTTTAACATTTATTTATTTTTGAGAGACAGAGAGAGACAGATCATAAGCAGGGGAGGGGCAGAGAGAGAGGGACACACAGAATCAGAAGCAGGATCCAGGCTCTGAGCTGTCAGCACAGAGCCCGATGTGGGGCTTGAACCCACAAACTGTGAGATCATGACCTGAGCTGAAGTCGATCGCTCAAGCGACTGAGCTACCCAGGAGCCCCTCAACAGATGTTTCTAGTACTTTAAACTATTACTGCCATCTAACCCTAAATGACTAGCAAGTGGGAGCAGCTCAAGGCCAATAGTTCAGGGGAGCTAAAGATTCAGAAGAGAGTAGTTAATGTAAGGGACAAAATGACATAAGGTGAATAGAGAATTATAAAAGGTAAGAGAAGGGTTAGTGGAGGGAAAAAAAAAAGAGAGCTTTTATGAAGTTGAAGGACAGGTGTTGTAGGGGTAACCCAGTAATTCAAAAATCTAATTACTTTCCAACAGTTTGGACCTTACAGAAATTTGTGAGAAAATACAGGAACAACTATTTGTACAGCCTGCCCTGAATTCAATTAATTCAGTCAGAACCCAGCTAATTTACTTAAAGGCTGGAAGTTTGACAAATTAAAGGCCAAGGTGTTTGAAACCTGGGAATAAATTCACTGCCCAAAAACATCTCAATGTAAACTAAGTAGATTAATTGAATGCCCTTTATCAGTCATTTCCTATTAGATTAGTAAGAAAGGAGTAAGTAATGCCATCACTTGCATAGGTTATAACCTCCAGAATGGTAATTATCTAAATGAGAGCCTTGGTAAACACTGAAAGGAAAAGAGATCTAAGTAAATTTCAAAGTAGAACTTGTTACCTACCTAAGAAATCTTATCACAGATTGGAATGGCAAAATGTGGTCCTTTAGAAGATTCTTATTTTATTTTATTGTAATCATATGTGGCATATCTAAACCATGGGAGGAAACAGCAAACATAAATATACTGCTAATAATGGCTTCTCAAGCAAGAAGAATGCAATTTCTTTTCCAATAACCCAATCTAGTGTTTAATTATTGTACAAAACATCAAAAAAATTTACTTGGGGAGTGGCCTATAAGCAAAATTCTTCTAGGAATACTTTCTTGTTAATCCTAAAATGTTCTATGTACCATATTAACGTATTAAAGGGGCCAGCAATGAGTAGCTGAAAAGCATGTATGTCGCTTCTCAGTATAGCTTAGGTCCACTTTTCTGAATCAATTCCACAAAACAAGTAGAAAAGATAGACAATTGATGGTTTTGCTTAACCTGTTTAAAAGAAAATCTCATTAGTTTGGATTTGGTTCAGGTGTGAACCAAGGTGAACTTCAGTCAAAGCAAAAGCTTTCTGGTAACAACACCCTTCTGGGATAAGGTCATGACCACACACACGCGCGCGCGCACACACACACACACATTCTTTAAGCTTCTAAAGCAGGATTAAGCCTCTGTATAGTGTCTTCCTGCCTTACGAACCTGACTATTCTGTAAAAAGCTAGGAATAACTATAACTACCGATATCTTTATAAATAGAAGAGGCACTTATCTGTCCAAGGTAGCTAAAGTGCACTCTTCATTTCTCAGAGAGTAAAGTGATTTATAGGTATTCTAAACTCTAATTCCATTAAGCACTTCCCAATATTTTCAAGGTCTTGTTATTTCATCTTTTAATAGATCTGATGCTATGACTCCCAGATTATTTTTCTGGAAACTTGCAAAATTATATATTTATTTTAGTTTAAAAAACTTCATTATTTGAAATGTTAATTTTTTTCTAACAGTACTGTCATGGTATAAAAATATTAATAAAATGGTTTCCTGGGAATCTACCTATCAAGTATATCCTATGTGAAAAGTGCTTCTGTAAGCAATGTAAAGCATGCTAAGGTGCTGAATGATCTCCACTGTATACTTAATTCCTGTGGAAAACAAAGTAAAGCATGAGTAATGAAACAATGTGAAAATGCTTTATATTTTATAAAACTATACAAATGGAATTGGTACTATTGTTATATATGGATCAATATAGATATGTAAATGAATATAAGATCTTAATCAGTTGGAAGATAAAACATTGTGAATATGGCCATTTCCATCAAAATGATCTATAAATTGAATGCAATTTTAATCAAAATCCCTACAAGATTTTTGAAGTAATTGACAAGCTAATCCTAAAATTTATATAAAAATACAAAAGATACCAGATAGAATGCATTTAGAAGAATTATATTCAAGCTTTAGCATAAAGCTAAATCAATGAAGACACTATGGTATTAGTGTAAATACAGAAAAACAGATTAAAGACATAAAATAGATACAACTAAGACAAACAAGATATATCAGAATTCCCATAGTGAAACCAATATTCCCAACAAATGAAATAAATGAATTTCCCTATGGAAAAAATAAACCTCAACTTGTACCTAATGATACACACAAAAATTATTTCAAAAAGGATCATACATTCAAATGTAAAAACCAAAAATACAAGATTTCTAGAAGAAAAATTAAGACAATATATTTATGACATTGGGTTAGGCAAACACTTTCAGGACATGAAAAGCTCTCTAAAAGAAAAAGAAAAATACCAGTGAAATGAATATCATTAAAATTAGAAAGTACTCCATCAAAAGACACCAGTAAGAAACTGAATATCAAGGGGCACCTGGGTGGCTCAGTTGGTTAAGCGGCTGACTTCGGCTAACGTCATGATCTCGTGGTTCCTGAGTAAGAGCTCCACATAGGGCTCTGCACTGACAACGCAGAACCTGCCTGGGATTCTCTCTCTCTCCCTCTTTATCTGCCCCCCACCTCCACTCACGCATACACACAAAATGAATGAATAAACTTAAAAAAAAAAAACCTGACTATCAAGCCACAGATTAGGAAGTATATTTGCAACACACATCTGGCTGAGTACACATATCCAGGATATATAGAGAACCCTTACAAATCAACCTAAAAATCCCGAAACAACAACAAAAAAGAAATACTTGTAAAAGATTGGACATTTCACAAAAGAAGAAATATAAATGGTCAATAAACTCATGATAACGTCCTCAATACCCTTTACATTAGAAAACACAAGTTAAAAATATAGTGAAATATCATTTCATGGCAAGTAGAATAGCTACCATCAAAAGAGTAGTAGTGACAGATTTTGAGTGACGGTATGGAACAACCAGACCCCTCATGCATAGCTGTTGGGAGAACAAAAGTACACAATCACTTTGGAGTTCTGCTGAGTAGTTTTTCAAGTTAACATGTATCTACCTATGACTCAGAAATTCCATTCCTAGGAATTTTGTCCAAGAGAAATAAAATTATAGCTATTTAGAAAAAAATTTGTAAGAGTTTTCAGATTATCTTTATTTATTTTGAAAGCTAAAAAACAGAAACAATCCAATTTCCAATCAACTAAAGAGCAGATAAACACATTGTGGTATATTTCTATGAAATACTATTCAGGAATAAAAAGAAATGCACTCATGATATGTGCAATAACAAGGATAAGTACCAAACACATTATGTTAAATGAATGATGCCATACTGAAGAACACATTCTCGTGTGTGTGTGCACACGCACACACACACACACACACACACTCTATCATAACAATGGTATAAAGTCCAACAACAGACAAAATTAATCTATAGTGATAGAAATCAAAAACACAGATGTTGGAGAGAGAAGGCGTAAAGATGAGATTTGACTTGAAACATCACGGAAGAATATTCTAGAATTATGGAAGTGTTCTATATCTTGTTTTAGGTAATGATTACATAGGTACACAAAATTTTGAAAACTCATTGAACTATATAGACACTTAAGATTGTGTGTTTTTTTTTTTTTTTGCATTTCAGTAACATCTCTAAAACCTTCTAGTACCATTTTGTCATTGTAAATATATCAATGATTTTCATAAACCAAAAGAAGCAATGTTGACCGTTCCAACATAAGTCTAATAACCCATTTGAAAGTCATAAATACTCTGTTTAAAATAATGTTGTCTGTATGCTGTCTCATAGCTGTAGTGTGAATAACATCCTATAATAACAAGCGTATGCAGAAACATAACAAATGAATTTAATGTAGAATATATATGAACCAACTTCTCAAATGAGCAGGGATGCCAAAGGAACCAAGTTTTAACTATAAGTATGTATTAATAGGTCTCCTGAAGTGGTTTCCACCTTAATTTGTGGATGTTCAGCTTTAAAAGCACATAACAATAATATCTTTTTGCTTTACTATACGCCTTTGCAAATACTCCAACAAAAGGAACAACAGGGTTTAGGTTCCTGGAGGGCAACCAAATTATTCGTCAATTCATTTTGCTTTAATTTCCTTTTGTAGGAGTCAAGGAACCACTGAACCATCTGAATAAGCTCTAAATTGTTGAGCTCAGGAACACTCAGTGTATTCTTACAATTTCTTGAATTAAAAAAAAAAAAGGTTTGATCTAGCCTCTAACTGGCTATGTAAAATTTTGTAATATTAAATGTTATGGAGTGATGGTTTACATTCCTTATATTGCCCAATGACCTAAATATTAAGTTTTCTATAATGCAGTTACATATGAAAATGCTTACACTCAGACCGACACAGCAACATAAATGAACCCAAGAAATCACTGTTAAAAGTTTGTATGCTCCAATTGCTTGGGCTTAGATTCCAGGCTTTGCTCATAGTTAATTGCCTTCACAAACAATTAATCCTGGAAGAGCTCTTCATGCCTCTTATTATCCCAAAGTCAATTGACTTAATTTATAACATATTACCAATTAAAGTTAAATCAGCAACCTGAAACTTCCAATTCTAAATTGGTTTACTATGCAGCTAGTATCATTAATACCATTTTAAATATTTCAAGGTACTTTTATATTATGAGGAATACAAAGCAAAATAAAGAACCCCCTTGGAAAGAATCAGAAATGTTACTTCAAATTGATCTATGCCACTTCCCTATGAACAGACAGAAATTATTTTTATCAATAATTCTGCCTATATTTTTATTTTTTTATTCCTAAATTTGACTTTCAAATACATTTCATTCTTAAAGCAATCACTATATGAAATCTATTACTAACTAAAGATGTCATTTAATTTAGATATTTTTCTAATTTAGTTAAATACTGTCTTTTATAATAAAATATTGTAAATGTATATTTACACATATATTTACAGTTACTGTGGTGAGAAATCCCCATAACACATTTGCATTTTGGTCTTGGAATCTAAGTAAGCTAATTCTTATATTGTGAGGTATCATCAAGGAATTTTTAATTCAAAAATAAGTTATGACTCATATAATTTTGAAATTGAAGTTTTTAGAAACAAAATAAAGTATGTTTCTCTAGAGTCAATTTTATAAAACTAGCTAAAATATTTTAATAGTATCACTGCTACTATATTTAAGGAAATTTGTATTAATTTCAGTTTTGTGGACTGGCATTGGGCCAAGAAGAAGCGGAAATATGAGTTGTAGGAACATAGGAGAGAAGATGACCCTAATTCCTTTAGAGGTGGCAATTTTCTCAGCAGGTGAGAGAATGACTTAGCTTCTTAACTTTCTACATTTGCAGGAACAAAAAAGAATTTTCTAAGCCAGCCATGCGAGGTCTCAATGTAGGTTTGAAAATGGCAGGTGAATGTGCCCACGTTAACATCTAAGAGCTGTCCAGCATCTCATCACCACCAATCAAGTTCTCACAATGCAGGGCCTGCCCACATATCAGATATGTCATCATTTCTTAGTGTGCTTATGTTCCTTTTCCATACAGGTGTAATCAGAAGTTTTCATAACATCTGGATATGTTCAAACACCCAAAGACAAATGAGGGGGATATCAATAATAGCTGATTTTATAAAGGTGTAGAAAACAAAGTAAGAATTTGGCTACCACCAAAACAGATTATTTATAAGACAGTTTTCAGGTTCCAAAATCATTTCTTGTATAATGCTTCACTTTCATTTTGATCATAAGGAAACTAGGGCTTAGAGATTGGAGTTTGCTGACAGTCACAGATAAGTACTTGGTAGAGCCAAGACTAAGTCTTTTGATACTTAGCTAGTCCACACTGCTATTACAGATGAAGAATTGTACAAACCTATGTCTACATGAGATTGTGTATGTAAACAATAAGAGGATTCTGGTTCCAGAACCTTCACCCCTTGGTGTTTGCCTATTAAATATGCTAGATCAAATGGCAAAAGGGACTTGGTAGACGCAATTAAGATTGCTAATCACCTGACTTTAAAATAGGGCGATAATAATTGTTCCTTTGTGAAGACATTCATACAATACTCAAAGAAATGTTTTAAATTCAGACTTGATTTGGAAATAATCCATAATGTATTTGCCCAATAAATTTCAACAGTTTTAACTGTATACATTTCATGTGGAATCCTGCTGGCTTTGGCAATCAGCTGATTTTAGTCATAAATGTTGTTACTTTGGAAATAGGTACAATGTTTTTTGTACCTATTAATTAAAATAGAATTAATGTATATTTCTTAATTCAATTGAGCCATTTAATTTCTTCTGTAGGAAACCATATTAGTCCTGCACTAATCCTTAAAACATATTTGTATATCTATACCTTATATTTAACTTAAATGTCTTAAAGGAAATTTTTCTCCACCCCCCCATCCAGAAGTGAGGAAGTAGTAATATTCAATTCTTTAAAATGCAAATAGAATTCTTTTATTTTAAAACCTTTAGGCCAACATAAACTTAATTCTTACCCATTTTTGACATAAAATATAAAAATAAACTTGAACTGCTGAAAGGCAAGACACAGTGAAGAGTTTTCTGAATACTAAATACTGACCATAGAGACCACGAGTCATGAATAAGCAGATTACAAAAACTTCCAAGCTGTCAACTGCCTTATATACCATATTTACAATTGAGACCTCTAAAGCCAAATGCGAAGTAAAAATAACCTAAAATATTTTAAGTTTCTATTATAGGTTATAAATCAGGACACAACTTACAGTCTATATTCAGAGTAGAGAGTAAGTGCTACTAGGTGGGGAGAATATAAAGGAAGCAAAGAATTCCTAGTGGGGTAGGTGAAACTGAAGGATATTCTATTACAGATGATACTATAGACTACTTATGTCCTCTCTCCCCCAAATCCGTATGTTGAAACCTAATCCTGAATGTGATTGTTTTTGGAGGTGGGGCCTTTGGGAGGTGATTAGGTCTTGAGGGTAGAGGCCTCATAAATATGATTAGTGCCTTCATTGAAAAAAAAGCCTCAGAGCACTCCTTAACTCTGTCAACTTTATAAGGACACAGTGGAAAGATGGCTGCCTATGACGCAGGAAGCGGGCTCTCACCAGACACTGAATCTGTCAGCACACTGCTTTTGGATTTCCTAGCCTCCAATACTGTGAGAAACAAATTTGCTTTTTTTAAAATTTTTTTTCACATTTATTTATTTTTGAGAGACAGAGACAGAGCACAAGTGGGGGAGGGGCAGAGAGAGAGGGAGATACAGAATCCAAAGCAGGCTCCAGGCTCTGAGCTGTCAGCACAGAGCCCGATGTGGGGCTCAAACCCACAAACCATGAGATCATGACATAAGCTGAAGTTGGACACTTAACGGACTAAACCACCCAGGTGCCCCCAAATTTGTTTTTTTTATAATCCATCCCGTCTATGGTATTTTTCTTACAGTAGCCCTAACAGAATAAGATAGTCAAATGCCCCCAAAATACAATAATTTAAAACCAGAAACATAACCTAAATATATTTAACAGATATCGAAAATTGCCAAGCTCTGTTGATTGGCCATTTTTTCAGATCAATCCAGGTTCTCATCCCCTCCTTATGCCATCCTCCTTTAGTATCCCAGTGTGTCCACGGTAACTGACACCTTTATAGTAATAGCCAGAACCACAACTAAGAAAATAAAAAATACCTAATATTTATTGTACATGGGTTATATCTTTTATCATTACAATGACCCTATTAGATTGCTTCTGCTTTATCCATACCTTACAGAGGAGGAAACAGGTTAGGTATGTAACCCTAAGTATGTAAAAGGCTTCAGAATTAGAAAATGATTTATCCAGGCTCCAATTCCCAGTCTATCTGATTCCATTCTCTTATCACATTATATTAGTGTACCTGCAAATTATGTCTCAGTTAAAAGTCTTCTTGATAAAAATAAAATATAAAATAATAAATTAAAAAGATGACTGACACTCAATTCATTTACCAATTATTTTTTATCACAATTTGTGCCAAGAACTGTGCTACAAAAATGGAAATACTAGTCCTCTTCCTGGAAATACTAGTCCTCCTCCTCCTCCCCCTCCTCCTCAACATCATTATCATGATCATCTCCATCATGGGCCAAAGACATTGTTCTAAGCACTTAACCTGTATTAAATCCTGACATTAACTCTAGGAGTCAGGTTCTGTTATCATCCCCATTTTATTTATTTCTCCATCCACATTTTATTTATTTTTTGAAAACCAAGGTTAGTCAACTATTGAAGTTGAAAACTCTGATTCCTGATTCTGAAAGCCTTATCTTTTTAATGTTTATTTTTTAATACTTTGTAGTAATCACACTATATATATACATATATATTACTATGTTTTGTTTTATATAAATAACTTCACAAACATTTTAATGCTATATATAAATTATACTATTATATCAGAAAGATAAATTATCAAAAATGGAAGAGGAATAACAAGTAAGTACTCCATTCCTTATGGAAGACCCTAGAAATAGTATTTATGCAAATACCCAACAAACAGATAAGATAGCTTAGTAAATGAATTATTACAAGACTTTAAGAAACAGAAAACTCTTAAAGTACTCCAAGGAAGAGAAACTGTCCAACTAATTCTACAAATATACCATTTCCCTAGCACCAAGCCTGATAAAGATTGCTCAAAATATCATTTGTAAAACCAGATGCAAACATCCCAAGTAAAATATTGGCAAACCATATTTTGTAATATTTCTAAATATATGCAATGATTACTAATTAAAATCCATAATTCATAAATTATTTAATAATTAAAAATACTGTCCCACTAATAAAGAAGCAGCTCTGAATTGATGCAAATATATCATAGAATTTAGTATATGATGAGTGCTTCATTTTCTAATCATTTTGGTAAGTTGTGTTCGGACGCATAGCTACACATTTGGTAGAAAAAGCAAAGAGCAATTCTTATGCACTTAAATATGATGGCAAAAGCAGAAATCATAAAAGAAAATATGGATATATTTTACAAAATAAGTTTAGCTGTAACAAAACAAACATAATAAATACAGAGACAAATGAAACATGCTTTTGATATATATCTCACTTCCTAAATGTTTGGGGTGAAAACGGAGGCTTAACATAAGCACCTTACATAAACGTGAAATCCACTCCTGAAATCCCTACCTGCTTCTTTTAACCTACTAGACAATTTCCTTTGTTTATTCTCTAATCCCCTCCATTTGACTTATTGGAATTGAAGCTGTATGTAAGCAAGGATTGACATCTGTTTTGTTCATTCTTGTAATTCTATTACCAAAAACAGTTCCTGGCATCTATCTCCGCTAAATAAAAAGTTGTGGAATAAATAAATTATAAGACTATGTGGCGTGATCAATTTTATGGTTAAAAATATTACTTTGAGATATTTATTTATTGAAATGTCTCTAAATATAGAGACCAAATGACACGATTATGGCTTTTCTTCAGTGAATGTATACTTATAGGTTCAAAAATAATTAAAACTTTAGAGTGAGGAATTAATTGCCCCCCCCAAAAAATTGCCAAATGTTCCTTCTTATCACATGAAAGGGAGCAAAGCCTTAAATTGTATAACTGACTGCATACAATGCTTTGCGATCGTATACCTGTTTCAGAAAGACATGTTTTCAGAGCTTTCAGACTGGCAGTGGAAATCACACAATTGCTGAGGTCACAAGCACACAAATAGTTTTAGAACCACTGAGGCTTTTAAGAAAGGTAAAAGTATAGTTGCCCAAAGGAGAATAAACAGCAGTTAGCTGTGACATAAAGATTGTCATTATACACAGAAAAACTCTAAACAGAGCTGTTTCTGAGGCTCTGGGCTCCTGGGCAGACATAGCTTCCTGGGGCTGTCTTTTCCCCTCTGCCAAGTACATCTGGGTTTAGCAGGTGTGACTGTATGGTGGGAGGAGGGAAAGAAGTTATGGCTGAAGGAAAGTTATTGATGGTGGAGTTTATGGGAGTGATCCCCCAGGCACTGGGACAATTAGCAGATCAAAGGGCTACCTGCAGCTCCTCCACCTGACAATTAAAGCCACCACCAAGTGCTTTGATTTTGTTGCACATAGTTTTCTTGTCAACCCTTGATAATAAAATGACAAACTAGAGCTTACTATCTTTCATATACAATTACAACTATTTTATTGCAATTTGATAATTTAAGGTAAAACCCAAATCTTGCTTTTAAAGGGTTTATAAATTAGACAGCTATGGAAACAAGTAGGTCATTTATTTAGTCTGCTCTTAGAGTTTGCCACTACTAAAGTATTTATTGCTTTCTAAAAGTGTATCACTTGTGCCATAAATTATAGGTCAATGTATCAGTGCTTCAAGCAGATAAGAATTTATTAAATGAGCTAATGGGTCTATCAAAGGAACACATTTTTTTTAAGCAGGGGAAGATTTACACACCAACAGAGTTGTTTTTAATTCATGTTTTTCATTCATCCCTGCATGCACAAATTTAGCCAACAAATAGGGAGGGCCTAGTACATGTAAGGCACCATGTTTGGAGCTGGATATACACATTAGGAAACAAAACATGTTTTTTCCTGACCAAAAAGTTTATAATACATTGGGAACAAGAAGTGAAATAAACCAGCTATTTAGTGA
Source organism: Cryptoprocta ferox (assembly GCA_028646485.1). Taxonomy (NCBI): domain Eukaryota; kingdom Metazoa; phylum Chordata; class Mammalia; order Carnivora; family Eupleridae; genus Cryptoprocta; species Cryptoprocta ferox. Next base: position 58,212,283 of record CM053572.1, read on the forward strand.
TTTTATAGCTATGATTTTTAAAAAGGTCATAATTCAAAAAACTAATGATAGAGAATAATGACAGGGGTATACTGTGTGTATATGTGTACACGTTGGAGCATTGGTAACTTGGAGAAGGTTATCAGAGAGATTCTCGGAGGTTGTTGTTCAGTTTAAGCTGAGGAATGAAGTAGGAGCAGAAAATGGCAAAATGTAGAAGGAGGCAGAAATAGATAATAGAAATAGAAAAACTACAGAAACAGAGTTAGTTGGTAGTTTAAAGAAGATAATGAATGCTTTAAAGACCCAAAAGGAAATAAATATGCAAAAAAGAAAACTAAGGATAGGATTTAATACATGTAATTTAGCAGATATGTATACGATATAAACATAGCAGTAGATAGCATAATAATATAATTTGCAGGAAATGAAGTTAGGTTATTCTGTGATTCTATGGGCAGAGAATACATCATGTAATAGTAACACATGTTATCCTAAATACAAAATGGAAAAAAAAAGTAAAACCCCAGTGTAGGCAAAAGCAAAACAATGTTATTTAAAAAAGATAATGGCACAGATAAATATTATTTGGTTAAAAAAAAGTGGTCTGATAGAAAAAAATGGAAAATGAGAGATGAAAATTAACAATGTATTTGCAAAATTTGAAAGGACAGACTCAAGTGTGTGGAATTATTTAAGGAAGGCACATCCCTGGAATTCTCTGCTGGTTTTTTGGCAAGCCTGTTGAATAAATATGTAGGGTACTTGGAGAGATTCCAAATGAAACAACTAAAATGATGAAAGGAATGGTTTACAAGGACAGTTTAAAGGAAGAAATAGATACAACTTTAGCATGTCAGAAACTAAAGAAGAAACATTATGGTTGACAAATATTTGAAACATGTAAATTTGAGGAAAAAGAATTCTTTGTGCGCAAGTTTGCACAATTTGAGTATGCCGAAAAGGAAAAAAGAAATATTCTCCAAGTAATAATGTTTTCCAGGAAGAACCATTTGGACAAATGATCCAAGATGGGCAAGGATTAAGACCATCAAGAAGATATAGACATTCCCAGTAACCTGAACTATGCAGACCTCAAAATACACAGGGGCCCCTCTGGATAGGGCAAAGTAGGTCAGGACACAACTGCGGAAATCTTCCTATCTCCCAGATGTGCCTTAAATTTAAAATGAATCCTTCCCTGGATCTGGGTTTTTCTCTATAACTGTGCTACAGTGAAGTAAATACTGGACGTGGGTCTATAAGTTTGAGTGCTGACCACTTACCCTATTCTCATCTATAGCCTCATCTGCTGATGAGGATAATAATAACCGAGGTTTAAAAGAGTTGTTGCATATGAAAACATATTTTATGTGCTTAAAAGTGAACTATATAAATTATTATAATGAGCTCAACATGTCAAAAGTTGTAGGATGAGGACTGTCAAAGAGCAGGATTCTTGGGACTAGGCCATGATATCTGTCTTCCTGGTCTAGAAGAAATCCGCTCTCCTCTGACTCACTGTTTACCCACAGCCCTCTTAATTAGATACTATTTTCTCTCCCAAAGATTCTAGACCTGAGATGTGGCATTAGTCTTTCTCACCCTTCAAAGCAAATTCCTCAACACTCTTTCTCCTTCCTTTCAAAAAACAAACAAACAAAAAAACAAAAAAAAACCACCTGGTTTTAATTTCATGTAACAGATACCTATTCCACTACACTATACCCTTATTATAGTTATCTTCTGATCTGTGCACTATATCCCCTCATTCCTTGAAAATTTCTCATCCTGGTTCACTGTCATTCTCTCCAACATTTCTTCTTGTATAACTTTTTGGGATTTCAATACCCACATATTTTTTTTTTTTACAACATGCCTTGACTCTTTGCTTCTAATGATCTTGTCTTCTACCCCCCTCAACCATAACCCCTATGATGATGCTCCCAAATTTATAATTATCAATAAACAGCAATTCCCATATGATTTCTGCAGTGTCCCATGATACTTCCCATAATATCACTATCTATTTTTCTTGCTCATTCGCTTTAGGACGTGGAACTTAACTTTTCAGCTACATCAGGATTTCCAACGGGTCCAGTACATTCTGACAGCACCCCAATTTTCTTGGTTGCAGGGATGGGAATGGGACTTTGGAAACTATCTTAGTTTTGGACTTAATGAAGCAAAACTGGTAAAAGCATCTGGCCTGAGAAATTCATAAATGGTTGAATACCCCTTAAAATGGAAAACCACAGAGCCCGGGGTGGGAAAGAAAAGAGATAAGACTAAAAATTAGAGTGGTGACAAGAGTGGGTTTGTGGGAGAAAGAGACAAAGAAAGGTAGAAAAACAGATAATTCTGGTAAGAGAAAGTCTGAGAAATTTAAAGTACTGGTAGCTGAGCAACTCACGGGATGAGAAAATCTATTGAACAGCACTGCCAGTAGGTAACTAAAAACAAAGATGGGAATCATTAGTGTTGGGAACTTCCAGGAAGTTTAACACCAGAATGTTAAAAGGGTCACAAGTTCATGCATGAAATGTTTTAAGGGGACAGATGTTAGAGAAGAAAGAAGATTCTGAAGCCACTGAGAAAGTTCAGGATGTCATGATGGTTAGTAACAGGCTCCCTGAGAGGAAAGCGGGTGTTACAGGCTGATGGAAAGAAAGTGTTTGTTGGAATGAGAAACAGTTTCTAACAGTTTTTATAAAAGCAATAGTATACCAACTCCTCCTTCTCATCTTGTGAGTCCAAGAACTGAGAAAAAAAGCACAACTATAATTACCACAAATAAAGTGGTAAAGCAGAAGAGAGAGAAAAGTACATTGGAATCCGAATATGTATTTAAGTTCAAACGCTGTCCCTGGTTGCTGAATTACAGATCATGTGACTTTTTGAACTTCAGCTTCCTTATGTGTTAAACAAAATTAAGAATGCCTTCTTGAGCTGGCCGGGTGGTTCAGTTGGTTAAGCATCTGACTCTTGGTTTTGACTCAGGTCATGATCTCATGGTATCCTGATTTCGAGCCCTGCGTCGGGCTCTGCACAGCCAGTGCAAAGCCTGCTTGGGATTCTCTCTCACTCTCTCTCTCTCTCTCTCCCTGCCCCCCCACAAACAGAGTGTCTTCTCTGCTTATGGTACCTAGAATGAAGATGGGAAATGCTTAAGAAATTTCCTCTGTTGTTTTATTATTATTTTACAAGAATAAATGTAATATGTGGAGGTATATTTAAACTATCAAATATTGTACAGATGTATAATGTTATTAATAAGTAGATCTCATACTAATTGGTGTAATTTTTATCATTTTGTAAAATGTTGAAAGTTAATCCAATTCTAGTTTAAAAATAAATTGTCTTGTGGTTAAATATTAAAACTGAAAATAGCATTTTCTTTTCTAAAAAAATGTTTTTTATTTTTGAGAGAGAGAGAGAGAAAGACAATGTTTGTGCTGTCAGTGAAGAGCCTGATGCTGGGCTCTAACTCACGAACCAGGAGATCATGACCTGAGCCAAAATCAAGAGTTAGACACTTAGCCAACTGAACCACCCAGATGCCCGAGAAAATATATTTTTCTAGCTCATGGTTTGAAACCACTTGGTGCTTTTGTTTGGCTAAAATTTGTTAATGGGGTCACAAAGAAATAAAATTAAATGAGGATGGGATGTAAGGCAAATTAAATATCTTCATTAAACTAGCAGAAATAAAAATCTTGTTAACCTTAAAAATCACTTTGTTCTATATTATGTTTCTGAAAATTACAGAGAAAGTGCACTCTTACATATCATATTGAGTAACAATGAAACAATGTAGAGGAACAATGGAATCTTAGAAAACCAAAAAAATAAAAAATAAAAATCATGGTGCAATAAAATTGAATGGCAAGACTGAAAAAAAGTGAGTTTGAATCACTTCTCAAGTGTTATTCTTCTTTTCCCCACAACTGCTGTGTATTCCTGGAGATGCATGATTCTGAAAGACACATTAACTCTTTCTGATCAAAAAGAACATACTCCAAACTTCATTTCTGAATATGAAAAGAGATATGACATGTTACCAACTTAAATTAGAACACTGTAAAAACACTGTCCAGAAAAGAAATATAATTTACCCTTTCCAAAATATCTACCAGTTAAATAGTAATAGATATGAAGTGTGCATTTTATAAATAAGAGAATCATTTAACAAACTATCTCCACGATATACATGATGTGTACTCACTGAAACAGCATACGTTAGTGGTTAATAGAGCAGGTTCCAGATTTAACCTGGATTCTAACTAGCTACTTAGTAGCTGTGTGATCTTGGGAAATTATTTAACCTCCCCGTGTCTCCATTTATGTAAACAGTAACAGTATCTGTGCCTCAGAGATTTGTAAGAATCAAAGTGGTATTTAGAATAGTGGAACATATAACATGATCTCTATAAATACTGGACTTGTCAACTGTACTTAAGAAAGATATAGCTTGTCTAACAAGATGCTTAAAACTAACTGGTGGCAGTCCCCAAGTAAAGAGATGAAAGGAAAAAACAAACTGATACCTGAAAAATTATTGTTTCTGGGTCTAAAATTATGTCAGTTGGAAATGTCAGAACCTTGTATTTAACAAAGAAATGTATCACTTAGATAACTTATCTTCTAATTGAAGATGCGTAACAGCCATAAAAAAAGTACTTTATCTCATGCCTGTATGTTAATATTACGTTTTTAACAATGCTCTTACAGGAGCACTGAGAAGTATCTTCAAAGTATGCTTATTCTACAACACAGAGTGTAAAAACCGGTTAAATAAGAAACAAAGCTTTTAAAGTTCCTGAAACTACTTTTGACTCATTTTTTCTGTACAAGACAAACTGCTGTTTCAAATGTCTGGGGACTTTTTAAAGAACAGTGATGGGCATGGGCAGGAATAGCTCCACTCATTTCCATGTATACTGAGTATCTGTTTTGGGTTTTGTTGCTGTTTAGTTGGGTTGTTCATCCTGCCTACCACCATTGTAAGTCCTGACTCTACAAGAAACACAAAACATGAAACAAGAACTTAGCATATAAATAATAAAGCATTTTGAATGGTCATTAGCTTGTTACTTGTCCATAGCTGATAGTTCAAAAAAGTTAGTGCTTACAAAATTAAACTACCGAAAGAAAAAAGAGTTGAATAAATAAGGTAAAATGGAATTGAGAGAGAAAACTGTGAGGGCAGAAGGGCATGAAAGATGTGAGCACTGATGCCTGTAGGGGGCAGACGTTACTGGGAAGGAGTCATCAACTTATTTCAAATAAAAATATTCTCCAGTTGTCCCATCTGACTCTTCCACTCTTTCCTGCTCAAGAGTCATGATCCCATTTTACTCTGTCTTCATATATAAATCTCTAGTATCAGTAAAGTGTAAATGGTCATAGTGATCCCCATACAGCAAGAAAAGGCTCAAGAGCATTATTCTGCATTCCCCAAATTAAAATTTTTACCAAATCCAAAGCATAAACCTTGAAGAATGCATGATGGCCTAACCTCATTGAGAGGTTAGATGACACAATGTCATCTAATGTGAGATTAAAACCCTGGCCTTCCCATTTATGGACTCTTATACTACATTAAATTATTCTTTAAGAAAAGATCAATCGGTTTGATGCAGACGTGTTTTAGAAAAGAGAAAAAGTAAAGCTAAGATATGGACTCAATCTTCTTTCACCATAGTAATGATCACATTCGAAAGTGCTTTAGCACTTAGAAAAAGCCTTCACTTAAATTCTTGTACTTAAATCCTCCATTCTGCTTCATGCACTATTAAATCTCTTGTTGAACAAATCCTACACAGTTACTATTGCTATAATAATGCATATTTTAAAACAAAATAATGACACACTTTCTCCTAAAATATAACCAAATAATGCAGGACATTTTATCTGCATTCTAAGGCCTACTTCTTTGGTAGAACATTGAGTTATGTGTTTCCTAATACTTTCACTCATTGTTTTAGGGGAAAACGAATCAGTAAAAATTATATAATAACATATTCTCTGGAATGATGGGAAAATAGCATATTAAACAAGCCAATTGTTCAGATATCTGTCTCTTCCACCATTGAGCAGGTTTTCCAAGCTTAAATATTTTTGACAAAATCTCTTCAGTAATACATGCATTCCACTGCTTTTATACCCCCAGATATTGAACATATTGCTGAGAGTCTTTGTCTAGGATTCAAGGTCAATATTGGCACCAGTTATTAGAATGTTCTCTCACACACTAATGCTTTTTGGCCTTTATACTTAGTCCCTCCCCTGGTAAATATCCCTGGTTTTTTACACTGTAAGATATCACTGCTTTTGCATAGAACTTTTCAGCCCTTTTTCTAATAGCTGCCATGTTTTTTTGTTCTGATTAAGAGTGACCTATCACCTCATATGCTTCTCATTTTCTGCATCCAGTATATAGAAAGCCTGGGAACTTAAAAACCAAGAGACTTTTCTATATAATCTAAGTACTAAATATATTACCTATCTTAGGTGTCTGGAGTTTTTAATGTTTTCTCCTAGTTTCCCAACTATGTGCTACAGGCAAAGCAAGAGACTTCTCTACAAGTAGGATGGTTATAAATTATTACCCAGTTGATAGTTTCAGGCAGGACAAATCAAGGTATAAAATGTAAAGTCAGTCTATAATTAAGATCCTGACATACTTACATGTATGTTTTAAACCTCAGGATTTAGTAATAGAGGCTTCACAGGATCATGGTTTTTTTCCCTTATCCACAAAAAAAAAGTAAATTGAAAACTACACACTGTTTTGGTGATTTGAAGCCTCTTAATAATGATGACAGAATTTTATAGTGGATCTGTGCCAGAGTCGCTAAAGAGCAAGGAAATGTTGGGGAGGCAGGAGGAGAAGAGGAGAAAGATGAAGGGGCAGAGAAATGAAGAGAATTTTTATTTTAGGGGGACTGACACAGGATGCCACTGGAGACAGATTGTTTGGCATGACACCAGCTGATACAGCTCATCAGCTGTACATGAAACTGAGACAACTTGTAGAAATGGTGTAATGGTGAATCTGTAACCAGGTTTGAGAGGCTATAACAGCAGATGCTAGAACTAAGCTGTAAGGAATGGTTACCAGTTAAGGATCAATTAAAAATTAATAAATGATGTCAAGTCACTAATAGCTAGTGATACACAACAGGCACACATATAAGGGTTAACCACTGGCTGAAATGGGTTATGACAAAACTTTATTTATCATGTCATATGGTCTCTTTTGGCCACATGACTTTGTTATTTAGACACTTTCAAGTTCCAGGGAACATATACTTCACCATCATGATAAAAAAATGTCACTAGCCAC
>CM053572.1:58220109-58238400 GCA_028646485.1 Cryptoprocta ferox
AAAAAAAAAAGGAAATTCAAGTGCCAATGATTCATAGTATTTAGGACATGTCTAGACATTTTTAGACAGTGCCATTTGCTTAAAGACTTCAGGCACCAACTGCAGGCACAGGGACAGATTGCATAAGATGTCACGTGCTTACTGCAACTGTATGCATGTTATTGGATTTTTCAGAGCAACCCACAGCGATGAATAATTTAAGAGTTAATAAAATATTCAATCTGACTGATCCATTGGTTTAATTTTAAAATAAAAACTACTAATAAAAGAAATGACCAAATTCCCATCATTAATGCACGTAAATTGCAGCCCGCACAGGGAAACACCAATTTCTAAAAGGCTATATTAGATAAGCGATGTCTGGGGAGAGAGGATACGAGGGAAATTCCCAGTGTTAACACTGGCTTCAATAAGTTTACTCAAAGTTTAATTGTTTGGAGCTGTCACGCGAGCTGCACTCCACCTTCTGCAGGGCTGAGGGAGAATATATCAGAAAGGTGTAAGTTTTACAGAAAGAGCTCATTGAAAATGATCCGTTTCTTTCCTAAAGTCCTCATTCCCACTAACCACAGGCTGGCTAGAAAACAAAACAAAACAAAACAAAAAAAGGAGCAATCTACTAAAGAACATGGTGTACACCGCTGCCCGATCGTTGTCTAGGAGCTCAGTGGAGAACCCCGGCAACCTCACCATGGTTGGTTTGTCTCCCGCACTAAGCAGTGCCCTAGGCGCGGGTATCTTTACTAGGAGAGGCTGAGCTACCGGCTGCGGTGAGCCGGGACGGACTCACCGCGCCCCAGGGTTCCTGCAACCAGACCCAGGGAGGAGAGCTTGGCCACACACGCTAGACACATTATCTCCTCCTCCACCCCCGCCGCTCTCCACCTCGGCGAGGGGACAGATGGTGGCTGCGGTGGCACGGTGTAGGTGCATGTGAGTGGGTGAATGTGTGTTTTCGTGTGTGGGGTGGGAACGGAGGTGGTGAAAGGAGGAGGAGAAGGTAGTGCCTGCAGTTCCCCCCTTCGCCTTCCTGCTAAGGGAACAAAGTGCAGAACGAATCCAGATGGGAAATAAGAGAAAGGAAAAATAACAGTGGTGGTTGCACTGCCTTTACCGTATCGCCTGGGAACTCGGCTAAGCAACTACAAAGCCATTACCATTCCTCAACCTTCAGTGGAGTAGCTGTTTCTGCCTCATAACTGGAAGGGCACTTTGTAAACGCTGGCAAGGCACACACCTACACACACTCCTACACGCCCGGGAAAATAGCCACCTTCTGGGGGAGGGAGGGAGGCCGAGGCAAAGCTCGGCCATGGATCGCTACTGGCAGGGCAGCGAAGGCATCCAGGAACACCAGGCTTCTTGGGCAAACAGTAGCCCAAGAACCCACAATTTTCCTGTGAAACAAATAGATGGATGGATGCATGGATGGTGTGTGTAGAATATTCATGCAGTGTCTAATTTCAAATGGATTCGAGTCAACGCTTTTAATTCAACTATCCTTTTTTAGAGGCACAGCATTTTAAACCCTGTAGTGCACTCAGCTCTCCACTTGAAGCAGCCTGCTAAGGGTTGTATCACCCTCGGACCCCTTAGAAGGGGCCGTCTCCATCCGTGAGCGCAGAAAGGGCCAGGGTCCCCCTTGAGCGGTCTCTCCAGGGCCCCTGCCGCTTCCCCTGCCCCTTTTCAGCGCCAAGTTGAGCCTCGACCCAGGACCCGCGACCCGCACAGTGACGCGCGGCCAGGACAAGGGTTCGTATTGACAAGCCATCCTTCGCAAAGGACCTGAAATTCGTCTATACAACTCAGTAGGAGAGCCCTCGAAGTCCTATATATATATTTTTTTCAGTCTGGTTTATTTCCCACAAGTCATGGAAAGCACAACCAGACCGCTCTTACAACTTTTCTGCTCTTGGGCGGGGGAGCGAGGATGTATCACACTGCCAGATTGTCTATTACCAGGAGTTAAGCTTGTACCCGGAGGGAGTGCTGAGCCAAGCTCGGAGCCCCCGAGGTTAGGAGAGAGGTAGGTTCCACGGGGTTTTCTGTAATCCATGCAGCGAGTCCGGGGTGGGAAGGCAGAAGAAAGCCCAACTGACTTGTCAGATCCGTCTCCACCTGACCCACCTCCAAAACTCCCAGGGCCAGGTTTGGATTTGCAAACCGCTCAGCCCGGGCCCACTTTGGAGGAACCGCACCCGGGAACAGACGGCCATGCGGCTCCTCAACCTCTTCCCGTTTCAATCAGATGACGCCCTCACGCTCGCTTCCCGGCTCGGGCCCCCATGAAAGCCCCGCCCGTTGCCCGTAGCTGGCACCACTAGCATTGCCCAGGGAGGTTCGTGTAGTGACCCGTTGGCCGAGTGAGCCGAGGAACCTCTGGTTCCCAGGAGCGCCGCTCCCTCTCGCCTGCCTTAAGTCCCCGTCTTTTCCTCGATCTCACCTCGGTACCCCCGCACCCTCTTCCCCCGCTCAGCCCCACGCACTCCGCTCTGACTTTGCGAGCACTTTTCCGAGGCACCTAGGGCGCGCCGCCTCCTCCGTACCGCCCGCGGCGCTCGCCACCCCTGGCGCGCCCCGGGGACCGCCTCCAGCCCCCTGCGCGGCATTTCCCGAGGGACTCCAGCCCATCCCGCACCTAGCGGCCCAAGCCCCACACCTCACCTTTGCAGAACTGGGGGACACCGAGGCAGAGCCCGATCAAGAGCCAGACGGCCGCCGAGCGCTTCATGATTCTGTCTCTCGGACGTGACCCCGGCTGGTCAGGGGTCGTAACGGAGGGCAGTGTAGCTGAGGTGACACCGCAGGGCGGCGGCAGACCCCGCCCCTGGCAGAGAATTCAAAAAAATGTGTTCTGCCCGCAGCACTACCTTAAACAAATTCTTGAAGAGGATGAGAAAGAGTGGTGACCAAAGAGAGGAATCTTTCTTCCCCTTTTGCCTGCGCTCCGGCGCAAGAAGGTGGGCGAGCTCCGAGCGGCTGGCGGGCTCAGCCTCCGCTGCGGGTGGGTCCCGACTGAGGCGCGGCGGGCGGGGCGGGGCGCGGCGCGGGTTCCCGCGGCGGCTCCGGGTCACCCGCGCCGGTGGACGGGCAGACGGTGCGCTCGGCCCGCTCGGCTCTCGCCGCCGCAGCTGCGGGGCTTCTGACTTGGAGAACAATGAAGCGTGAGCTAGCGGGGAGCCAGCCGGCTGCCGGGAGCGCACTGTGTACAAACAGAGGCGGCGTGCGTGTGAGCCTGAGCTTCGCAGGCGCGCTCCCCGGTGCCTGCCCGCCCCCCGCCTTCTCGCTTATTCCCTCCCCCAGTCTTCCCCTCTTTCCTCCCCTCTTCTCTCTCTCTCCTCTCTCTTCCCTTCTCTCTCTTCCCTTCTCTCTCTTCCCTTCTCTCTCTTCCCTTCTCTCTCTTCCCTTCTCTCTCTCTCTCTCTCTCTCTCTCTCTCTCAGGTGGCTCCTTCTGCTGGAAGAGAAAAGGGAGACAACTGCAGCCACACCCTGGCACCTGCCACCACCTCTAAAGTTCCTACGTTGCCTGTGCCTTCTCCGCACACGCCGGAGACTGTAGGGTTAAGGGAAGTACCCTGGAGTCTGAGATACTCTTGGTTCCAGCACTGACTTTACAATTAACCACGTTAAGGATGTCCCTGAAGTCCTGTTCTCCGTAGAGCCAGGAAAAGAAGTTAAGAGATTTTGAAAAGTGCCTCTTGGGGCACGAAGCTGCGTTAGAAATGGACTGCGTATAAAATGAACTGCCCAGATCCTCGGGAAATGCAACCTAGTCAAGCAGCCAGATTCTAAGCTGCTCTGCTGTTCTGTCTGCACTTGAGTTAGCTCTAAGGCTGGGAGAGAGGGTGAGCTTATCTGGTCACAGGGACAAAAAAAGGTGAAGGCCTAGGACAAGAGAGTAGGAGACACGTTTCCTACCTCGTTGAGCACGACACGCTTCAGATGAGAAATAATGGGGAGAGTTTGGGGGCTGTACAAGAATATAGAAGGCAAGGACTGATTCCTGAAGTGTTACTGAGGTGGGTCAAATTTCTCTGCTACCCACCAAAACCAATATAAACGCAGTAGATTTTGCAGTGAAAGAGGCTGCAAAATACAGACCGTGACTTAAAATAGTGCTTTCTCCTCTGTTTATGTTAGAACGATTGCTTAATGCACATGGATTTGATTCCAGCAGTTGCAGGTATCAAAATGAAACACAGGTCTTTTTCCTTCTTCTAGAGAAGGAGGTAGAGAAGAGAGAACCACAGGAAGAGGAAAATTGTAGGATATATTCCTGTAAGCAAGGATTTGAAATAAGAATGGACTCAGAAAGAGGTAACAAGGCAACTTCATGCAACTTCATCTCCTTTGGCCTCTTTAAAACCTTTAAACCTCAATTTCTACCTTCCTTGTGGAATTCCAAGTGAGATCAAGGATGAAAGGTTGATGGAAAAGTAATAACTGCTTCTTGCTATGGAGGAGTTAAGGTACTGTACAATGAGCAAACAAACACAAAACAATAGCAACAACAAAAATTATGTCAAATCACGTTTTGTTGAGGTATCATGTTTGGTGGGAGGGTAAAAAATAGATTTTTTAAAACATGACTTTGCTAAGGGAAAAGAGGGAGAATCATTTATTTACTACTTTCAAGCTTAAAGCCACAGATGTTAGAATAGGACCCTATTATCCAGAGCTGTTGCAGGGAAGTTTTAAACAATCAAATTCCAACTTTCTCCCACATCATTATTACTTAATTTTGAAAGTAAGCTTTCAATCATGTTGTTTCATGTCCATCATAGAGTACCTGTAATATTTTGGAATGAGATATTTAAACTTTGTTTTAAGATTGTATTTCTAAAGGACAGTAAATCTCAAAAATATAAAATCGGGGGCATCTGGGTGGCTCAGTAGGTGAAGCATCTCTCAGTTTTGGCTCAGCTCATGATCTCACGGTTTGTGAGATCAAGTGCCTTATAGGGCTCTGTGCTGAAAGCTTGGGATTCTGTCTCTCTCTGCCCCTCCCTTCCCCCCTCTCTGGTTCTCTCTCAGAATAAATAAAATACACTTTATATATATATATTCAGAAACTAGTGATTTTGTGAAGAGAGATTAAGAAAGAAGGGTCCCAAGAGTTTTATTTTCTTATTTTATTCTGTTTATTCCCACTCTTCCCTTAATAACCATGTTAGGAAGTTAATGTTTTAGCACCAGGATATGTTACTGAAAATTTATCTTTCTTTTAATCTAAATTATTTTTTAAAAACTCAAGGAAAGGGGTGCCTGGGTAGCTCATTGGGTTAAATGTCTGACCTCGACTCAGATCATGATCTCCCAGGCCACAAGTTCAAGCCCCACATGGGGCTCTGGGCTGGAAGCTCAGACCCTGCAACCTGCTTTGGATTCTGTCTCCCTCTCTTTCTGCCCCTCCCCAGCTTGCCACCTATCTGTCTCTCTCTCTCTCTGTCTCTCTCTCTGTCTCTGTCTCTTTCTCTCTCTCTCAAAAATAAATAAACATTAAAAAAACTCTAGAAAAGCACAAAAGTACAATTAAAAGCCATATTTTATGATCAAATACCTGCAGTTTGTGCCTGTAAATGCTGTTCTATATTATCAGGTAAATGACATAAAATATGTCACCAGTTCAATGCCATTTCTGGGCTAAATTGGATAGTCTTAGATCCATATGCATAGGTCTTGTGAAGTTACTCCTTTTTCCCATTTATCAATAATGATGGTGGACCAAAAGACTTTAATTTTGAATATTCCAGGCACTCTACCTAACTTACATTTATAGGACTTATTTCAGTCTTACTAAATTCATTTATAGCCTTTTCAGAAATGGAATATAAGAAAAATTTTAAAAACCACAGGAAACAGATTTTTTCAAGGACAAAATGCTGTTATGACTCTTTTACCTCACATAAAGTGCGAAGGGACCTTCACTAATCACAGATGATGTAGTCTACAGTTTTATACCTTCTCTAAATATGTGCCTGAGTGTCAAAAATGAATCTACATATCCCTTGGAGACAGCATTTCCCAAAATATTTTCTGCAGACTTACTTTCCCCAAGATGTTAATAAATTTTGGGCAGAAAAAGAAGTTCTATGGTCAATAATTTTGGGAAATACTGTGTATGAAAGTAGCATTAAAAACTTTGAATTGCCCTGTGCTGAAGAAACTTTTCCAAAAGTGTTTAATCCCGTATTTTGTGAGCTTTTTTTTTTCACGGTGACAAGCTTTTCCTCAGAATATCTGTTAAGAGAAGGTCGATTTAGTGCTATGAGGAAAACAAGTTGGGAAATACTGCCTGAAAATAAAGGAGAATAAAGTATCAACAAAACAAACAGAAACACTAGTGAGGGAAGTTTACCGGTTTTTAAGAATTCTTCTTATTGGCTCAAAGTTTGGATTCCAAAACAGTACATACCTGAAATTGAAATACTACCTTTACCATTATGACTCTTTGAATGCACCCAAGTGAATTAATGGCCAAGTCTCAGTATTCTGATCCATAAAATGTAGTAAAACTCATAGTGGTAGCTTATTATGGTACACAAAAGAACCTAGTCCAGTGAGTACACAATGATGATGAAGATAATAATGATGAATAAGAAGACAATAATCACATATGGAATTCCAAAATTTTTTCTCAATAGCTGATTATCTCCATTCCCCACCCCTCACTCCCATTAAATTATCTGGAAAATTTTTAATTCGCCTTTTAATTTGTCAAGCAACAAATAACACTAAATATAGAATTATTATTTCTGTAATTACTGAAGAATATTTATAAATAAACTAGATACAGGAACAGTCTTCGATTATTTGATCAAGTTACATTCAGTACTATTTTTAGTTTTTAAATCATTTTGCATTTAAAAACTATTTTACATTTATAAAACTTCATTTTCTTTAATATCCTAAATGGCCTGGATTAAAACTTGGATTTCAGCTTTGTGAGATAAAAAGCAGAAAACTCAGCCCGGCCTACCTGGACATCTGACCTGAATAATCGTGAATTAATAAATTAGTGTTTTCTAAACTGTTAAATTTGTGGTAATTTGTTAAGTAGCATGAGAAAACTGATAGAGCAGCCCACTGTTATTATCCCCTTTTAAGAGAGAAGGGAGAAGGCACAGACTGGTTACATCCTTTGCCCAGGGTGTCAAGTTAGCATGTGTTAGAGCCAGTAAATGAACCTCATCAGTCTGAATCCAGAGCCCACTCACACCACTGGCAACAATTATGGAGAGTTACCTCTATGCTACACATTTATATATATATTCCTTTGTTTAATCATCCCAACAACATTTCTGGGGTAAACATAATTATTATATCAATGTAAATCAATTGAGGAAACCTAGGATCAAAACACTTAAGTACTTTGCCCCCAAATTAAGGCAGCAGTGAGAGAATGATCCAGGATCCAGGACCTGAGCCCTGGTTTGATTCCAGGAGTGATTTTCACAAACATTATGTTATAGTATCTATTTATAAAATGGTCTAGTTTATTTATTAATATTTTCAATTTTATTTCTAATTGTAACTGTTGTTTTTTTAGTAATCTATATTCTCTCTGCCCTTCTTGATTTATCATTTTAGATTATACTTTCCCAAATGTAGAGTTCCAAGGACATTTTAAAATTTTCTAAAATATTGTATAATATATAGCACTTTTTTTCATTGCTATCCATAAACAATCAATTCTTTCTTCTAATCCTCTACTCATGTTGTTATCCCTAACTGAAATGACTTCTTACAAATTGTACCAAATTCCTACCTCCATGTAAGACCTTTCAAAATTATTGCAGCACCACAGATGTTTTAGAATTAGCACTTTTTGTGTTTCTCTAGTTATTTCATCCGTGTTAGTGTTACCTTTCCAAATAAATACAAATGGTTCTTGCTATGAAGATAACTGTTTGCAAAACTTAGACATAGCTGAGTGTTATGTTTTAAATTTCTTTAGTCTTCCTACAATGAACACTAAGGCAAATTCATGTTTTATACCAAATTCCCAGTTCCCTTATGTCCCCACTTGATTCCATGATGGATGCTGTTTCCAGAAAATATGCAGGGTCATTATATGAGAGTGAACCTTTGCTTTCAGAGTCTAATCCTCCTAACAGAAATTTCTGGTGCCTTTAATTCTTTCCAGTTTCCCGCTCAACCCATTTTCGTGACTTAGCTTTTAGCTCCCAATATAGTTTTGAATAATTAATACATGGGAATAAGAAAAATTCAAAGGGACAAGTGGGTATAGGAAAATAAATTTCCTCTTTAATGACACTCCCTCCTTATATATGGTTGCTTTCTCTATGTTAAGGAAGCTAATAGCTATTTCTGTGTATCTTTCTAAAGTTGTGTGTGTGTATATATATATATATACATTGTATACATAGTGTATATGTGTATGTGTATAAGCCAATGCTTTCACAAAAATAACTGAATTATACAAACATTATACATCTTGCTTTTCTCACAAATATATATATATATACACACACATACATACACACAATCTGAAATTGTATCAAGTTCTACACAGTATTTGTATAACATAAATGCCTTCTGACATTTCAGTTGCTTCCAATCTTTTGCTATTGCAAGCAATGTTGCAGTGAACCTGCATTTTGCACACATGTGCAAAATAAACTCATTAGAATAGATTGTTTGAAGCATTGTTGGTTGAGGCTACGTGCATTTAAAATTGTGGTAGATATTGCCATATTGCCATTCATAAAAGATGTATGAATTCATCCTTCTACCTATAATGCATCAGAGAGCGTGTCTCCCTGCTTCCTGGCCATACAATGTGTTTGCAATTTCAGGTCTTGTCAATTGTATAGATAAAAAATGGTATCACATGGTTTTGAATATCTTTTATTATGAGTGGGTTTTAGCAACTTTTTACATATTAAAAAATAATTTGTATTTTCTTTATGTTACTTTTCATGTCTTTTTCTCTTTTTTTTTTTTCTACTGGATTACTGACCTTTCTTGAATGACGGGAGCTCTGTATCTATTAAATAAATTGTCATATTTATGTCAAAAAATTGTCCAGCTAGTTTATAGCTGTTTTGTTTGATTTTACTGTGCTAAAATGTTTTATATTAGTAGTGATGAAATTTACCCATCTTTGCTTTATGGTTTCTAGGCTTCATGTTTTGCCAAGATAGGCTCTTGCTATTCTGAGTTTAGGAACATATTTTCCTATAGTATTTTTATGGGCATTATGTTTTCATGTGTGTATTTATAATTCTTAACAAACTGAAATTTATTTTTGTGTAAAAGAGTAGTATAGATTTTACTTGTTTTCTGGAAAACTATCAGTTATATATAAAATCATTTATTTAGTAAATCCCAGCCTTCTTTATAATACGACATGCCAACTCAGTCACTTAGTCACTGTATATTTGGCTCAACTCATTGCTTTTATACACTGTGCCATTTGGTTATGTATTCATGTGCCAGCACCATACTCTTAATTATTGTTGTTTAAAAATGTCCTTAATAACTGCTAGGGTAAAATACCCTCACCTACGTCTTTATAAGAACAATTCCTAATATTGTACATGTATCTTCCCCATATATCCTTTAGAATGAACTTGTCTAGATGAAATGGTAGAATAAACATATTTATAATAATAGTATTCCTATCTATATATCCAAGTTTTCTTTTATGTTCCTCTTGTTAGGTTTCTACTTAGATATTTTATTGTTTTATGCATCCATCTAAATGCAGGTTTTTTCCATTATGTTTTGTAACTTGTTCGATGTTTTTAAGAAGGCTATATGTGTATGTGTCTATGTGCATGGACTAATGTTCTACCTAGTCACTTTGTCAAAATCTTTTACTGTTTATATTAATTTTTCAGTTGGCTCTTTGGGTGTTCTAGATATACAATCATATCATCTGAAAATAGTATTAGTTTTCCTTCTTTTCAAATTCTCATACTTCATTTCCCCATCAAATTGGTATTACTGCAGCCAAATAAATGCTAAATAAACAGAAATACTTGTAACATTCCTGATTCTAACATGTACACTTTAGTAACTTTTTGTGGGCATGGCACATGTCCTCTGATTTACTGGGTCCAGTACAGCCATTACAGTAATTTTTTATACATCAGCATTTGCTCAAAAAATAACTTTAAGAAGGGAAGACTTTACTGTCAGTGTAGAAAGGAAATAAGTGTTCATGAATGTACAGGATAGGATAAAATAAAAAGGAAAATAATGTTTTCCTTTGCAGGAAATAAAGAGAGGCTTGTGAAGATTTGGCAGGATTGAATGCTATAAACTTGAGGTTGCATTTGGCGGAAAACTGGAACTCAGTGTCTTCTGATTTACAACAAAATGATAAAAACTTCTTTCATACCCACCATAGCCACAGCTATTTAAATATATGGTTAACTGGGGCTGGTGGTGGGGAGGAGAAATGCTATTATAACAGTCCAAAGGACAATCTTGGACTATTTCCCCCTTTACCTAATTTTCATTGGCATTTTGCTCTATTTTTTATTTTTTTCCATTTATAGAATTGCTGAAAATTGAGCCAGAGACTTATTTATTTAAAATATACAAGACTTCCAGTTTGATCCATCAAGCATAGTAATTGGACCAATGTTAAATGAAACCTAGAGAAAAATGTTTCTGCTATCCATAAACAAATGTCAAAAATAATGAATACATAAGATTCTCTCTGAGTTTCCTCATTCCAAATTGGGCTGCAACTTAAAAAGAAAACTGTTGTCAATAAAATAAATTATTTTCATAATCATGATTTCATTTTAAACTTTAAAAAGCAAATGGAATATATTTTAATATATTGTATTTTGGCAAATACAATTTAAAACATGTTTGTTTCTTCAGGCATGGGGAGAATAACATAATTAATTACATGTGTCTAATGTTAACATTGATTCTGCTACTTCTGTCTGTAGATAAAAGACTACCACATTTTCCTTCATATACATAGTAATTTTAAATATTTCAGTAAAATAAAATAGAATATTACATGTCTCATATAATAGTTGTAATTTGTTTTAAATTATATTAGCATAATATGAAATATTTGATTAAATGTTTTAAACTCATACATTTGCATACAAACCAACACAAAACTAGCATGCCAATATTAAATTTGGAGGATTAAAGAAAAATCATGGTTCTCACTAAGATGAAAATTATAATATCTTATCCTTAGGCTTTTGAGAGTGACCAAAACAAAAAAATATGTAAACTAAGAGATTTTCAATCAGGTTTTGAAAACACAATGAAAGCATACCTTTTTTGCTTTATTTGATGATCCTGGGGACTTAATTCATAGGGAAACATTTATTTCCAAGAACAAAATTATAAAGTATTTATAAAAGAGACTGAGAGGCATAAATGCACCATTGCCTCATGAAATCCTTAAAGAATTCAGAGATTTCTAATTGAATTCCAATAATATTTTTTTAAATTTATTTATTTTTGAGGAGAAAGAGAGAAAGAGTATGGGTGGCAGAGGGGCAGAGAGAGAGGAGACAGAGAATCCCAAGCAGGCTGTGCATTGTCAGTACAGAGCCTTATATGGGGCTTGAACTCATGAACCATGAGATCATGACCTGAGCCAAAATGAAGAGTCAGACGCTTAACCAACTGAGCCACCCAGGCACCCTCAATAATATTTTTTTAAACCATATATATAGATGTAACTTGATTTATAATGCAATTTGTGATCTGAAAAATATTATAATGGACATTTCAAACTGAAAAGATACAACTTATACAGTAAAAACCCATTCCAATGGGGCCTTTACTCACCCAGTCATCAACAAATAAATTGAAAAAACTAATTTTCTATTTAGTTGTTCTAGTTAGTATTTACCATTTTATTTTAAGGGACACATTTCTAAATGTTTTCTACAACATAATATGAGAAAAATTTACATGAATTTGAAAGTAGAGATTATAAATTAATCTAAAATCAGTTTGGTTTTTTTTGGGGGGAGGTTTGGAGTCTTTTTAGATGATGAATTTAGAAAATTCCTTAGACTGTCAAGCTGGAGATGAGTAAAGTGCATTCAAATGGAAGTTAGTCACTTTTGCTAAAAAGTTTAAAAAATTGCATTTATCTACTTTAAAAAATGAAATTAACAGTGGTGTTGATAGTAAACTATCTTCTAGTCTTGTTTCTGAGGAGGAGACATGATAGTGTATAGGGTGAGGGGTGGAAATGTTTCTAGTGTTTTGCCTGTGATGATCTGACTCAGCATCAGCTGAAAACACCCATATATTATTTTAACATTTTCCTTTCCTCTATTAAATAATGTGTCACTCTGGGCTGTGACTCAAATTGGTGACTCAGTGTGTTCAAGACTCTGCCTGGGAACCTTCAGCAATGACTGAAAATACCAGGAAGTCTTCTTTTTAGAAGAGCCTTGGTTTTGATAACTTAAGTGTGTAGACTACTGATCCACAACTTTTAGTTTACTTTAAATAAAGGAAATGCTAGGCCCTTTATCTTTTATATTTTTTAACCCCAGCAAAATCTTTTATTGTTTCATCTGCTTTACTTATATCATTATTGTATTTCTTTTGCTATTTTATTATTTTTTCAAATGCAGAATGCTAATCTTATGAATTCTCAGAATTCCAGACAAGAGAGAGGGACAGTCCTATTGCTTCCAATTAGTTCTGTAAAATCCCTTTTAATGCCATAAAACAGATATCTGTTTTTGGTCCCAGATGGCACCTTTGCCCTAAAAGGCAGTCTTGTGGAGGAAGTAGATAGCATGGAGCTTAAATCACTGCTCCTGGCTGTTGCTGGGACTGGCTGACTGAGGATTCCTCCCCATGGGAGCAATAAGCACCAACTCACAGAAGAGCTCAGGGCAAGGACTAGAGTATTGTTGCTTTCTAGTTTCTAAGATCATTGAGTCCTTAATACCCGAATCCACGAATTAAGGATAACATTCTGACAGTGACCAAGCCTTCCATACACCCCATATTTTGGGGTGAAAAGGAAATTAGAAATTATCATAATTCCTTTCCTAGTTGCATTTGCTAGCACTTTCAAAACACATCTAAATCACTCTCAGTGGTACGAACTTCTGATGGCCTTCTAGTCCAAGTCCAGAGGTATGCAAACATGAGCAACCTATAGAAACATGTCATAAACTGGCTTGCTTCTGCCTCCGGCAGCAATCTCCTAAGTGCTTAAAGCTAAAAAGGAAGATGCACCTCTTTGTATAAATCTTTAGAGAGGACAGTAAGTCTGTCCCTAAGTCCGTTTAAACAATTTTGTGGTAAAGAAGTCTAACATTATGAGTTAAATTCTAGGTTGATATTGCTTCTTTTTTAAAAACAGGCAAAGTAGAAGGGAGGGCAGAGTGGGGGGGGTGCAGATGGGAAAGAGCACATATCAACATCTTCCCAGGAAAAATAGTGAGAGGTATTCCTCTTCGAAATCCCGATATTTAAATGCTGATATCTGGATCACTGGAGCTCAGAGTACACAGTGGAATGGGAGAGGGTGGCGAGCTGGGAAGGAGGGGTGGTATGGTCCTAGAGGGGCTGAAAGCAGATGCCAGGAACCCAAATACCTGGATAGAATATTACGAGCAGCCTCCTCCACACTGCAACCCTGAGAAAAAATTTTAAGAACAAGTGAGAAGTGCGTATCACTCTGCTCTTCATTTGCATTCTGAAAATTTCAGATTTTACTAATTATTTTCTGCTTATTAAACTTCGTTCCACAGAATAAATCTCTAGTAAGAATTCTTACAAGCAGGAATATTGGTTACCTAGTATAATTTTTTTTCTAAACTTTACTTCATCATTGATACATCAAGAGAAGTTTGATTCTCTTGAACAAAAGGGCCAAATGTACTATGGATATATCTCTCATGATGAAAGGATGTTGTTTTTGAAGAGCTTTCTCACAAAATTAGACCAACATAAGGGGTCTAAACAGTATGTCCTATTTGTTTTACTTGGAACATCACCTAATAACACTTTACTCAGTTAAACTTTCTGATCAGTCTGTTTCTTTGATCAATCCTCAGAGTTAAACTCCCAACAAGCATTACCAGTTCTGCTGTGAATTCATACTATTTTCCTCATTAACTCTGAGCTCTAAGTTTTACCAAGCACTTTGGGTTGATTCTAACTCTCAGTTAATTTCTCTCTTACCAGTAAAGGAATCTAATCATGGGATGTTCAATCATTCATTTACTCCTTCATACATTCAAAAATATTAATTTATCACATACTATGTCTCAGGTATACACAGTTCTTTCTAAACCACTAACTTTAAGGCCTGTAAAGCACTAAGATATACTTGTGTTAGTGCTATTGTGCAACCCAAATACTCCAGTAACTTCTTAGTCTTGGCTGAATTCACCAGTGGACATGCCGATCCTATCCGTACACACCTACACCACTGGTCTGTCAAAACTACATCCAACTGAACTCAACAGATACTGGAATCCAGTTAGCTTTAGACACCAGAGACAGCACAGTTTCATGAGGACACCAAAGCCTCAGTGTTCTGTCTAAACATCTATTATTTAAGATGAAAATTTACACACTAATTTAAATTAAATTCAGCCTATTGCGATCAGGCAAGCCACATAGAGGAGTGAAGAGACCTAAGAAAACACAATAAGAAGTGGTGGAAAATGTGAAAATGCATGGCCCAGTCTCAAGGGTACAGTAGCCACCCAAAGCCAATCAGTGCTGCTTTTTGGGATTATGGGTCCAACATGGCCAGGCCCCAATTTTTCAAAATCTGAAATGCAATATAAAATTTCCTAAATGTTAATAAATGCAGATGTAACTCAACATTTCTGCAAATCAAATAAAGTAAGCATACTTTTAGTGATTGGATTCTTAAAAAAAATTCCATTTGAATAACTAAAATAAATTAAAGATTAATCAACAAACTAATTAGCTTTACTATCAAACTACATAAAATAGAAAAATTTAGATTAATATTTTAATATAATTTTGGTAATTAGAAAAAAATAATGAGAAAAAACTAGAAACAAATTTGTCTCCGTGAAATAAAAAAAAAAAAACTTCTCCCAAACATAAGTCATAAAAATAACTGAAAGCTAACTATTAAAGCAGAAAGAATACTTCTTAGTGATGACTGACTCTCATATACCACTAGTGGGTACGTTAATCGCTCCTACCATCTAAGGAGCAACTTGGCAATACAGGTAAATAAAATAGTAAGTATAATAAATATAAGCTTTGACCTAGTAAAACAATTTTTAAGAATTTATTCTAAGGAGTTCACTTACTATAGTTTTATGTATCATTATAATTCAGTAACAGTAGTGATTCTTCTAGAATATGCACTAAATCTAGTATAATGTATATCACATAATTTATTATATCAAATATTCAAAATCATTTAAATGTTCAATATTAACTAGAGGCTAAGTTATCTTAACCAATTCATCCAGAATAGTTCTATGCTCTTTCTAACATAGATGGTTTTAATTAATTTTTAAGATATTCAATAAGGAAAATGCATAGTCTAGATTTTTTTAAGTGCTAAAAAAAATCACCCATGATCTACCACTACTTATTCAGAACTGCTAAAATCTTAGAATACACCTTTTCAGAATATATCTTTAATGTATATAAATGGAGGCTATGAATATGTATGAATTACACCTCTTCCTTCCTCTTTGACTTCTCTCTTCTTTCATCCTCCCATTATACATTAAACAATCTATTATAGATATATTTATGGTATAGTACACATGTAGATGTAATTTTAAATGATTTTTATAACATTCCCTCCTATGATTTATGACAAATTGAACACAATAATTCAATACCTTATTGACGGGTTTTAGGTTGTGTACATTTTTTATTGTTATTACTGTTGATTATTTTGCTATCAAAGTTAATGCTGTAACACAGTTTGATGAGTGTATCTTTTTTAACTGCAACCATCATTTCTGTAGAAATGATTCTTAGCTGAGAGGTTGGTGCGGGGGGAAGCACTTAGATGTTAAATTCTAACAGATACTCCTTACATTTTCCAGAAAGTTTATACCAAGTTAATCTTTCACTAGCAGAATACCAGAATACCCATTTTCCCCAATAATACTAGATAGTAGCAAGTTTTTTGAGTTATACAGATTGGATAGTCAAAAACCCTCATTATTTTAATTTGTGGTACTCTGACTAGCAGTGAGTTTCAACATCTTCATTTGTTTTTCACCTTATTACTTTCATCTTATATGAATTACCTATTTATACTTTATGCCCATTTCTTACTGTGAGATTTTGTTTTTATACATAATTTCATAGTTTTAATATAATGGAGATACAATTTTTTCCTAAATATTTATCAATCTTCCCTCAGTTTTTTTCTTTTAATTTTGTTAAGCAGATTTAAATATATTATGTGGTTTATCAGCCTTTTCACTTACGGTTAGTATTATGTCATCATGGGTTTACGATTTCACTGATAATATAACATGAAAAAGTTCAGACTATCGGATTTTATTCCTGATCCTTGTATGTATATTTTATATAAAAATTTATTCATATGTATATAAATTTAGAAGATCAAATATGTATATATTAGGAAACAGAGTATATATGCTTTTTTTTGGCATATACCTAATATGTAAAACCATTTAAAAGTGTTTCTATTATATTTGTATTTAGATATATCACTGAAAAATATCTTCTGCTTTAAAGTAAATTGACAATTGTTTAGACTTTCTCATTTCATCACACATCCATGCACCTTTCCAACCCTAACAAACTTTGAAGGTCTCTTACCTCCGATAAGGTATTGACAATGGCTGTTTATCTGAAAAACACCCTATTTCTTTGCTACACTCTTCATCTGTACATTTTAGCATGTGCATATTTACTTCATTCATGAAATAAGAAAGGAATAAAGGAAAAGAATACTATGTGTTATTTTCTGTCATTTTTTTCTTCTTAGTTACACTGATGGATGAGTGCCAGGAGTAGTAGATTCAGATTTTGTTGGACCTGAGGCTTATATAATGTAGCTGTCCTGCTGTATGAAAAATTATACAAAGCTATAAAGTAAAAAAAAATAGAAACAGAAGTGAATATTCACTTAGCCCAACCAAGATTATTTTTAAATCTGAAAAAGTTATATCTCAAAGTTTGAAATATGACAGAATGAAACATTTTAATTTATTAACAGGTTGCCATGTGTCTTATAGTCTGTCACTTTTTTTGGATAGATACTTGTTGATCACTTCTTAATTTCAGAAAAAATTTTAAATATGAATTCCTATAGAGAATGGAAAGATAATTTCATCTTTTCACTAGCACAATTCATTTAAAAAATTAAATCAATAATTTAAGTTTCCTTGTTTGCACATATGGCACAACTCCTGTTAACAATGTCAGAAACTGACAGAATTGGTATTAAAGTTTATAAAACTCTATCAACTTTTCTTAATAAGCAAGGTGTAAAATTTCAAGGAATATTCTCCAGAGTGGATCCCTACTGGTGAACTATGTTTCTCTTCTACCACCAATGTGCACTTAATGCTAGTTATCTTCATATGGTGCAGCCTTACATCTCACTGTCACAGCCCTGGGTTATCAAGCTTGTAGGTGGTGGCAATATTCATGGAGTGACTGCTACACTACAGTGAGTAGTTACTTACAATAGGTAAAAGTGACTACAAACCATACAAACGAATGCCAAAATAAATGTATCCTCAACTCAACTTTTTCATAATCATATACCCCAAATTCCCATCATCCCTCCAATGCCACTCCTCATAAGGACAGTTTTTGACAAAGGGAGAATTGGACTAGAAAGAGACAATGGTCAAATATGTTACATTTTCCAATTGTTTCAAAAGCCTCTGACCATATGAACACTTTGCGAGTTCCGTCCCAGGGCCTTGGAAGGAGAGGTGCAAGCAGGATCCTCTGCAACTGAAACTTCAGTAGCACCAAGGCAAACAAATCCCTAGTGAGGACTGGCATTCACTTATGAAATTACATACTGCTTTCTCAGAATAAATCAGTCAACTGATCAGTTATTTTTGGTGTAACCTGCATTTTCTGTAAACACTTCAGAAAGAAAAGGAGGAATAAGTGACAAACAAATGCTAGAAATTCTGGTTCATGGGGCACATCACATACACCAACCAAACTGCTTAAAAGAGGTAAACCAGTGCAAGTCTCCTTAAAACAAAATGGAAATTTCATCATTTTATTCAAAGTTCTGTTCCTAAATGTTAAATGTTACATGTTAATTACATGTAAATGTTTGAATAATTAAATAAA
>CM053572.1:58238500-58346425 GCA_028646485.1 Cryptoprocta ferox
TCCCCCCCTCAAAAATAAATAAATTAAAAAAAATAGATAGTTGTAGTTGCATAGGAACACTTTGATACTTTTCATTAAAGTGTTGGCCATGGTTCTAAGGCATGTCATTATGGATATTTTGAAATTTAATTTCAAAATTTAATTTAAAAACACACCCTTAAAATTTTAATTAAACACTTTAAACATTACAGGAGCACCTGGCTGGCTCAGTTGGAAAAGCGTGAGACTCTTGATTTTAGGGTTATAAGTTTGAGCAACACATTGGGTGTAGAGATTACTAAAATAAATAAACTTAAATTAAACATTATATATACTGCTTCTTGAAATATGTTGTAAAAATTATAAAAGTATTTTTATTTGAAAACCAATGTGAGCCACACACTAATATGGAGGTTTCGTATCATAGGAATCCACTTTGGTTCATGTAAACTTCCTATTATCCAGAGCCTATTTTTATACCATTTATTTGACTCCAGCATCAGTCATCCAGCATTTCTGTTTGTTGTGATAAGCCCATGGGTTTTCTACTTTTGAGCTAAACCCTGATGAAGCAGATGATAATCTGAGGCATGCCTGCTATATTGTGAAAATCTCTCTGCGTTTATAATAAAGGTCTCATCTCTACTTAAAGTATGTGTCAAGAGTGCATAAAGGAAACTCTTTTAAACACATAATAGCATATTTCTTATTATTTATGTTAATTATTTACATGATTATACATAACATGTGATAACATACCAAATATTTATGAGTTACTTCATTTTATTTTAAAAAATTAATGTTTTTATTTTTGAAAGACAGAGCATAAGCATCAGAGGGGCAGAGAGAGACGGAGGCACAGAATCTTAAGCAGGCTCCATGCTCTAAAGATGTCAGCACAGATCCCAGTGTTCACTCACTTAAAATAAAGAATATACCAAGGCTTCTAGTAAAAATTGTTTCTTCTATTTTCAAAGATAAGAAAAAGCAATATACTTTGAAATTAAAAGACAAATGAATAAAATAATATATTCCAAATAGAATTGGGTTAGTATAACTCTCTGATTAGATATTTTATGGTGTATGTTATAGGTGATTGTCTGGAAACATGATGTTACTAATCTTTGAGATACAGTAGCCAGTGTGGCCTGCAGATTTTTGCAGTTCAATTTATCTTATCTTTAACGTGGATTTGTGGCCTCTTAAGACTATCAGCTATTCTAGGAAAAGGCTCTCTTTTGCTGCTTCCCTTTGTCATTAAACTCTTGTATCCAGTCTATCAGCACATTTTTTATTGAGTTCCTATTTCATTAAAGGCAAGACTTTGAGGAAAAGGCAAAGAAATATCAGAATCCCAACCTGCCCTTTAAAAGCTCAGAGTCAGTGAAGGTGAAGGTGCTATAACATTTGAAGATAAATAGGAAATTTTACAAATACACAGTTCAGCAATAAATATTAAGGGTTTTGTTATTTTGTTGCTTATTTATGTGTTTTTAAACAAGAGTAAAATGTAACTGTTTTAGTGCCCATGGATGAGAAAGAAGACAGGGCAGTGAGTAACATTCTCTGTATATCTATGGTATGGCTGGATGTGTAGACTTTACATAGAAAGAAACAAGAAAACACCCAATTCTGGAAGATTCAGAAGTGAATCTATTGATGGAAATGTTTGGTAAAGACTGAAGTATCAAAGCTTCAAATACTTATTTTTGAACATACATCAGTTAGCATTGTTGTCTTTAACTTGCAAATAACCAA
This sequence comes from Cryptoprocta ferox, assembly GCA_028646485.1. NCBI lineage: Eukaryota > Metazoa > Chordata > Mammalia > Carnivora > Eupleridae > Cryptoprocta > Cryptoprocta ferox. The sequence goes on from CM053572.1 coordinate 58,240,238, forward strand.
AAACTCAACTCAAATGGAAATTTCTATACTATGCAATTAAAATCCAGGGATCACTTACATCCCAGGCATGGCTGGATTCACGGGATCAAGGATTGTTACAAGCACTCACTTTTCCCAACTTTTGGTTTTGCCTGCTTCTGTGTTGGCTCTAGTCAGGCAAGCAGGCCCCACTTGGTGGAAAGATGACCACAGAAGTTTCAGCCTTGCATTATCATGGCTTATAGAACAAGCAAACATCTCTTCTTTCATCAATTTGAATAAAACTCTAATCCTTATGGTCAATATCCCAAATCAATAAGCATATCCATCTGTAAACCAATTTCTGCTAAAGGGAAAATGGAATGCATGGCGTGGCTGAAGCCTGGGTCACAAACAAATCCCTAAGATAGGAAAGACAACACAGCTCCAACAAGGCACAAGAACTGAAAAGGGGCAGCCACTCCCCAAAAGGAAAATCAAGTAAGGTAATCTTGTGTTTAGATGATCTAAAAAACAGTATGCTTCTACTTCATAGGCCAAGATAAATATTGGTGAATGTGGGGCTTTATTTTGAATACATGTACAATTCACAGAGTTGTATATTTTGTCTAAATGTATGGAGAAATGTTAGCAAAATGTTTAACAAAGTGGTCAATGTATTTAAATGTTATTTAATGAAGAGAATTTCAGTATTAGGAACAGTGTTCAGAAATAACCACAAATGTAAAATGATAAAAAAAGTGTCAGGAAGGTTAACAGTAAATATCAAAACTTTAAAAACTGCTGCACATTTCACTTAATAAATTCACATCTTGAAATTTATCTAAACAGAAAAAATAGGTCAAGCACAGATGGATATATATATGTTTATTGCACATTGTTAATAATATCAAGAACGGAAAATCATTAAATGAATAATAATCAATTAAATCTTCTTATAGGTATAGAGTCTAATATGTTGGAGGTATTATTATAATTTGTGTTTGTTAATAAGAAATATTGCACAAAACAGATCAGGTTAAAAAAGAGCATATGTAGTATGCTTCCATCTATGTATATAAATGCTTACAGAAAGTTTGGAAGTATGTATACTGAGAGATTAAAAAAGTGGTTATGTCTACATTATGGGGTTGAAGGCAATTTTTCTTTTTGTTTGGCTCTGTTTGCTATTTTATAAAATAAAAAAATCATTTTAAAATAAATAATGATACAAAGAGGGACTAGAAAATCCCTTCACTTTAGATTTACAAAGTAAAATATAATTTTAACCAAAAAATGGTGTAGAACAGTTTGAGTACTTTAGCTTTATATAAAATATATGAGAAATATGGTATTTCAGTCTCAAAAAGGGAAATGATTGGCTTACATGTGTGTGGTTGTGTGTGTATATGTTTACACATATATGTAGGCCACCCCCATTATTTATATTCAGATTTTATGTTATATTGCTAGTTTGAAACAAATGTTAGGTTTTTCCCCCAATAACCAAAATCACTGAATTACATGATAAAATGGAGCACTACCATTACACTTGAGAAATTTACTTGCATACATGAACCAAAAGACCTTGCAATTTCCAAATAGGAAAATTATTAGCATCAAAAGACCTTCAGTTGCACATCACATATTTTGAAATCTAACCCTTAGTATCAGTCTAAGTAGACTTCAAATGGTTTATTGCAAGGGAATGCCAATGTCTTGCAGAGTAAAACCTAACAAACATGTTTCCAAATATTTATAGTAACTTACATAAAAAATAAAAACAACTATCTAAATTCAGAGAGCTCATGTTTTTTTTAAGTTTTTATTTATCTATTTTGAGAGAGAAAGTGCAAGCAGGGGAGGGGTAGAGAGAGAGGAAGAGAATCCCAAGTAGGATCGTACCGTCAGCACAGAGCTCTATGTGGGCCTTGACCCAATGAACCATGCAGATATGTCATGTTTTAAAAGGACAATGCAACGTAAAGAGGATTTTGAGAGAGTCACAGAACTTCAAATCTGGATTAAGTCTTAAAAAATGTCCATTTAAACTTTGTACGTTATTTTTTTTTATTTAATAAAATCTATTTATATTTAAGTTTTTATTTGAATTCTGGTTAGTGAATATGCAGTGTAATATTGGTTTCTGGTATAGAATTTAGTGATGTGATCAACACTTCCATACAACACTGGTGCTCATCAAAAGTGCCCTCTTTAATCCCCATCACCTATGTCACCCATCTCCCCACACACACCTTCCCTCCTGGTAACCATCAGTTTGTTCTCTATAGTTAGAGTCTGTTTATTAGCTTGCCTCTCTCTCTCATTTTTCCCCCTTTGGTCATTTGTTTTGTTTCTTAAATTCCATATATGAGTGAAATCATATGAAATTTATTTTCCTCTGACTGACTTATTTTGCTTGGCTTTATAAATATGAAAAACTAGGTATCATGATGCAAAATGACTCACCCAAAATCTTACAGCTCAGTGAGGAAAACATTCGAGACCAGGCCACCTGACTCACACTCCTTTGGTTTTGCTGTTAGGCTACACTGCTAAAGCAACCAAAAATGAACCCACTACTCACTGGATTTTCTTCAGTGTATTCTGGAAAAACAATGACTTGACTTGTGGTGTCAAGGAAAAGGTGTAGACTTTGAGTCGAACACACTGATCTTTCTCACAACTTAATTAACTATCTAAGCTTGGGCATGTTAGTTAAGCTCTCTGAGTGAGCTTTCTCCATTTAATAGATAGTGAAATCTTCACTTTCTCTATTTAATGGGATGCATAATATTTACATAAAAGTGTTGGTGGGGCTTGTAAGTTTTGGAAGTAATATGTATGAGAAACCTGGTATATAGTAGGTTTTGGTTAGACTGTCGTATTGATTCTCTTCTAATCTTATGCTATCTTGCTCTGGATTGAAACTAATCAATCTTTTACATTTTTAGGAATACTGAAAAGATAGTTGCCTTTGGCATTCTAAGTTAGATACCTTTTATGAAATTTTGTTCATGACACAAGATGCTGATTCTTAACTCACCATTTACTGGACCTAGTCACCACCTTTGTTTTATTTAAGAGAACCTGATTTTTCATTAAAATGGGCAAGGAAACTTTATTGGGCAATAAAATAAATGATATTACAAAGATATCTATCATAGTTTTGTCTGAATTTTGAGGGTACATAGTTGAACTTTTTCATTCTAGAAGGTGTGCTTATGTGAGCATTTCTTTCATCAGGTTTCATATCATTTAAAGAAGATGACTTCTTATTTTTTAATTAATTCCAGATGATTTGTCTAAAATGTATATTTCATTGTCATTTAAAACACAAATAATAACCTTTAGAGAGGACTTTTAAAAATTAATTAATATGTCATATTGCCTACTGATAAACTACTCTTTGAGAAGAATGTATTTTAAGATAGCCTCCTGAGCTGTAAAAGGTTAGCATATCACGGTGATAGTATCTCTCAGGCTCCAACCACCACCACAGGGGTATATATAGATATATATATAGAATAAAGAAAATAGGCCAAAATCTCAGAAGAATCTTAAACGTATGACACCCAAAGCAAAGAGCATATCCAGCAGTCTAGGTAATAATAAGCTTCCATCAACAGGTTTTGCAAAAATCATCAGAATAACCACTAGCACCAAGACTATCCTTTCTACATGGAAAAGGATGTAGTTGATGGGATGGAGAGAGATGTGGGTTCCATGGTACCTACATAAGTCTAGGAGGTGCTTAGATGGGAAATACTGAAAAGAACTTGTCAGAAAACATTTCATCCCTCTCACAGTAAGAACATTTGAATATTCAGAGCTGTCCAAAAATGCCTAGGAGATGGTGAGTTTTGTGTCACACAGCTCTTCATGAAAAGATACATTTATATATGTTCTATTGCTTCTCTAGAAGTATGAAAAATCCCCTTCTTTAAAGTATACCAAGGCAAATGTAATATAGTTTTTGAAAGTCATACATAGAGGGAGAGGGAGATGGGGAAAGGGAGGGAGAGAAGGAGAAAGAGAACATGAGGGAGACAGAGAATCGTAAGCAGGCTTCAGGTCCAGCACAGAGCCTGACATGGAGCTCAATCTCAGAACTGTGAGATCATAACCTGAACTGAAACCAAGTGTTGGAGTCTTAAGTGACTGAGCCACCTAGGCACCCCTGAAATATATTTTATTATGAGATTAAAATTAATTTCCAACATCAAAATATAATCTCGTTATATTTTAAAAAGAAATTATTAATTTAGAATTTGAAAGTAATTAGCTTTCTGTTTACCTGTGCAATGATTTTTAAGTTATGTTATAGACATTTATCTAGGTATTGTGTTAAAACTAAAATAACATTTATGTCCTAAAATGGAATCAATTAAAGTTAATATAAGCCTTTAATTAATTTCTTAGGCCATTCTTCTGCAGTGTCAATGCCAATATCTAATTAAAGACAGGTCTTTATGTAATATATCTGTCTGGGTTGGACACATATAGGCTTGTATATATATAGATACATTTTGCAGTTGGGTTATTGAATAAATATAAGAAATACTGCATAGATAAGACTAGATTTAGAGAAGGGATATATAAAAATATCAGAATTGCCATGCTTGCTAATTTAATTACTTGTATTCTTTCTAGTGAAAGCTTATCTGTCCATAAAAATAGTTTAAAATAGTAATAAAAATAAATACAGTAACAAACAGATATTGCACATGTGCCCTTTGTTAAAATCTTTGCATACTTTTCTTATAAGAGATTTCTCTCATCACTCTTGTTCAACATCGCACTGGAAGTTATAGCCAGAGCAATAAGGCAAGAAAAAAAAATGGAAGGCATCCAAAACAAAAAGGAAGGAGTAAAATTTCTTTTCCTTGTAGATGACATAATCTTTCAAATAGAAAATTCTAAAGGCTCCACCTAAACACTATCACAATAAAAAAATTCAGTAATGTTGCAAGTTATAAAGTCAACGTACAGAAATCACCTTTGTTTCTGTACACCAACAAAATACCTGAATAAGAAATAAAACAATTCTATTTACAGTAGCATCAAAATGATAAAATACTTAAGAATAAATTTAACCAGGGAGGTGAAAGATCTCCACACCAAAAACTATAAAACATTGATGAAAGAAATGTTAGGAAAATACAAACAGAAAGAAATTCTATGTTCATGGGTTGGGATAATACTGTTAAAGTGTCCATGATACAAAGTCATGTATAGATTCAATGCAATCCCTATCAAAATTCCAACAAAATTGTTCACAGAAACAGGTAACACAACACTAAAATTCACTGGGGAAGTCCCCAAACAGCTAAAAAAATTCTAAGAAAGAAGAACAAGGCTGGAGGCATCACACTTCTGGATTTCAAATGTATTACAAAGTTATAGTCACCTATATAGTGTGTTAGTGGCATAAAATCTTAGAGGAAAAGCTTTTAACATTTCATCATGGAACATTATGTTAGCTTGGAATTGCTCTATGTGGTCTTCATTATGTTGAGGCACATTTCTTATTTAACCAATTAGTTGAGAGTATTTATCATAAAAGGATGCTACAGATTTATCAACTGATTTCCTGCATCAATTGAGAAAATCATATGATTTTATCTTTCACTCTATTAATGTGGTGGATCACTTCTGCTGATTTTCATGTACTGAACCAACCTTGCAATCCAGGAATAAATCCCACTTGATTGTGGTGTATGATTCTTTTAATATGCTATTGAATTTGATTTTTAAAATTTGTTAGAATTTTATATTCATCTTTATATTTATGATTTTTTTCTTCATTTCCAGAGGACATTTTTGCAATATAAAGTATTCCTAAGTGGCAATTTTTTATTTTGAGTATTTGAATATACCATCCCATTCTTTCCTGACCTGTATGGTTCTGCTGAGAAATCCTCACAAATGGGGGTTCTCTTGTATATGACAAGTTTTTCTCTTGCTACCACAATTTTTTTTTTTTGTCTTTGATTTTAACATTTTATTAGAGAGTGACTTGAAGAAAATCTTTTTGAGTTGAATTTGTTTAGGAACCTATCAGCTTCATGAATTTGGATGTCCAAATCTCTCCCCAGACTTGGAAAACTCTCAGCCATTATTTCTTCAAATAAACTTTCTTCTCTGCTTTCCCTCCCTTCAACCTCTGGGACTCCAATAATTTAGAGTCTTTTTATGTCACCCATAATTCATGTAAAACTTTCTTCACAATTTTTTTCTTTGTGCTCCTGTGAGTGTATAATTTCAAAGGTCTGTCTTCTAATGCACAAATTCTTTCTTCTGCTTGTTCTACTCTGTGATGCTTCTATCACATTTTTTAATTTCATTTACTGTGTTCTCCAGGTCCAGAATTTCTTTTTTGTTTTTATGATTTCTCTCTTTGTCTGACTTTTTATATCCATGTATTTTTTTTCTAATTTCATTGAATTATCTTTCTGTGTTTTCTTATAATTCATTAACCTACCTTAAAACAGCTATTTTGAATTCTTTATCAAGTAAATTCTAGATCTTGATATTTTGTGGTTGATTACTAGAAAATTATTGTGAGGGTCAAGTGAACAGAACTTAGGGGTGGCTTGTGGGCTAGTTGTGGGGATACACAGGCCTGGCGTCCCCAGTGGTGAGTATCCCAATGGAGTCTGTGACAGCAGTTAGTAGGATCTGTGTCACTTTGTTACAGTCTGTTCCAAGCCCCAGCTGCTATTTTTTCAGCTATGCAGCTCACGACTCAGTACTCTGGATGAGGCAAGAGAAAAATGAGTCTCTTTGGCATTATCCTTCAAGTTGGGGAAGCCAGGTGCTTACTCACATACTCTCACTCTCCACACCCCTCCCCCACCACCACCATGAGAAAAATCACAAGCTGAGAAGGGGTCTCTCTACACTGAGCTATGGTGTCTTGGGAGAGAGGCGATGTGAGTAAAGTCAAACCGTTCCTCTTACCTTCTCCAATGAATCCAATCTCAGACTTTTTTGTTCTTCCAGTATGTGCTAGAACCTCTGTGCTGTACACCTTGAGTTCCACAAAGGGTCTCTTACCAGTGGGTAACTGTCTAAATCATTGTTTTCCAGGGGCTTCCAAACCATGGCTGAGAAAGACTAGAGACATTTCATGGGACACTTGAGGGTCCACAGCCAGGACCAAGTTCTATATGCTTATTACCCAATGCATAGATGGGGAAGACTCCTCCTTGGTTTCTTCGTGTATGGCGTTGGTGATGGAACCATAGTCAAAGGAGTCTGAAGTCTAGTCTTCAGGTCTATGGAGCTGTTGCCAGGTCTACAGGCAGAACCATGGTTGCAAGCCAACCACCTGGGTGTGGGCCTGTCTTCTTTGACTGCATTTGGGGTTTCACAATCTCCTACCTGGATTTCTAAGCTTCAAAAAATGTACTTTTGTTCATGGATAGATGCCAAATTGTTGTTGTTGAGGGGGGAACATGAGTGAGGAATGTCTTATTTAGCCATCTTGTTGATGTCACTCACTCCTTTGAATTTATGTTGACATTTTCAAAAAGATCACTTGCTAGGTATCAGTGTTTTAACTGATATATATATAATCTCTGTCTCTGACAAACTTTTTCATTTGAATTATGCACATTAAATCGGTAGTATAAATTGTTCTAAATGTGTATTCAAGTCATGTGAATGTATTACTTTTAATGTTTACAAAAGTTATTCTCACACCTGTAATTACTTGATTATTCCATGTTGTAATAGAAAGTTTTAATAGTTTCCATCAAATACCATCTCCCTGGGTTGTGTCACTTTGTAATGTGACATTGTTAGTACACCAATTATGAAATGCAGTCTATTTCTCTAACCTCTTATACTGTGATGGTCTTTTTTCTTTGGTCAATACAATGCTGTGTGAGTTCTGGAGCCCAGGCCATAAGACGCTTTGGGACTTATGCTGTCTTAATCTTGAAACCCTGAGATCACTATGTTGAGAAGAAGTGTAGCCAAACCTAGTTGAGCATAAGAGGCCAAATGAAGGAAAACATAAGTACTCCCGGCAACTCCAAAGTCCAGACATGTCTTTGAAGCCATTTGGACCATCCAGTCCAGCCACCCTCCAGCTAGATGCAGCCACATGAGTGAGACTAGGCAAAACCAGGAAACTAAATGCTCAATCAAGTCAGACTTGTGACAAATGGTAAATTGCTCTTATTTCATGCCATTAAGATGTTGTTTGTTACAAAACAACAGATAACTGATAAATTTCCTTACTTGTACTATATTGTATAATAGGACACAAGAATTTATAGTAAGTGGAAATCAATCCAGATTTTATTTATTTTTAAAATATTATAAATATGCAACTCTACTAAGATGCACAATAAGAAAAGTTAAATAGAAGTGATCTGTCAGCCAAATAGAATGTGAAAGTTTATTTCTTATAGAAGGTGTACAGTCAGTAATTTCAAAGGAACAAAACATACAATGAGATATACCATTATCTCAATTTCCCAGAGTGTCTACAAAGAAAAAGAGTGGAAGATGAAGATAATTTTCCTGTTAAAGCAGATACTGTTTTTCAAAACTTCCTCAGTTGAAGAAGACAGAATGAGTCACGATTTCAGTCACCATATCCTGCATTAATTCTCTGATTCTTTGACAGTTGGAATGTAACTGCTTATCTTCAGCTAGAGTAGTCTATATTGATAGAATTTATAACCCCCCCCTTTTGAAGATTCTAGGTGCTTTATTAGTTAATCCAGCAAATGTTGATTCCAGCTTATACTTGTTTTCAATGTATCATAGAAAGCTGTTAATATTTAATCAATGTTTTCTAGGTACACTGACTCTCACAATTCACTTCTCCCTAAAGTGATATTAACAGAACATGATAGAAGGACATTCACTTTCAATGATCCAAACATTCTGAAGGCTGCATCACAGAGGTGCCATCTAGACTCTGAAGACTCTGAATATCTCTAAGGTTTAAGTGCAGTCCCATTAATCACTGTGTTCCAGGGGCTAACATTTTGCAGTTCTATGGCAGAATGCAGTTATTCAATAAATGTTGGCCTGTTGAATGAATGATCAAAGGATAATGACTACATGAAAGTATTTATAGTCCCGATTCTTGGTAGCTATATGATTGTGAACTGACGTGATCTGTCCCCTCCTTATGTGTATTTCATAACAAGAAAAATACTGACACACAGTTTGCCAAGGCAAATTAAAATATATTAAATGATATTTTTGAATAAAAACTAGTGAGGGAAAAATTTTAAAACATATGTACTGATTTTGTTCATCAAAACTGTGACATATGTTATTGGAGGAGAATCCGAGTAGCAAATGGGAAAAAGTACTTCTAAATTGTAACATTTACGCCAGAATGGAAAAATCTGCAAAAAGTCTAGAACAGATAAAAGGAAAATCTTTTCAGTTTTATTCCAGGATTATTTTATTCCAGTTTTATTTAGTTTCATTCCAGTATTATCTCACCACTGTAGCAGTTTCCATGGCCATGCTCTCTGTTTTAGGGTTACTGAGCTGTTATTTCTCAATTGCAAAATCATGTACCTTTTTGTCCAGGAGGATAGAACACAGGGGCATCCCAAATAGAGAGATTTCCAGTATCCGTTATCTTCCACTGTCTTATGACTTTGAAAATGATTTCTCCTCTAGATAGTTAAAATTTTTTTTCAGAAAATATTGATTTATAAAAGCACTTTGTGGTTTACTTGTTGAAAATGCACTTAGTACTAATAGCATGCTTCTTCTTTGCCCCTGATGTTACAGAAACAGACCATTTTTTCCAGAAATAAAGACAAAAACATTTTTGTTTTGGAAGAGACTATCTTTTTCCTCCATCTATATTTGGGTTGAGGCCTAACATCTTTTAAGATTTGTTGTTTAAAAGAAATCAGCCTGCAACATTAAAAAGTAAACATAAAAAATATTAATGCTAATGAAGATCACTAATATAATCACAATTGTAACAAAATATATGAAAATAATCTTTGAATATTTAGATGTAAGCTAATTGAAATATGTATTCAAAATGTCTTCAATGTTACATAAACTTTACTAGTGTAGACTACTGCCAAATAATATACAATAAAATTATATAGTAGCCAAACATTAGGTATGAGTGAGTTATGCTATTCTATGACTAATTTTGCTATTTGTGAGATAAAGCATTTTTCTATAATTAATCTCAGGTTTGGGTATCCAAATACATAACACAAAGCAAAGATATTTTGAATTGCCATTTTCTGTAGTAATAATTTCCAGGCTTTCTCAGTATTATGCTATCACTGATCACACAATACATATTCCTTATCCACATGACTAAAAAAATAAGTCCAGAAGTATAGTTGCGACTGTTCCTCCCTTCTTTTCTTGGGTAATCTCATTTTAAAGCAATTAGGAGGACAAAGTAAAGACGGCTTTTATGTGGAAGGGAAGGGTGGCATGGAGAGTCAGTCCCCAACCCAGGTAGAAAAGTGTGCCCTGCTGGAGAACAGCATGCTTACACTGAACTTTTTTAGAGACAGGAAAAGTTCTTTGCATGATACTTGTAACTCTTCTCTACGTTTGTGATTGTTTTACAACAATAATGCAAAGAAATATAATTATAGAAGATTGTGCTTGCTTAATAGCAACAAAATAAAAATCAATCTGATTTAAAAGTTTCAAATAATTATCTAAACTGTAGATTGGATATGCCCAATAAAACTTCTCATCAACTGGTTTCTTTTTTTTCCCCCAAAGAAGCCTGACTACATTTTCAAATACTTGTTTAGATTATATGAAGATGGCAGAAACCATTATTTATCCTGCCTTTTAATGTGTCATTGAGCAATAGGATAGGTACACAACTCAGTGAATGCTGACTGACTGAAAATAATAAACTATTAACAATCAACATGTACTGAAATGAAGTAACACAACTCATACAGCCAGTTACTTCACAATCTTTTGGAAAAACTCTAATCACAACCTTAAGCTTAGAAATCTATTCCTTTTAGACAGTCCTCTTTTCTCCGTAACTTGGTATTTAGTATGTAGAAATAGAACTGTTATAATGATTAAGGATTTTACAATGGGTTAAATCAGACCACTGTAGTGTGTGGCGATGGTCTTCAATGAAATAAACTACAAAAATAAGCAATGAGCATGGATAATCTTGTCTTGACTTTGAAGTGTTATAGAGACAGAAACAGCATACTTCTATCTCAGCATTTATTCGAGCAAACACAAGTGAACCCAGCTCTACAGTCTTTCTAAAAATAGAGCAATTTCTCAAAAGTCTGACCGCTTAACTATTTTTTGTTATAAACCTATTTATGGATTTCATATTTTTCAAAGAGAGTTATAACAGATTTTTGTATGTAGTGATTGATAGGTAGGAAGCTTAATAAACTTATTTTAAAAAGTGTTTCACTTTATTATTTGCTTACACAATATTTTAGAATAAAAACAGATGAATTAAAACACGTGCTAAAGCTAAATAGACGCTATGCATGTGAATAGTGTTCATACATGTGTAGGGCAAATAGTACTAGTTTAGGTTTATTTTCCATAATTCCTCACTTACTCGGTATGTGCAGTTGATTAGATTATTTTATTTATTTTATTTTTTTAGCAAATAACAGTGCCTCTTCTCCACACTGTCATGAAAGGGTATATTTTCTTTACCCCAAAGATACTGAGTTGGCTGTGTGATGCTTTCTTTGGCCCATGTGGATGGGATGCAAGAAAAGATTTGAAAACTGTTTTGAGGTTGGACTTGCTTTCTTGTGCCTCTACTATCTGCAGAGAGAACATGCCTCAAATAGTTGCTGACCCAAGGAAGATAACATTCTTATGAAGGAGGTAGAAAGAAGCATATCCTGTCTTCAGAGGTAGTAGTAAAATTAAAGTTCTTTATCAAGTAAGTACAATAATGTAGAGGGATCATAGAGAGAAAATAAAAATCTGCAATGGCGAAGACAGAAAAGGTAAGTTGGGAAGATAATAGTTAAAGAAAATTTGTAATAATACAAAGAACAGATATGATAATGTCATCTAATTAGCAATTTTAGTCCAGACAGTTGCAGAAAAATGTTAGCACATACTCTAACATTGTGTTATATATTCTAACACATATAACATCAAAATATAAAAAAAATATTGAAACTTACATTCTTTCAACCCTTTATATAAGTAAGAGTCTTAATGTTGATGCTGATTCAGTTGTTTAAATTATCCATATAATTATTCTAACTCTGCACTTCCATTTCCTATTGAAAATCTAATTAAACTACAATTTGAAAGGGATAGATATTGACACTAATTCGTAAAAAAAATCTGCTCGGGAAACTTAGTTTTGAATATAATCTGAAGAGCACAAATGATTATCTGTGATATTAAAAGATCAATACTGCATTATTCAACTATTAAATTATCACTTAAAAGAGTCTGGAATAGATTTATTAATTTAATATATGGGATTTCTTTGCAATATTTTTCTCAACAATTATTGAGATATATAGTATATGAGATTTTCAGTAATGTAAATAATCTTTATAATGTAGTTAAAGTTCTTAAATTTTCATGTTTTTATCTGTTTACTGGTTTTTCTCCAACTTTTAAGATTTTTCTGTTTATCATTCATTAAATCATTCGGGTAAAATTTTAAACACATTCAAGTTCCTTACTACAGAAGGCCAACAGATAAAAAAAATCATCTCATTAATTAAATTAAATGCACAAAAACATCATTTAATTTTAATTTTTCATTGATTTTGTGATGTTTTTAAATTAAGTTTATTCATTCACCAGCTATTGACTGTCTTTTGTGCATTAGGCATTGTATGAGGCAGTAGAACAAACTGTTTAGCAAAGGTATGTAATAGTTTGGCTTTCATGGAACTTAAAATCTAGGTAAGGACAGATAATCAACCTAAAAATTTCACAAATGAAAATTTGTGCTTGTTGGTGAGTGCCACAAAGTAGAACATAATAAAATGAGAATCCCTTGAATTAATTAGCCAGGGAAGATTTCCATGAAGTGGTTAATGAGCTGAGGTCTAAGATAAAGTAGATGCTAAGTCACAAGGGGATAGGGTGTCATATTGTATGTACGAAGGAAACTATATGTAAAATGGTCCTAGGCCATTTCCTAGGCCTAGGAGAAATTGCTGGGATATAAACTGGGGAAGGGACAAAGAGCTACTACCTTTGTGTGTATGGGCCTAGAGCCAATGAGAATAATCTTTTACCCACAAATTCAATTTAAAAAGGCAATCATTTTGGTTATAATTTCAGATTATGATTTTGTGCTATGCTAGAGTTGTAGGCCATAGCTTCTATCTTTCTACAAAGTCAGAATTACACAGCATGGGAATTACCTCAAATCAATAGACTGCTTCACTCATTTCTTTGATTCTGGCTGTGTACAACAAAAGAATCTTTGAAGTACATGGTGGGGATTGCTTGTTTATTGCTGAAACAATGCTATATAACAAACTACCCTCAACATTCAGTGGCTTAGAACAGCTATGCAGTAAGTATAGTTCACAAATACGCAGGTAGGCCAGAGGCTTCTTCTGCCTCAACTGGACGTACTCTTGGGTTTCTGACCAGCATTTTATCTGCTAGAGGGCTCTTATGATCTCCTCTGGGCCTTTTTACATTTCTGTTGGCTATTGTAAAGCAGCCTTAGCTGGAACAACTGGGGTGATTCAGCCCTGTACCGGTTACCTTATCTTCCAGCAGGCTTGGCAGAAGAGCAAGAGAAGAAGTGAGGATGCATGACTGCTTTCCTGTATCTCCACTTTTTGCAAATTTACTATTTTCCCAGCGGCCAGAACAAGTTACATGTCAAGAACCAGAGTCAGTGTAGAAGGGCATTACAAAAAGGCATGGGTGATGAGAGTGGTGAAAATTGGGAACCATTAATTAATCAACCACACATGACATCTGGAGCAGAAACTGTGGTATCAGTAAAACAGGAGTACTCTGCTTTTAATGCATTTCCTAATAGGCTGTAGAGCCTGACAAACAAACCCAGAAGTCAGTGTGGCTGGAGTGCAGAAAGCCACCGCTGGCAAAGTGGGAGCCAGAGCTGGAGAGTTTGGTCCGATGGGAAGTCTTATTTCTGAATTCAGTGAAATTTTTTTCCCTGAATGAATGTATGAAATAAATAATAAACTTTCCCATTAGGAAAAAATTACAAATTTACAGAGAAACCGAAATCCATTTCTTTGGTATGTAATATTCCAAGAATAAAACTGAAATTTAATCATTCTAATGAAACAAAAATTATAAAAAAATATAAAAATTCTAATACATAAGAACACCATAAATCTACAGTTTGACCTTAATTTAAATACACATTTCTTCTGATTCTTTGATGTTTTTAAATGGAAAAGAATTTCCCTGTTAACTTCAGTACAAAAGTTGATTTGTTTAAAAAAGTTCAATTTGTTATCTGTTTTTAATTTTTGTGTTTATCAGGGCACGTGGGTGGCTCAGTCGGTTAAGCATCCGACTTTGGCTCAGGTCATGATCTCATGGTTCGAGCTCTGCGTCAGGTTCTGTGCTGACAGCTCAGAGCCTGGAGGTCATACACCTTCTTAGAGATATGAAACATCAGAATCATCTTGCTATTTACAGTCATGGCTACAGCCTTCATAGGGTATATCCTACCATGAAGCCAAATATCCTTTTGAAGAGCCACAGTCATTACTAACCTCCTGTCAGCAATCCCCTACATAGGGACTAACCTGGTAGAATGAATTTGAGGCGGATTCTCAGTAGATAAAGCCACCTTAACACAATTCTTCGCCTTCCACTTCATCCTCCCATTCATCATCTCAGCCCTAGCAGCAGTCCACCTCCTATTCCTTCATGAAACAGGATCTGACAACCCTTCAGGACTAACATCCAACTCAGACAAAATCCCATTCCACGCATACTACACCATCAAAGACATTCCAGGCCTTCTACTCCTAATCCTAACACTCATACTTCTCGTCCTATTCTCACCGGTGATTCAGTGTCTCCCTCTCTCTGGCTCTCCCTTGTTTGCACTGTCTCTCTCTGCCTTAAAAATAAATAAACATTAAAACAATTTTAACAAAAATATTTTGTGCTTATGATAAAATATGATGTTATATGGCTTATTCCTCTTTTAGCTTTCCTAAAGTTTATTATCTCATTTTAATATTTTTTTTGATTCTTAACCACGTTTACTTTTGTTGGATTTCAGGATATTTTTAAAGTATGATACACATATAGAAAAGTGCACAGGACATATGCAGAGAGCTCGCTTATCAAACTGAACATAGTTGAATAAGGAATGCCTCAATCAAGAAATAGATATTACCAGTGCCTCATACACAACTCATTCATTCTCTCCCAAGAACTACCACTCGTTCCCCAATGGGCCCCTATTCTGATTTCAATCACCATTAACTAGTTCTGCTTCTTTGAATTTCATGTAAGAAGACTGAGATAGTCTGATTTATCTTGGTCAACTTTGTGTTTGTAAGTTTAATGCATGTTGTATGTAGTAGTATTTTATTCATTTGAGTTGTTGGAGAGAATCCCAGACATGAATACACTGTGTCTGTTGTATTCTATCATTGATGAACATTTGGTTATTTCCAGTATTGTGGCTACAATAAAATGGTGCTTTATTGGTTATCTTGTACATGCCTTTGGGTATTGATGTGTGTACATTTTAAATAGTTTTATACAGAAGACTATATACTTAGGAGTACTGGGTTTAATGCCTTTCAGTATGTACCTGAGAAAACTGGAGGGTAGTTATACCTAAGCTATATACCAATGAGTAGTGGGAAAATAAAAGAATATTATGTTCACCTACAGTAGATAATACCAAATAGTTTCTTAGGAGGATTTTATTTATTTTCACTTCCTCCAGCAATGTATATATTTTTATTATTCCAGATGCTGTCAAACACTTGTATTGTCAGCCTTTATATAAGCTGTTAATTAATTTTATCCATTCTGATACCTAACTAGTTAAATCAAATTGAAGTTTTACCTTTTAATTCCCAAGTAAACACATTAAACACCTTTAATTTTGTTGTTGGCCATTTGGATATCCTTTTTCCTTTTTTATTTTTTTTGAAGCACATCTTTAAGTAATATTTTGCTTTTAGATTGCCCATTTTTAGTGACATTTTCTTCTGTATTGTTTGTCTCTTTATTAATGATTACAGGAGTTTAAAAAATGTATTATGTATTTGAGTCCTCCACTGGTATTTGTAGTATGAGTATCTTTTCCCAGCATGTGGTTGTATTTTGTCTCTTATTGGAGTCTTGATGAACAGAGATCTTAATTTTAATGATATCCAATTTAGAACCTATGTGGAATTTATTGGATTTTGTATGTATACAATCAGGTCTTCTGCCAAGAAAGATAAATTTATTCAGTCCTTTTAACACTATTACATTTTTCTTGCTTTATTATACTGGAGAGGGCCTCTGGTAAAATATTAACTAAAAGTAAGAATAACAATGATCTTTTAAATTCCCAATCTTAAGGACAAAGCTTTCAATTTCACACATTTCTTTTTCTTTTTTTTTTCAATGTTTGTTTATTTTTGAGAGTGAGAGAAACAAAGCATGAGCAGGGGCGTGGCAGAGAGAGAGAGACAGAAACACAGAATTTGAAGTAATCTCCAGGCTCTGAGCTGTCAGCACAGAGTCCAACGCAGGGCTTGATGAACCCATGAACCCCAAGATCATGACCTGAGCCAAAGTCGGACACTTAACTCTTGAGCTACCCATTGCCCCAGTTTCACACTTATTTCTAATTTGCTTCAAAAACAATATAATCATGAACGGTGGCACATTTTTTTTCAAGTGCTTTTTTTGTGTCTATTGAGTTTAACATATTTTCTCTTTTATTAACATAATATTGTAAATTACAACTCATTTTCATACTGTTTAATTTTTGAATTTTAAATTGATTTCAGTTATTTAAACTGAAATAAACTGATCCCCTATATAATCCTTTTTATTTATTTAAAAAAAATTTAATGTTTATTTATTTTTGAGAGAGAGAGAGAAAAAACTTGAGAGGGGCAGAGGGAGATACAGAATCTGAAGCAGGCTCTAGGTTCTGAGCTGTCAGTACAGAGCCAGATGCAGGGCTGGAACCCATGAATCCCTGAGATCATGACCTGAGCCAAAGTTGCATGCTTAACCAACTGAGCCACCACCCAGGCGCCCCTTTCAAAATTAGATCACTGGATTTATATTAGGGTTTCCAGAGAAACAGAAAATATCTATATATCTATAGTGATAAAAAAGAGGGAGGGAGATGGAAGGAGAGAGGGAAAGGAGAAAGGGAGGGAGATGGAGAGAGAGAGGAAAAGAAGAGGGAGGAGAAAGGAGGGAGGGAGAGAAGGAAAGAGAGAGAGAGAAAGAGAAAGCATTGCAGCTACTGATTATGATCCATATTTGGCAATTGTTTTCCTTAAAAATCAACTTGGCTATGACATTTCCCATAAATCTCATAAAGCTCACTTCCAAAGTTTTCCCAAACTTCAGTGTCTGAACTTCAGTGATACTCATCTACTCTTAGCCCCAAGGAAGGTAGTTTATGAACACAAAATTCCATCGTGCTTTTCAAAATCTTTTTATCCTTTACGACTGTGACATCTCTACAGCTGACTATGGTGACCAGATATATGGACACTATTAACATGACTATTCACATTTCCACATACCTTCTGATCTTGGTACTCATTGTAGGAACAGTGGCATTGCACAGCAATCACAGAACGTATGTTGCTCTGTCCTGATATTCTGAGCTGGCCCCACATTCCCTAATGAAACCATTCAATTATTTCCTAAGATAATCCTCCTTTACATTCAGACATATATTCTCTACATCACTACTTATTATCTTTTTGTATTTCCAAACATTGCTCCAGCCTACCACTTGTTAAAACAAAACAAAAACCTACTTCTTATCCTCTAAGCAAGTGATCTGCTTTTCTTTAAAATCTCGCACAAAATTTATTCCACAAGTTACTCAATTTTTCTCTGGCTCATAACTGAAGGAAAAAAGGTATCTTTCTTATTGTATCACATTCTTTAAAGCAATAATAAAAATTTCAAATACAAGTTACAGGCCAATGATTAAATTATGATAAATGGAAACACTGATTAATCCAAGCCCATTTCATACTGAATCAGCACATCAGTTCACTTAAAAATATATACTGATAACAACTACACCTTAAGCACTTGAGAGAATAAAATATTAATAATACATGACCAGAGCACAAGCTTGTTATATACATAATGATATAGGTATAAATAATTTATATAAAAACATACTAACAGTTGTAAACTATTAAAAGTATAAAGAGATGTAATGCAATCAGAACAAGAATAATAGTCCTGATAACTTTGGTAGCCAAAAGTTTTGTATCAGTTATGTAGAACTGCTGCTAAAATTGTCAGCCAATCTATATTAGCCAAATGGATGACTTCAGTCTTTATTTTTTTCTTTTTGGCTTTCTTGTGAGGACTACAGTCATAATCCTTTTTTCAGCTTTTGGGAGGAAATTAACACATCTATTAAATTTTTAATCCATGAGCTTGTTTTCCCAATTTCTAAAAATATCAGACATTTAGTCCATGTTTTTATAGAAATCAGAAATAATCTGTGAGCAGCTGCAATTTTTCCCTGCATCTTTCAAATTTGTTTTAGTACTTTAAAATTAACAGATGCTTTTATTTCTCAATTTCTCCACGACAAACAGGAGAATAAATGGAAGTTTCGTAGTAGACACTTCTCTTGACTATACCTATTATAACATATACAATATATAAAAAGAACTTTTAAAACCATCTTGATTTCAGAGTTATTTATATTATTAGTATATATTGACTTCTTAATTTTAAGACAATAAATACAATCTTATTTCCACAGAAAATGAAACACTGTCAGAAAAGACAGGGTTGCAGTTGATTCTTTCCTTTTAATGTGGGTGGACAAAAAAGATGAATCTACATAGGCAAGAAAGGACTGACAGAGAAATAATAATCTGCCATGCGCCAGGCATTATCACAGACATGTGTTTCATTTCATTTATACTGTGATCCTTTCAAACATATATTACAATGCCTAATTTTAACTTACACTCCCAATCTAACACAAAAGAAAATTTTCTATGCACATGAGAACCTAATACAGTTTTATTGTCATACTTTGGGAGTTTTTATTTGTCTTTCATTGCAAAGGTCTTCATCTTCCAAGTTTTTGAAGATGGATTGTTCTTATGTTATTTCTTAGTAGTTCCAGCCCTTGTAGATGACTAAAATTTAGACCACATACTTTTCCTATTACCCTAATAGTGCCTTCAGCCTATACCATATTGTAATATCAGTGTCAACACTGATGCCAATATTGAAACCAATGTAAGTATACACACCCAATAGCAACACTGGCACCAATGTTAATGTCAATACTAATACAAACATCAATAACAGCACCAATATTAATATCAGCACCAATGCCGACATCATAATAGTAACATAAACACCAGCACCATTGCTGACACCAATATTAATACAACACCAACACCAATATGATCACTAATACCAATCTAAACATGAACAATAATGCAAGCATCAATATCAATACAGTTACGATATTGATGCCTTTAATTTATATCACATCAAAGACTATGCTAGCATTCTACCTGCTAGCATTTGTGTCTTTGTTTTTTTGTCCTTTTAATTTTTTTTTTATTTTTTGAGAGGGAGAGAGAAAGCAGGGGAGGGGCAGAGAGAGAGAGAGAGAGAGAGGGAGACAGAGGACTCAAAGTAGGCTCTGTGCTGACAGGAGAGTCCGATGCGGGGCTTGAACCCACGAACTGTGGGATCATGACCTGAAGTGAAGTTGGACACTTACCTGAGACACAAGGGTGCCTCTGTGTTTTATGAGGAGGAAACTGAGGCTTAGAGAGGCCAAGTACTCACTCACTCATCATCTTAAAGTTAGCAAAGTTGTAGAGTCAGAACTGGTTCTCAAGTCTCATCACAACATATATAATATACTGTAGACCTTTTCATATTAGATCTAAATCTTTCAAGAAGAGTGTATTCTCCATCCTTTGTCCCACCCTGCCCCATGTAGGGTTCCTAAATTATACAGATATCACTCAGCTTTTGGCTTTCAAAAAAAAAAGCCTCCATTCAGCTTTCAGAAAGAAACTAAGATATTCATTAAATTTAATTTGAATTTCTCAACCAAACTGAAGAAATATTTTTTCACTGATTGATCTTTTAACAATGTGTGTAACTGCTCATCTGGTCCCTCATTAAGGTTTCAGTGGGCCTCAATTCTTCAGCCAGAGTTGAAGAATTTATTAAAATATTTTTGAAGAAACACTTTATATTTAGATTCTTAGCACAGAGAGGATCACAAGTGACTTTTTGCTAATCTGCCAACACATCCAACTAGTAGTCTGGGAACCCTCCTATTTTTCATGATCCCCAATAATCATAGGGATGCAAAAATCACACCATTTCATTCTAGATAAACTTTTGTTCATATTGTTCAGGATGGTCAATGGAGTTGATTTTGCCTCCCAATTCATCTCACTAACACCGCCTTCTAAGCTTTTTAGTGTTCAAAATCCCCACTTTAAAAGAAATATTCAAGTGTTTTCAAGTGTTCTTGTAGCTTCTCATTATTTTTAATAAGTTCTCTCCAGCCAAGAGGCCACATTAATGGTGGAGAGACTCATTTCCTTCATTTATCTTACTAAACTTTTATAATAACAAAGGAGGAAAAATCTAGGGTTTCCAGGTGCACAGAGAAATACACACTGATAAGATCAAATCAAGGAAGGAAATTCAAGCTTTGCTTATCTCAAAGCAATCCCAAATAGTCATTTACTCTACGATAGTCAGCCTCCATCACGGTCTCCACTTCTACTGTCCAACTAATTATATTTTCCTACCTCACTTCCAACTGACAATTGACAGTAGTCCATATTTTCAATTATTTCCTTATTTTTTACTAAAATATTCTTTCTAGGTTTGATCTTTCTGATTGGTGTCCTATTTTTCTTTTTGCTTTTACAATCTGACTCCTGAAAACCATTGCTTATTCTATCTCCACTTTTTAGTAACTCCCATTTGCTTCACTGCTCAAACTTCTCAACCAAGACACAGTTCCACATTCTCTATACCCTACTTTCCTCTTTTATTCCTTAGTACCTCTCATTTGTAATTTACTAGATAATATACTCGTTTTCATATTTATGAGTTAACACCTTTTTCATTAGATGTAAATTTGAACACAGCCAGGGATATTCTCCACTCACCACCCACCTCACCCAGATATGTTAATTCCAAATATGTAGAATAGTGACTGGCACAAATTAGTACTCAATTAACGTCTTACAGTGAATGAAAGGCCTAGTATCTGACCTGTTTACTTCTATTCACAAAAACTTTAAAAATCACACTAGAATATATGTTACTAATTAATCTATTATTCTCTTCTCAAATTGTTTTAATATACTCAAAGATGAATAAAATGTTAAATTCTATGGTGTGATTACTTGTAAGTGAAGATTGAAGAGTTTCTTTTTTTTTTTTTAACTCTATAGTTTATTGTCAGAAAATTATCAATAAAACTCCCCTATGACCCAGCAATAGCACTGCTGGGGATTTACCCAAGGGATACAGAAGTGCTGATGCATAGGGGCACATGGACCCCAATGTTCGTAGCGGCACTTTCAACGATAGCCAAATCAACGAAGAGTTTCTTTAGCGTGTGATACTTAACAAACATTTCCCACATTGGTAAAAACTGTGAGTAGCAAGATAAAGATGAATGTGGCAAGATGTGAGTGGCAAGATTTGATGAATGGATACCATAGGGGGAAAGCATTTTAGGCCTCAGAAATAGCTTGAGCAAAAGCGGAGAACTGGAAATTAATATGGCATTCATGAAGTTTATCAGGGAGACAGCAGGGGAGGGCAAATATCAGGCAAAGTAGAGTTAATGTTAGCTAGCTGGGGAGAAGCAAAATATGGAGAATAGTGGGGTCTGACCAAAACACCTTGATTTTAGAACAAAAAATAAATGAGCAAATAAGCTCTTGATCAGGGAAGTGGAATGATAAAATACATATTTTAGAAAGAGTAAGCATTAACATCACTTGAAATTTGTAACTTGAGATGTACAGAGTACTAATGGAAAGTGCAATTAATAAATAATTTTTAGTAACTACTTCATGCTGAGTTCTGTCCTGAGAGCTTTAGATTTTTTATTTAACAAAAAGGTAATAATGCAATAGAATGATGTTTTTTGTTCAAAATACATTAGCCTCCTACTCTTACAAGCAAAATTAGGGCTCATTTAATAATATATTACATTTGGAGATATGGTCTCTTGATTTCTCAGATATATTTCAATGTTATGTGAAAATGCCCTGACTATAATGATAACTATATTCAGCTACACCTGTTTTTTTATTTATGCCAACACATATTGCTTGCTAAAGTGCCCTATATTTGAAAGCATTTAGTATGTGTTTCTACATAAACTATTTACTTTACAATATGAATGTATATATTTATATGTGTGCATATCCATATATAAACATTGTGAAGAAATATATCTATTTCAGTATATTACATTTTAAGTTTTTTATGTTTTTTATTTATTTTTGAGAGACAGAGAGAGACAGCGCGAGCAGGGGAGGGTCAGAGAGAGAGGGAGACACAGAATCCGAAGACAGGCTCCAGGCTCTGAGCGAGCTGTCAGCACATAGCCCAACTTGGGGCCCAAACCCACCAACTGCGAGATCACAACCCGAGCCGAAGTCGGAAGCTCAACCGACTGAGCCACCCAGGCGTCCCATATTACATTTTAAAAGGTGTTGAGTATAGTTACAAGATTTAATAAAGATCCACCAATTTTTTATGTACTAATCCACATATGCATTTTAGACAGTTAATAGATACTTAATTGGATTTTGTTAGTATGTAACAGTGCTTTCTGCATAAGAATTCAGTAAGAACCCTGATAAAAGAAAGTACTTGTATCAACTGATCAGTAAGGTGGCTGACTCCCTCCTTCAATCATTTTCTGTGTTCTTTTAAAATATTTGTGAGAAATAATTTTCTCAGTCATCTTACCACAATTTTTCTGTCTTTGAAAGAAATGCAGCATTGGCCTTCATTAGGATTTTTATTCAGGAAATAGGTACATATTTTTATCTGTGTCCTCTAAGAAGAGTGCAAGGGATGTGAGTTAGATATAAAGAAAATGTTCTTGACAGTGTGAGCTGTTAAACATTGGACTAAGTTATAACAAGGGAAGGTTAGAAGACTTTACAAATGAGATGAATTATCATCTTAATAACCTAGCACAAAAGCACATAAGAAATGTCATTCAAGATCATATGAGTGTCTATCCAGCTGCTACCACATAAATACCCAGAATGTTGTAGCTTCCTTCCCCAATATTAATCTTAAAAGAATGTAACTCAAGCACTCTTAGTTTCACCACAACACTTAACACAGTATTTAAGGAATGAATTTAGTCCACCTTAAAAATATTCATCTCTTCATCCAGAACAACTTCTTTTAGGATATCAGATAATAATTTTCCTTTTGTTATTTTCTGACTTATGTTATTCAAGCTTTATGGCTGGGCCCACAGTTAATTAACTAACATAAACATTCATTCCTGTGATAGAGATAATTGGAAATATCATTAATTAGAAGAACCTGAGATAGGTAATGTATGAACTCAATATAAATGGCACCTTTTCATACTGATCTCAGTTAATAATTACATTCAATTGTGAGGACAGAGACCCACAAACCAGTCCCTTAACAAGACAGGGAACTCTTTTTCAAAGCAATATACAAAAATACACTGCGAAGTGTGGAAATGGAATGGCAGGTCATAGTATCATCAGGACTTAGGATGCTCCTATCCTTGCAGTTAGCCTTCCATAGGATGTACTTACTGTTCCATGATCTTAAGAGGGCAGCTGGAGCTCCACCATTCACATATGTGTTCCAGGAGGGTGAAAGGGAAAAGGCAAAGAGCAAAATTTGCCTGCCAGACAGATATAACCTTCCTTTTAAAGTATCTTTACTTATAGCTTACCCAAGAAATTTGGCCGAAACTTAATTACATGGCGAGCTATACCACTGCAACATGGCTAGAAAATATCATTACTAACTTAGGGATATTTCCTCCCCAAAGAGGAAACTAGAGGGGAAAAGGGAGAATGAATGTAGAGTATTCATTTTTTTTTTCAATTCTCCGCCTTAGAGGTAAGTTTTAGGCTTGTGTGTTTTGACTGAAAGTCACTGCTCCTTTCAAGACAACCTGGGTTCCTTTAATTATCCTATCCTAGTTCTTAGGGCTTAGGGATGGTGACTGGTTAGTTGTAGTTCCCCTAGACCTGTTCCCACAACTTTAATTATTGTATTGCATTATATTATTAATAAACTATTTTAAATCCTAATGAAAACTGATTCTATTCATTTTCTTTTTTAAAAAATTTAATTCCAGTATAGTTTACATACAGTGTTATAATAGTTTCCCATTTTGTCACCATAAATTTGTCCTTTAACTCTGCAGTCTGAATTACCTTCTTTGTTCTCCATTTTGGAGAAGTCATTTGTTGCTACTTGACAATGAGAACAGACCTCTGAAGATCCATTCCAAATCAAGTGCCTTTCCCTCTAGAGAAACGGTGCTCATTAGGAAAACATCTGAGAGAAGAGAGGTGGGTGAAAGCTTTAGACTAGAAACTGATCAGAAGCATAGGGCACAAAATCAGTAGAAGACTAAGCCTGTTTTATATTTGTCAGAGAAAAGTAATACAACATGGTTAAGCATCTTGAAACAATTTAAAGTTTTCACACAAGCATTTTCATATATTCTGTGGAAGCATGTTCTTTAAAAATTAGCACGTGGCTATCCCACTGATTACCTAGATGGATCAATGGAGAAATTAGTGACTTTTAAAATATGTATCATTCAGTCTTATTAACTATGAAGAAACATTTATCCTAGAGCCCTGAAAGAAAAAGGAAAATTGTAGCCAAATACATATGGAAAAAAATAAAGTTGTAGTTAAATTACATACAGCACCTGTAAAATGTAAAATAAATATTTTAGATAACACTGCCTAAATGAGTTTCATCAGTTTTATTTCTATTGCACTTTTTAATTCTTTTGAACTTTCTTGTTTAAATAACATAACACACACGATTACCAAAATGAAAAATGTAAACATCAACTCATGATTAATTTTATGATATATTATTTGTAAGTATTTGGTATTATGACTGATTTAACTAGATAAAGATATTTAGCAAAATTATTCTATGGGTGTCACTGGGTTTTTAGAATAACAGTAAGAATGATATAAAACTAAATTCAAATTTTCAGCTAAACCTGTTTTTATTGTGTACATATAGTCAACAAAAGATGTTAGTAGGAGGAAAGACTAATTACATTAAAAAATTCTCTTGACATAGTATCACTGACGTAGTAGTTTCAGACTCTTTCAAAACAGTTTGCCTTTAACTATCCCTTCTTTGAAAACCACATGAGAAATGCACACTGGGAACAATACATGAAAAGATCACACTGAATGTTAATAGTAATTACCCTTGGGTGGTAGGATTTCTGATGCATTTTTGTTTTTGTTTTTGCTCATTCGTGTTCCTAATATTTATCTATGATAAATATATATTTCTTGTAAAATTAAAAAAAATTATCCAGGGGGCACCTGGGTGGTTCATTCGGTTAAGTTCCTGACTCTTGATTTTGGCTCAGGTCATGACCTCACAATGGTGGCACCAAGCCCTGCATTGGGCTCTGCACTGATAATGCAGAGCCTGCTTGGGATACTGTTTGTCTCTCTCTGCCGCTCTCCTGCTCACGCTCCCACTCTGTCCCTCTCAAAATAAATAAATAAACTCTAAAAAAAAAAAAGAAATCATCCAAAACCTAAATAAACCAAAAGCTAATTACGGCTGTCTGGGTGGCTCAGTTGGTTAAGCATCCAGCTCTTGATTTCAGCTTAGGTCATGATCTCATGGTTGTTGAGACTGAGCCCTGGGTCTGGCTCTGCATTGACAGCACAGAGCCTTCTTGAGATTCTATCTCTCTGCCTCTCCCCTGCTTGCATGCGTGTTCTTTCTCTCTCAAAAAAAAAAATAAAGAAAGAAACAAACAAATAATAAATTTAAAAACTTAAAAAAAAACTTAAAAGAAAAATAAAAAATAAAAAATGCTACTTTTGAGAATGTCTCATCATAACAAGCTGTCTCTTCCTATTAAAATCAATGTCTCAATTTCACTGATTTTAGAATATACTTGAACTTAACTTGATTCATTTCAGATCACACTGTTGAGTATCTATTATGTGCCCTGTGGTCCCTGCTAAGCCTGAACAAGGATGAAGAGATGTAGTCTCTATCTTGAGGGCAGCCACAAAGACATTATGAATTATAGTACAAAGTCAAAGGCGTATGAAATCTACTCCAGGATTATACTAATTAAAGCACATAAGATGCTATTATTACTTTCTACTTTTTGAGGAGTAAAGGATTTTAACAAGATAGCTGCATTGTTCAGAAACTTAAATGATGAGAAAAATCTTAGCATATAGAAGGATAGAACAGAATAGAAAAAATGTGAGGGTTTTTAACTTTGAGAAAGGAATATTAAGGTGATATTTCAGTGCCCTTCAATTATGAAAATGACTATTATGTGGAAGAGGATATAGATGCATTCTGTTGCTTTAGCCAGCCAGACTAGAGTATATATTGGTTTTAATCACCCACTGTTGGGTGATGTGCTTTTACATACATACATACATACATACACACAAAACAGGCTACTACCTTGAATTAATATGTTTATTGAGAGTGTTTATATTTGCTCTTAGTTTCATGTGCAGGGTAACATGATGTCAACTATTATGGACCATAAATGGATGAAGAAAACAAGAAAACTGGAAGTTGTTATTGGGTAAAATCTACTCAACAATTTACGTCAAATGTAAAGACAGTCTGGCAGATTGTTCTTTTTCTATTTTCATTAATGAACTTAATAGAGAATGAAATCAGAGTTAGAAACTGTCAAGTCCGGAGATGAGAAAGTTTACTACAGCGAGAAATCAACTCCAAAAGTTTAATCTTGTGTTATGATGCTCACAAGCAGATAAGAGTTCAAAGCATATAAAATATCTTTAAAGTTTGAGTTATAGACCCAAGCTTGAATTCAAAAATCTGGATAAGTTTTATGATTTGTGAACTCCCATTTGTGCCTCTTAAACCTGAAAAAAAAAGTCTACATGGAAGTAAGAAGAACCCACAAAAAGGAAGCTGACCCCTTAGTAACAAAGTGTTTGATTTAAATGGAACTTACTCAGTATGCTTTTGGGTTTGTCTGTTGGCACAAAGATTCGAGTCTATAGTATAGAAATATAAAATGAAATAATATAACTCTTGGAAGAGGAAGTGCTTCCTTCAAATTACAAAAAAATTAACATAATTACTAAACTTGAATAGGTTGGAATTCTAATAAAATGCAGTGTTTTATATTTTGATTAACTGAAGTTCATCT
This sequence comes from Cryptoprocta ferox, assembly GCA_028646485.1. Taxonomy (NCBI): domain Eukaryota; kingdom Metazoa; phylum Chordata; class Mammalia; order Carnivora; family Eupleridae; genus Cryptoprocta; species Cryptoprocta ferox. The sequence goes on from CM053572.1 coordinate 58,267,830, forward strand.
TTTATGTTTTTGCAAATCTTTTACATCATGATTAAAAAATATCCTAGTTAGATAGACAAAGCATAACTAAATTTGGTGTTAGTTGATGTTATTAGAATAATTATGATTAATTATCCTGAATATTCAAACATGTTTATATTCCATAAATGTTGGCGAAGAACTACCATATGTTATCACCGTTCCAGGTATTAAAAAGACCAAACAAAATAAAAATAGTAGATATTGAAGAACAGTACTAGTTGTAGAATACATCGGAGATTAGAATGAATTCATTCAACAATTATTTATGGGCTGCTATAGGCTCATCATTGTTCTGGGTGCTGAGGATAAGTAAGAAACAACATTAACAAAAGAAACAGAAAAAAACTGCCTTCATTAAACTTATTGCTCAGGGAATAATCAGAGGGCACTACATATAAAGAAGTTAATTTGATGGAAAGAGGATAAAAATTGTCTTTGCTAACCACTTCCATTTTCTCAGTGTAATAAGAATGAAGATAATCAGTAGGGAGTATAAAGGAATACTATTGATAGTTTGAGGACAGAAAGGAAGGTGTGAAGTACTTATCTAGGAGAGGAAAATAGAATTGACTGGAAGCACTAAAGACCTATAAAAGGTTTGTGATCACAAGCTGACTTTGAGCATACTTGCATATATTTTTCCAAATAGGTGTGGAATGCCAAGTTAAATAAAACCATAGTCGAAACTTTCCTCAGCAAATATAATGCACAGGAGTAATAATAATGATTGCTGTGGAAACTGAGTCAGATAAGGAGAAGGCTGAGGAAAATAGAGAATTACAGAAGAATGAAAATATGGTGGAATCAATGAATTCCAGGTTTCAATGAAGTCAAAGAATTATTGGAATCAGGACAACAGAAAGAGTGAGCTAAAGACAAAAGATTGTAAATGGAGAGTTGGATGATAAAAATTGAGAGTACAGAGGGGGTGCAATTATTAGTATAAAGTTCTAGAGCCTGATCATAAGAATTAGTTAACTGAAGAAAGGAGAAGAATAAGACGTTGGAAATGAGGAAGTCTAAGCAACCAAAACCAGGATTTTGCAAAGATCAGATACAGAGGCACTGAAATAATCAGAAAGCACTTGAACTGATATAATGTAAACCGCTAACAGTCACATGATTTTACTCATTATTCTTTGTCCTCAAAATTAAATCACATAAAACCATTCAAACACACCATGCAGCCAAATGTATTACTATATATACATACATATATATGTGTGCATATCTCAAATAATAAAATGCAGTCTAATATTAGCATGGGAATGTATATAAAGGAAAAATAACTCTGGCTCCTAAAACCTTGAAAACTTACTCTTCAATCTAGATTTTCCTGAAGAATAATATATAGAAGAAAGTATAGCACACAGCCCTCACCAAAACCTCATAAAACTTTTCTTAATTACTTTTGTGTATAATCACTTCTTTTTAATTCTTTCCCCATATATGTTAGTGTACTTCTCTTTTTATTGCCTAATGCACTTTGCTGTATGGTCACCCTGATGAAGTTATAAGGCAATATGTGACTTCTGGTACCTTGTATTTCTATCTTCTTCGTTATACAGCACGGATCATATGATATCTTTAACAGGTATGAGAGGGAAAAAGTTAAAAGTATTTATACTTTCATATATTTAGTCCCTATGAGATATATTTACGCTTATATAATCTGGATAAATATTTATTTGTATATGTCAAAGAATAAGATAGAGTTTACTCAAAGACATGAGATGCAGTGATTTACCTTAACTGTTGAGAATCAGAACTGTGGGAAATGAAAGTTTTATTAAATGATAGATCTTCACTGGTTGCATAGACAGCTAAGTTTGAGAACATGACTGTAAATAAATGAATGAGGAATTGAGTTTGACATTTTCATGATGAAATATGAAGCACATTTTCAATAATTTCCGTGATCCCCTAAATATCATTCAGAAATGTTAGCTGACCTAAATTTCCATTTGGCTAATGACTTTCTTTGCAAAGCATATGACAAACTGTCACTGCCATAACTCTAGTAATACATCAATAAATTCCACCTTTTCTGAGTTTTTGTATATTTTTACCTAAAACAATTGAAAAATCCTCAGGTAGAATAGAAATTAACATAATCTCTTACAGAACCAAGATAGAATGTTAATGTTTAAAACATTCATGTATTTGAATATAATGCAAAATGCAGGACTGGCTATGTCTGTTAAATAAAGAACATTTAACTATATCCTAAGGTAAGCATTCTCATTTATCATTTTTTAGTATAAAAAATAACCTTGAGAAGTCTATAATAATTTTTTTATAAAAATTACTTGCAAAGCCTAGAAGATTTCAAAAAACAAAACATTATTTTTTTTCTAAGTAAGATTAACTCCCTAATAAATAATATGACTATGCTTTTACCTTATCTGCTTAGGTTTCTCAATGAGACATAATTAATAAGAAATAGAAAGGAGAAAAAAAAATCGTGATGTACACATTTCAATTATTAACTCCAAGGCTGTAAACTGAAATTCTACTAATTTATATACTTGAATAGCTATTAGCTCATGATCACTGAAGGCATGAGATCGTTTTTTTTTTTTTTAAGTTTATTTCATGAGAGAGAGGGAAAAATCATGAGTGGGAGAGGGGCAGGGAGGGTGAGAGAGGGAACCCCAAGTAGGCTCTGCACTGTCAGCACAGAGCTCCACATAGGGCTCGATCTTAAGAACCATGACATCATGACCTAAGCCGAAATCAAAAGCCCAACACCTAACTGAGGAAGCCATCCAGGTGCCCCCATGAGATTACTTTAAACTGATCTTTTATAGTTTGGCATTTGCATAGAAAATTCGTACTGGATAGGTGAAGGTCTATTGCTGTAGGTAGAGATTATGTGATTATAAGAAAATGAAGCAAGGCAAGGGAGCTCAAACAAAAAGAGATACTGGGCAGATGCATACCATATTACCCAGAAGAGTGAAAGGAAGCAGAGCCTCCCTACGGCATAGGGTAAAGCATTCATCATCATTGATTTACATCCTCTTTCTCTCCTTCTTTTATATAAACCTCCACAGCCTTCTTTATGCTGAATAGGCTCTCATCCCTGCTTATAATCTCTGCTTCTTTAACTCTCTCTTTCCAGAAAGACTCACAAATGGCCCATATACGGCTGCCCTGATAGAGGTTTTGATGTAGCCTCTAGTTCAAGGGCCAAAGTCAAACTAGATACACTGAGTTGCAAATTTACTACCTTGTGTCAGATGAGTGGCCCAGAACCAATGAACCATGATGTAGAAAGCAGTACAGAGACAAGGTACAATGTGGGGAGGTAACTCAGAGCACATTCTCTGAGAATAGCCCAAGGACAGTGATGGTTAAAATTCCCATCAATTTGCTATTTTAGAAAGGACTACAAAGTCCCTTATCCCATGTACCCTTCCACAGTTGCCGCCAGAACTCCCAAGAATTTCTATTTAGAAATCAGTTCCTTTTTGGGGAAAACATATTCTCTGAGAAATTAAAAAATCTTAGGGGAGGGGCACCTGGGTCACTCAGTTGGTTGTGTTCCACTCTATTTCAGCTCAGGTCATGATCTCATGGTTTGCTCAGTGGGATCAAGCCCTGATGACAGGGCAGATTGCATTGATAAGACAAAACTAAAAAATATGTGTATATTTGAATGAACTCAGTCATCTGCTTATAATAAGTTATAACTGCAAGGCAATTCAGATATCATCTAATCTCATTCCTTAGCTGGGGAAAGGGGAGAGTAAATTGCAGAGGTTTAAGGCTTCCCCAAGTTCATGTGACTGGTTTATCAAAGTCAAGGCTAGAGGCCAGTACTATTAATTTGAAATCCAGTACTATTTCAACTGTATTGACGTATTTCTTTCTTTTCTTTTTTCTTTTTCCTTTTCTTTTTTCTTTTTTTTTTTTTTACAATTCAGTTTGACCAGTGCACCAAGGAAATTGAAAAACTGTTGTATTGGAAGTATCTGTATTAGTTTTCTTTTGCTAATGTTGTGACTTAAAACATATTTATTATCTTGAAGTTCTGGGAGGTCAGAAGTCTGTGCTCCTTTCTGGAGGTTCTAGGAGAAAATCCATTTCTTTATCTTTTCTAGCTATTAAAGGCTGCCCACAGACTGTGTAAAGGCCCCTTCCATCTTCAAAGCTGGGGCTGGTGAGATGAGTCCTTAACATTAAAGCACTCTATTCTCTGCTTCAATCCTCACATCTTCTTCTTATCCTTTTCACTTTTATTGACAACTTTAGGCCCATCCAGCTGATCCAGGAAAATCTATTTCAAGATCAGCTGATTAGTAACTTTAATTTCACTGTAACATTAATTCCCCTTGGCTATACAACCAAACATATTCACAGATTCTGGGAATTAGGACATGAACATCTTGGCAGAAGATCTGGGGGAAGGCTATTATTCTGCCTTGAAGGAGATAATTCTTAAGTAGGTCAAAGAGATGGAGGGACACTTAGCAGGGAATGGGTGGGTTGTGTGAAAGACAGTTTCCTTTGGTCTCTGCCACACTTGCCTTTCTGGCTCCTCCTCCAGCCTTCTGAATTTTCTCTATTACATTAACTAGGCTCCTATCCTTCTGCTGTACCTCCTAAACAGAGGCATTTTGAGAAAGGTATCTTGAGAGACTCAATTCCAGGCCATCTCTCAAGCTACTTTTTTCAGAAAATTTACATACATTCAGAAGAATTTACATACATACAATGTATGTACATTACATACATTCATCTTTTACCTTATCCAGCCAGTCATCTTACTTAAATTACTCCTCATTACTAACAATTTCTTTTTTCAACCCACTGAATCTAATTCTTTCTAGTTATTTGTGGGAAAAATTAATACTTCTATTTATGGGGGGGGGGAACCACAGAAATTGCTTTGGTGACTTCATATAACCCAAATCAACAAGACAGTGATATGGCTGAGAATAGAGTTTAATTCAAGTTTCAATTCATGTTTTCTACAAAGCATAGCTCAAAAACAAGGAAAGAAATCCCATATGAATTAAACATCCTTTTTTGAATCAAAATAAGTTTTTCTTTTCAATAGCAACACTTTCACCACAGGATAGTCTCTGAACTGAAAAGAAAGACTGTGTGCTGAAGCTATGTCATGCTAACACTTCGGCTGGTCTATTAACTTCTTGTTGGAGAGCTATTTAACTTGAATAAAACCTCACCAGTTACAATGATAGAAAGATTTTATGTAACCTTCATTTTTCTACTAATGAAAGCTCTCCTACTTTTAGATCTGAAAAGGCAAGACTTCTGCCATTAAAAAAAAAAAAAACTGTAATCATCTGAAAGACATATTCACAACCAGTTCACAAATACAGCATTGGCTTTTACATATTACTAAGGCACAGAAGAGGTGTAGTGATATCAGAGATTGACAGACCTTCTAAGTTGGAAAAATACTGACGAATGAATATATGATTGGACTTAAAATACATACTTTTTTTACATGTTAAAGCTTATATTAGAAAGAATGAAAATTTCAATAAAAATATAAGATTGAAAGGAAATGGTCAATATTTCAGCTATAATTCAATGAATATAATTTTCTTGTAGATAGGGACAATTAAAGTTGCAGAACTTTTATTTGATTAAAAATAACTGAAATATTGTATTGGTTTCAGGTGTACAGTATAGTGATTCAGTATTTATATGTATTACAAAATCTAGCTGTCATCTGTTACCATACAGATTTATTACAATAGTGACTACATTCCCTGTGCTGTGTATTACACTCCTGTGTCTTAATTTATAAGACACTGGGCTATAATTTATAACTGGGAGATTATACCTCTTAATCCACTTAATCTATTTTATTCATCCTCTCACCCCTTGCCCCTCTGGCTACCATCAATTTGGTCTTTGTTATCCATGAATCTGTTTCTGTTTTGTTTTTTCATACTTTTTTAAGTCCACATAAGTAAAATCATACAGTATTTGTGTTTCTACATCTGATGAATTTCACATAGCATAATGCCCACTAGGTCTACCTCTGCTGTTGAATATGTCAAGATTTTATTCTTTTTTTTTTTTTTTGGCTGAATAATATTTTATATATACACCACATTTTCTTTATCCATCCGTTTATTGATGAGCATTTAGGCTGATTCGTACCTTGTCTATTATGAATGATACTGAAGTGAATACGGGGCATGTGTCTTTTCAAATTAGTGTTTTTATTTTCTTTGGACAAATACATAGAAATAAAATGGCTAGATTGGATGATAGTTCTACTTTTACTATTTTTAAGGAGGCTCCATACTGTTTTCCACAGTGGCTGCATCAATTTACATTTCTACCAATAGTGCACAAGGTTTCCTTTTCCCCACCCACATCCTTGCCAACACTTGTTATTTCTTGTCTTTTTGTTACTAGCCATTCTGACAAGAGTGATGTGATATTTCATTGTGGTTATGATTTGCATTTCCCTGATGGTTACTGATGAGCATCTTTTCATGTGTCTGTTGGCCTTCTCTCTGTCTTATTTACAATATGTCTATCCAGGTTCTTGACCCATTTTTTAATGGGATTTTTTTTTGAAATGGAGTTGTATGAGTTTTTATGTATTTTAGATGTTAACCGCTTATCGGATATATCATTTGCAAATATCTTCTCCCATTCAGTAGGTGGCCTTTTTGTTTTGTTGATGATTTCTTTTGTTGTGTAGAAGTTTTTGCTTAATGTAGTCCCATTTGTTTATTTTTACTTTTGTTGCAGTTGTCTGAGGAGTCAAATTCAAAGAGATATTGCTAAGAATGGTGTCAAAGAGCTTACTGGCTATATTTTCTTCTCGGAGTTTTATTGTTGCAGGTCCTAGTTTTAAGTCTTAAAATCCATTTGTGTTTATTTTGTATATGGAGTATTTTGCATATGATGTAGGAAAGTGGTCCAGTTTTCCTAACACCATTTATAGAAGAGAATGTCATTCCCCCATTGTATATTCTTGACTCCTTTTGTCATTGATTAAATGGCCATGTAAATGTGGGTTATTTTCTGGGCTGTATATTCTGTTCCATTGATTTATGTGTCTGTTTCTGTGTCAGTACCATACTGTTTTGATTACCAAAGCTTTGTACTATAGTTTGAAATCTCAGAGCATGATACTTCCAGCTTTGTTCTTTCTCAAGATTGTTTTGACTATTTGGGGTCTTGTGTGTTTCCCTACAAATTTTAGGATTATTTGTTCCAGTTCTATGAAAAACACTGTTGATATTTCAGTAGGGATCACACTGAATCTGTAGATTGCTTTGGGTAGTATAAACATTTTCACAATATTTACTCTTCTAATCTATGAGCACGGTATATCTTTCCATTATTTGTGTTGCCTTCAATCTTTTATCAATGTCTTATAGTTTTCAGAGTATAGGTCCTTTACATTCTTGGCTAAATTTATTCCTAGGTATTTTATTCTTTCTGATGCCAGTGAAAATGGGACTATTCCTTATTTTCACTTTCTGATAGTTCATTATTGGTGTACAGAAACACAATAGATATCTGTATATTGATTCTGTATCTTAAAATTGCAGCACTTATTAAACATGAAATTCATGTGTAACCTGCTATTGAGTTTGAAAGGACCTTATTTATGTACCGTTTGTCCACTGAGAAAAGGCAACGGTCTTTACTTTTACCATGAAAAGACCCAGAGTAGTTATAAGGGTTGTATTTTAGTGCACAGAACAGCATCCTCCCATGTTAAGTAGATAAACTTACAACATAATCTTGGAGTACATTTCCTTCACTCATAACAGGGTGGCCACATTTTAAACTATTTTATATGAGTTATGATAATTCCCAGGCTCCACTTGGCATTTCAGAAGACAGCTCATGTCTGGTTGAATTATTAAGATTAAGTTATTTACATATTCTGTTAACATGGATAAAGATTTTGAAACTGACAGACTCATTTGAAATCTACCGTTCATAACAATATATTGTTTTTATTCTAGTCACTGTAGTAGGTTCCAGAAAACTAAAATAGATAAGATACTGTGGAATACAAAACATGTATACAAAAATTATTAAATAATGAAAAACTTAGTAATATATATATATAATCTGAATCTTAAAACAAACAAACACCTTGTCTTCATCTTTTAAGGTGAAGAGTAGGGTAAGAACATTGCCATCATAGGGAACTTCATTTGAAGACCCATGAAGACAGAAAATAGCATAAAATAGTTGGGGAACTACATAGTTCAGCATAGTTAGTTCATAAAGTTCAAGCAGAGAAGCATGAAGATATGTTTGGAGATATAGAAAGGGTCCAGGTCGAGGTAAGTTAGTTGTGGCATACAGGGTATTTTATTCTAGACTAAAGAGCCATTGAAAAGTTGTAGGAGATAGTTTCTGTTTTAAATAGGGCACCCTGGCAATGATGTGGATGAAAGGTAGGAGAGCATAAGATTAAAAGCAGGGAAACAAGTAGTTAAGGGAACGTTGAAATAGTGAATGGGAAGGATGTTTTGAACCTCAACAGGAACAGTGATAACTAGTGATAAAGAAGTGGGAAAAGATTAAAAAAAAAACTTTTAGAAATAAAACCTTCAGGCCAAGGGGTAAATGCCAATGGGCAGACTATCTGAGGGGCAGAGAGAGACAGAGGAATCAGGAATAATTATTTTGGGGCTCTTCATTTGAATGACTGGATGGATGGCCTGGCATTAAATTGATTGAAGAAATATAAGTTAGGAAGAGGAGGAGCAAAACTTGAGAGATAAGAGGGGAGAGGAGGGAATTTTACTGATCAGTGCACTTGCAGGCATACTGGCCCCTTTTACATTAGTGGATGTGAAATGAAAACACAGTGACATCAGAAGGTGTTCGTGTTTGAGGAATTTTAATATAAAATTCTCAGCTACACTACCATATTTATTATTCTCATTTTTCACTTTGTAATACTATAGCATTTTATTAGAATTTCTTCTATTTTTCAAATATTCTTCATATATTAATCTGGGTTAAGCTTGCCCATTTATAGAGAAAAGCAATAATGTATTAGAATGATTTGTTAAGCATTCCAAAATTCCATCCCAGGGTTAACATTTAAGGTTTTAATTTTAAAAGTTTAAGGAGTTTATTAAGCAGCCCTAGATTTATTAATGAGTTAAGGGTTTATCAGCCTTAATTCATTTCATAGAATTATAGCTAAAATAAATAGTTAGCTCAAGCTATCTATCTGGTCCATGTTTACTCTGAGATTGTTTATGCTTCTTATATTTTGTCACTACCTCACCACTAAAATGTAGTTAGTAAAACTCAAACCAAACACAACCAAACAAAAAAGCATTTAACCAAGACTGCTACCCCATAAGGTAATAACCCCTATTCATCTCCAATCAGCAATAAGTTAATGGTATGTTAGACTATAAATGGACTTCAAGGGGTGCCTGGGTGACTCAGTTGGTTAAGCGTTCAATTCTTGATTTTAGCTCAAGTCATAATCTCACAGTTCATGAGTTCGAGCCCCACATGGGGCTCTGCTCTGACAGTGGGGAGCCTGCTTGGGATTCTCTCTTTCCCTCTTTCTCTGCCCCTACCTCACTCACTCATCCTAAAAATAAATAAATAAACTTAAAAAAAAGGATTTCAAAGGCTCACTATATGGAAATAAGACCTTTGTTCTAATAATTGACCCTGTAGCATATACATTATTGTGCATTTTCCCTGTTTTATTAATATAGCATTTAAAAGGCTAGACATATTAGATAACATAATTATAGAAAGATCTGAAGACACAAAATTTTCAGCAACACTAAAATAAAGAGATCCAGATATCTCACATTTCTGTGCCTCTAAATACTAAAAATTTCTTCACTTACATTTATCACAGTATATGCTGTAGAATTATACTTCCAGTACAAATGTTAGAAAGTCATTTATATCATGATTTGATCTGTGTAGGAGTCCAGTGATTTACTTTGTTGTGATACAGTTTATTTTAACTAAAAGGAATTATCTAGAGGGCTGACCCAAAGGTGGCTTTTAAACTTCCAGGTTATGGCTTTTAATTATTTCTAAATTATTATGGCAACAATGTACTAGATGATACCCAAGTGACTTAGAAGGGTTGATATGCTTTCCTAAACACGTAAAAGAGTACTACATTTTGGCCTGGGGAAAATCCAACATTTTATGTTTAATCAATTACAACAAAAGGTGCTCTATGTATCTGTTGTTTACTTTGCTAAATATTCCTAGAACAATACTTAGGTCTTAAAGGCATGAGCACTATTCAATGGGAATTATGAAACTACTGAAACTGAAAGGATTTAAATGAAGTAATTTGAGACATGGTCCGTTTATACAACTGCACCTTGTCAAGACAGTTAAGTGAAAGGCAAGACTGGTTTAACTTCTTGGTATACTCCAGATTAGGCAGATGGGTCATGAGTATGAGACTGATATTTGAAATTTGATCTAAACATAGCTGCAATCATTTCCAGTTTTCTTTGTAGAGCAAATCCCAAGTATTTTTTTTTCTGTCAGACTTTGTTTGAATAACCATAGTCTTGTAATAATTGTCCTCAATGTTATTTTTTTCCAAACTGGTTTTAATATGTAACTCGACAACTATTTGAGAGCAATTGAACATTTTCCCTAGGGAATGGGAAACAATAATTTTACCACTACCATGAGTAGAAATAATGATTCCAGGTACCAACCAGCAAGCCCAGCATCCCTATAAACCTACCACAGGGTGAAATTCATTTGAATGAATATTTTATAGGAAAGTTTGGCAGAATTGCTCTGAAGCATTTTTAACACGAGAAATAACACGTACTTGTTAATTTCCTAGTAACCAAAAGGCCACATTAAAAAGATTTGTTACAGTGCAGAGAGATTTTTCAAGGTTATGATATCACCCATCAACATCAAAACATGAGATGCACAAGACTCTGAAAAAAAAAAAAAACCCAGTAACTTTCATTCTTATACTCAGTAGTGGGTCCCTGGGAAGTAACTGGATGTCCTTAATACTATACTACGGTTAGTTTCTGCTGCTCTAGTCTTTTTGCTGAATACTGTTTTTACCGGGCATGCAATCATAAACAGTGCCAGAAAATGGTGAAATAAGTACATGTACTTATTATTTTGTCTTGTTTAGAGTAAGAATTCAGAAAATGTGGAACTCATGATTAGAATGAATGCTTATTGCTTTTTATGTGTTTAAATAATTGAATGTGGTTGTTTTAAAAATTAGAGTGCAATAAATATGGAGTAAAAACTTCTTTTGGTTTTTGAGTAATGTTTCATTTTACATGAAACTAAACAGTTAATTTTGAAATATATTAGGCCATGGAATTGTGGTTTATTTTTCTCTTCATAGCACTATATCTCCATTTTAATAAAATTAATACAATTGAGCCTTGGAACTTTAACATATTTAACACAAAAATGTACTATGGTTCATAATCCTTGGGTTTCACATAGGAATCTATAGTAAATGCTTAGTACATACAAATATGCATGAAAGGATAAGCTCCTTGTTATGGAAATATACTTTGTTATGATTCATTCCTGGGAGACAGCACAAAATATAAAATATTTCTCATCAAATTGAATTTTTATATAGCTACATTAGAAATATTACTATTAGGTTTTTTTTTTCCCTATGCATTTATGGCCATGGCCTGATTTTAGTAGAGAAACAAATGGTTTCAGATAGGGTACAAAGTTCACACTTAATATAATGCTTCCAATAACCTTTGGCTATTCAAATCTTTCTTGAGCCAGATACCCATAAGTTGAAATGAGCATCTTATATTAATTAGGAATATTAATGCTCAAAAGACATCTAATTTCCCTCTATATCCTTGTGTCTGTCACATAGTAGGATCACTATAAATATTTCCAAATGAATGGATGAATTCACATACAAGTGTTCTGAAAATTTATAATTTATAACCCTAATGTACATTATGTCATTAGCTGTACAAAATGCTTTGGCACATTATACATTATCTATAAAATATTTTAAAGTTATTTCACATAAGTTTGGTCTTTTGTGGGAGGGGTCTATAATTTAGATAACATATAATTTTACAAAGCATAATGACATGCTATATTCCTGTCATCTACAGGTAGCCAGAGGTACTGACAGCCATGCCATGTTCCCCAGATACACATCAGGAGATTTTAATTTATGTCAATAACTCATTTTCCCAAAAATGGGCACTATTTCCCATGAACCAAAATAATTCCTACATAGGCTAGGTGCTTATGAGGTAACATAGTAATGGGAAATATAGACATAGGTGGGTTTACAGTTTTAAGACTCATATCCCTAACAACAAGAAATTCTCAATATAAATACAAAGTAAATTTTTTAAAAGCATACATAATATAAACAGAAGTATTATCTTGCTTTTCATTTATCAGTATTTTAATAAAAGACTACATTACCTTTAGTGTCTTTATCATTTAATTACTATTAAATCCTCATGAGTTTTGTTTCTTATAAAATGTGGTCACTGAAACTCTAATGTATCAAAATGAGGTCACTAAGGTGAGGACAAGAGATTACCCAATTTTTAACATAACCACAATTAATGGTAATGTGGGGTTTAGAAAAAAAGCTAAGATAGTGTCAACTTCAAACTGTGTCAACACAAGAATAAATTAACCTCATTGGCCTCAGTTTCATTACTTTCTAAGAAGGAGTAGAAAAGTCACTTCTCATGTCTATTTATACTCTAAATAACCCATGCATATAATGCTGTTATTATTACCATATCACTATTTCATCAATTTTGATTAAAATTTTTAAGAATTAAAAAGCCCCAGGACTTGTTATAAGAGAAGGTATAGCTTTATCTTTTACTCTGGTCTCATAGGTAACTCACCTTCTAGGAAGAAATCCAGTAACTATGAATGATGATTTTTTTATTAAGATTATTTTTTTTCCTCACTGAGCTATGACACAGCAAATAAATAAACAAACGAATAAATAAATAGAGGAAAAATGTGAGGCTATATTCTCCACAATAACAGATTTTTACTCTATACTAGACTTTTCATTTACAAATTTAAAAAATTATCTACATTTTAACCTAATACCTTTATTAATATGATTTAATTTATGAATTCATTGCCAAGATTTTAAAACTGATAAAATGTGATTCATTTCAGATTAAGAATATAGCTGCTAAACTTTGCATAGTGTGAGATAATCAAGAGGGACGGATGGATGCCTACTGAGAATATGCTTTTTTATTTATCTCATCATCTGTTAAGGGGAGTTCCAAAAATATTTTCATCAAACTAAATGCTTTATGTTTTTCATTAACACTAAGACTAAGTAAATGATATTAACCACAAAAAAATTAATCACAAAATTGCCAAGTTTAATTCAAGAATAAAATGTCTTTCCATATCTAGTAACTTGATCTCTTAACTGGTATGCCATTGGTACCACTGTTCACTTTTTCCCTATCAGCACTTCAGAGTGCTCTAAAAAATTGCTGTTTCAAAGTATTTCAGTTAAAGAAAACTTGAGGCATCTGTGCTTTAAATTTTTATTTTGGGAAATTTTATTTTGACACATTTATGTCTTTATAACATAACTATTAAACTTTAATTTTCCACAGTGGTACCAAGAAATAAATATATTTACCTTGCTATAAGGTGGTATAGTTGGTTGGTATGTTCTTACACATTAAAATCTGCCACACTACTAACTTTAAAAAGTTAAACTAGAACATAATGGATGGGTTAATAATTACTTCTACATTTCTTTTCTACATTTTTGTACTTTTAAAAACAATTTGTGTACCCTTGAATGACTTAGAATGAAAGGTAGTAGAGGTGGAACAGAACTTTAATCACATTGTGTTTTATGTCATGCTCACATGTGTGTTAGGCCTGGCTGGTTACTAACCGCAAGACTGGTAATCCAGTTCTCAAGACTTGGATTCTTCAACTGTAAAACTATACAGATAGTTTACCTCATGAAGTAGTTGTGAGGACTAAATGAAACAATGCTTGTGTAGTCTTTTTTTTTTTTAATGTTTATTTATTTTTGAGAGAGAGAGAGAGCAGGGGAGGGACTGAGAGAGAAGGAGATACAGGATCCAAAGCAGGCTCTGTGCTATAGCAGAAAACCTGATGGAGGGCTTGAACTCACCAACCATGAGATCATGGCCTGAGCCTGGGTCAAATGCTTAACCAGCTGAGCCACCCAGACACCCTGATACTTGTGAAGTCTTAAACACAATTTTTAACATTCAGAAGGTAATAGAAAGAATTACAAGGGAAGCAGGTAAGGAGCTCTGGTGAAGCACAGGTTGGAGTAAAGTCCTGCTCCCTTCACTGCACTCCTGTTCCCTTCTGGGTATCATTAATGGTGCAGAAGATCAATTTCAAATGCTTTCTCCACCTCATTCCCATCTTAAATTGAGGTTTTATCAATGATCCAGAAAACAGGGGCTCAGATAAATGATAAGCATTTCCCTTAGTATATGATAGATTCTTCCTATTCTCTCATTGAGACATAAAATAAGGACTATTTCACTTATTGAAGGGGCCCATGCATTTGCGGGGCTTTTAGGGTTACAGTACAATTAGGAGCTAATCTTCAAAATGACTCTCGTCTCACATGTAAATGCCGATAATAGTGGATTGTATACTAACTATAATCCCTAGTAAGTACTAAGCAGGGGGTGATGTTTGCTATTGACTAGACTTCATGCAGTATCAGAAAGTTCAGGATTGCTGCTGCCATTTTCCAATCTTAGAAGGTATCTCAAGTATCATGAGAGTAAGAAAAGATCACTAGTTTGGGACAGATGATCAGGTAGAACAGTCCCTGTTCTGTGTTACCGGAAAAGAATCTTCCTTATTATCTTGTTTTTTAAGACTAACAATGAAAATAATTTCCAGAGTTCACAGGCCCACATATTAAAGAACAGTGTAGGATCTAGTGCCAACTTGGACACTATACTAGGTAAATACAAAATACTGTACGTAGCATAATGTATGATGATGCTGTAAGTCAGCAACTCAGACTGTGGTCTGCTGGGAAATACTGGATATAGGTTGACTCTTTGACACATCCATGGTCTATAGGTCGGTGAAGAGGCTTTTCTTCTGAGGTAAAAGAAGCAACTGAATCATGCGCTTCTTATCTTCCAAAAAGGCTAATCTGGACTTAAGCACACACTTTTCAAAAGCAATTCCGGGATCCTCAGAAATCTCATCCAAGTATGAACCCAGGCTCAAAACCCTGGGATTTATGGTCTATATTAATTTTTAGATCCTGCTATTTGGATGTGCCTTCCTTTGCTCCAGAGACCTATGAAAGATGAGCTATGTTTCTTCTATCTTTCAAGAAATATGTGACAGGCAAGAACAGAAAAACAACACAAGCACTCCCACCTGAGGGGGGAGACAGTCGAATATTGCAGTCACTGGTCCATGACAACTCAGATATCCAATGATATAAATATTACCAGGCCACCTATTTTTAGGAAGACAGAACTTTTTTGACCAGATTCTGGTTCTGCTCCCTTGGGAATCACTCCCTCAGTCCATTGTTTTCCATGGCTTTCAGCTCCTACTTTGATTTCCTCTCATTTCCACTCTCCTGGGCCACTGCTAAAGGTGTTATTGGCAACATCTCTGAGGACTTTTCCCAGTCTAGTCCTTGCTCTAAGAAAACCAGGAAACCAGAGGTCCTTCCCCCTTTCGAACCACCTCAGTCCCCTTTCTTCTATGCAGGCAGTGATTTGGTTTGTATAATTTTTTTTAACCATTTGTGGTTTCCAATGAATTTTGTGGCATGAATTTTATTCACCACAAAGACACACCCACAATTCTCTCTACTTTGGCTTGGCATGTCAGGATGCTATAGAAGACTCTTGAGACTCTTAGAAACACTTATTTTCCCCCTAATTGAGAGGGTCTAATATACACTATCTGAATTCTTTCAGATGTCTTACAAAGGAGTCCCATTCAGAACTATACTATTAACTGCACCATGGATGCAGATCTTGATTATTTTGAGGATCTTTCATCATTTCAATAAATATAATAATATAATAATAAAAATGGACTCTTACAATTGACACTAATCACTGCTAGTGTCCAAGAGGAGTTTTCAGAGAGGAAAAATAAAAAGATATCGAACAAAGACTATAATCAGAATGGCTTCAGGTTTTGCAACTGCCATAGTGGAAACTAGGAGACAGTGGAGCAATGTCTTTGAAATTTTGAATCGAAATATTCACAACCTAGAAATCTATAGTTATAAAACTTCCAATCAAATAAGCAGGTGAAATTCTTTAAAGCAAGAACTTTAAAGATTTGCTTCCCACATACACTCTGTTAGGAAATTATGTAAGGATATGATCCACCAAAGACGAGAGAAAGAAAAGGAAAGGGAGAAGAACAGAAGAAAAAAGAGGGAGGGAGGGCGGCAAGGAGGTGGGCATTATACACTGGAAAAGAAGATTCCATACGGAGAAGAGGGGAAAGAAATCCCTTGATGATGGAGCATGGTCAGCCCTGGATCCCTGCTGCATACCAGATGTATAAAGGTAAATGAGTTCATTTGGAGCAGGTTAAATAACTGGCAGGCAAAGAAAGGGAACTCATTATCCACCAATGTAATGAAAGTCAATGGAATTATCACTCTTATGGATGATGATGCATATGCTAAAATGAAACACAAGACAGTGAACAGTTGTGTTCCTAACCTGATGGCTATCCTAAGTCTTATACTAGTGTCTTCCTGCTAATCAATAGCTATGCAAGAGACTTCTGTTGCCTATAGGCTTCCAATGCTGAAGAGAACACAAATTTGCCAAATAAAAGGAATTACTTCACATGTTCATATATGTTGCTATGTGCATAGAATTATCCCTAGAAGGTTAAAAAGGAAGCAGAGAAAACTGCTTGCTTCTGTATAGGAAGATTACATGGTTGGATATTAGATAATGCATTCAAATAGTTCCAAGTTACTATTAACTAATCTGTTCCTTTTGAATTCTGTACCACATGCATGTATTTCTTATTAAAAAAAATAGAAACTATCTTCTATGACAAAAACTGAAGAAATTAATTATATATTGATATGGAACAGTCTTCAAGAAATGCTTTTAAGAGATAAGACTAACGTGCAGAACATTATACATAGCAGCAAACCACCATTTTGGTAAGGAAAATACACATTCACATAAACACATACATATATACACACATAAATATTGATGCACATATATGCACATACATTTGTACTTCTTATTCCTACCACATCTTCAGAATAATTTTTTTAAACTCGTAAAATTGGTAATGTCTGAGGAGAAAAAATGGATACACATCAATTGTAGATGGAAGTGGCCCACTTTTCAATGAAAACCCTTTCATACCTTTGGCTTTTGCATTATTTGTCTATATTATTAACTCAATAATTAATAAGATATAAAACAAATCTCTTTGACTGAAATTATAAAATTACACAAAAATTTGTCTGCCAGAGAAGATAGAGGTTGTCCCTGAGTTGTTGCTCTGCTCTGCAGTCTGTCCGGCTGCTTCACTTTAGTCAAATGACAGGCAATTTATGGGTCGGTTTTCTCATCTGAGGTTCAGTAATATTTTAACTAAAGCGTTTGTAATTCATGCTTATTATAATTTCTATAAATACAGGACAACTTCACCTAATTTTCTATTCTGTGTAACACAACTTGCTGTTTTGTTTTGCTAGTAAGTAACCCAGACAGTGCCTAGAACAGTGCCTGACACTGACTGGATACCAGACAGATTTATAGAGTGAACAACTGAATGGATACTGTCCCATTTATCATTAGAAGAATGTATCAGGAGTCTGACATTTTAGGTACCATTTGGTTCTGCTTAAGGTGTTAATATGCAACTATGCTCTCCCTGGAAGTATAGCATCTACCCAAGCACTCACCCTGTTTGAACAGTCTGGAAAGCAAAAAGAGCCTGTTATTTGTATGTCTTGTCTCCTCTCCCTCAGTGGCTGCTGCAATACATATTTACTCTCAAACTCAGTTGTGATTTAGATGCCAGACAGCATTAGTCCAATTAGTACTGATACCCCGACAAATGAGGGACAAGTCGCTTCATATTGTTAGAATTTACAAACTGAAATTCTCAGATTCTATAGACAAAGCCTGCACCAAGTTGTCAAAAGAAAATCTGACTTGCTTGTTAAAATTGGATATCTGTTTTTTTTTATATTTTAAACAGATGTTTGCTTCTGATTCAATATGAAAAAAAATACCCACGCCAGAATTTGATGGTGTGGAGTTTTGAGTAACAATAAAAACTATTTTTAACTGATTAATGAATTAAAAAGTACATTGCAAGAAATATATCACAAAAACCCCTAATTAAATATTCGTCTGTGCTGTGACTACTCTTCTGTGGGTGACATTTGTGATAATTAAGTTTTCATTTCTTAGGACACATAACTTTACAAAAAATTCAGAAAGCTACTTTCAAAAGTTCTGGTTGAAGGGGGAGATAACCTAAAATTGAACAATATGGTTGAAAAAATTTTGTATATTTGATCTTAAACCATCTCAGGTTTTTGATATATTTAGGAGAGAAGAAATCCATATTGAAAAATTTCCCAACCCAACACTAAAATAAAAGAAGTAAAATGTATATACACATTCATTTATTTATAACAGCTATTCACAGTTGAGAACAGGCACTGTTTCAGTGTTTGGGATTTTAAAATATGGATCCTGGTAGCTTCATGTATATGTACCTAAATAAATATAAGCAGCAACTTAAACTTTTTTTTCTAAATTATGCAAATCCAAACTGCATATCCAAGACAGTTCAAGCAAGCATAAGATTCGCTCAAGGGAGAAGCTCGTGATAACAAACTAGTGCATTACTTCTAACTAGATTGATAAAATTCAAATTAATTCCCTATTCTATCTATTTTCCAGCATATCATTCATAAAATTCTTCATTCCACACATATTTCTAGAGTCTGTACTGTGCACTCAGAAGTACTCTAGTTATTGGAGACACAGCAATGAACAAAACAAGTTCCAAGTAACCATGTTCATATTATCTAGTCAGCTATGGAGCTGCAAAACACACAATCAATAAAGGCATTAAATTAAAAGCATAGAGTTTCCTGTTGGGTCAGCTCACACATTGTCAAGCACTTAAGGGGAGGATGGAGGAATGGTCAATGTGCTTGGTTTAACACCCCTGCTGTTAAACCAAGACTGTTCTTACTTCACATCCTTGCCGCATCACACGTTCCCCAACTTTCTAAATGTCTGACTCCTTTGAATCACTAGATATCAAGTAGTACTTTTCATACCCCATCTTGAATTCCTGGATACTCTCCATCACCTTCCTATCCACACACCCCCATACCAGAAGGTAAGGAAGGTCCTTATCCATTTTGTTCCTTATTGCCAAGCACAGTCTATGACATATAAAATAATCTCAGTAAACAATGAATAAAGCAAGCTATGAAACATTTAGGAGATATACAGAATAGATAGTGAAGAGGCCTATAGGTAGTGAGCAGAGAACTCAGCTGACCCACAGGAAACATAGGAGTCATGTTAATGTTAATACACCAGAAAGGGAGATTATAATCTCTTGCTGTAACAACAAAAATAATTTGAACACAGAACACTGCATCTGCATAAGATCTAACTTGATTATACATCCTGTACTCAATTTCTGTGTCACTGCCTCCTTTCATGCTCAGTATGTATCTCTACAATAATTTTCTCTTTAGCTAACCTGGTTGAGTCTATGTCAAATAGTATAACCAATCTACTGGAAAAACCTTATTTGATTTATGAGTTGCTCCCTTAGAGACTTGTGTCACAATATCTGTGATATAGGATAACATTTTTAAATCCTCTCCTCAGAGAACTGACATATTTTTTAACAGTATTAAACCAGTAAGAAATGAAATTATTCTAGGTATGAGAAAAGATTTACCCTACTCTAGTAGTTCAAAATCAATTCAGATTATGTTGATTATCTTGTGTGTGATCTAGAGATATCAGAATATTTCCTGATGGTAATTTATATCACAATATTAAAATCACAATATCAAAGTTGGGTCCCACTCATCAGCAAAAGGAAGCAACTTATTGAAATATAAAAAGCTTTTTGGCTACCCTGAGCTCAATTGAGTTATTCTCATTTGACAGCCCGTTCTACTTATAAGGCTTACACTCTATGCAGTTTGGAGGTTTATGATTTTTGAGATTACCTACCCTCTCCGTGGCTGCCCAGTGGCTGAAGTTTGCTCTGCTTTAGAGATAACAGGTTCTAATTTTTATACTTAGGTACTAGAAATACAATGTTTTATCAAGTGCCTTGCATCTAATGGAACTTCTTAGTATCAGCTGTACCAAGGGCTAAACATTTCACTCATAAAACACTGAATGTATTTCTGAATTTATACAAACCTTAGGGAAGTTTGCCATGAGTATATTCCTGATGGATGTTTTGGAGAATTTCTGAGATCTGTGACTTGCATATAATTTCAGTGACTATTTTTTTTTTACCAGAAGTTCATGTAGATAAATAAGGTTTGGTTAGTATTTTCATTTCCAAGACTTGAAGACCTTTCACAAATAACAGAAAGGAATGGCAGCAACATCTTCTTCCTCTGGCAGGAAAGGAAGCAACATCTCCATCATTTCCTGTGCAAGAACACCAAACTACTTGCATTAGTTTTTCTGATGTCATTATAGATGCCTCTTACCTATTTCAAGGCATTTTTTCATTTTGGTCCTAGATCCAATCTACTCCTGCCTTCTTAAAAACATTGCTTCTGCAATAATACTCTCCTCTATAGATTTTTCCTCTCAAAAACCCTATCCTTAGAGGATAGCTTATATTTTATCCCAACAGAATTAAAGGAGTAAGACTTGTAATTATACTAGAGATGTAAAAAGACATCCTACAAGTATCAACATGTAAGTCACCCGCAGTAACTTCCATTCTAAAAGCAATCAAAATCTCTCTTGGCCCCATGGTGACACATAGTACATGCTAGCCAAAGTTGAACAACCAGTTTTCAAGAGGACTGGTGGGAAGAAGCTAGCTTGTAGTCTTTTCCAAAGTCTATGGTATAAATACGCTTACCCTGGCTGCTTTCAAGTTATCAGTGTAATGTCACTGAGTACTCAGTTGCAAAGAAATGCTCAGTAGCTCACTGTTATAAGCAGTCTTTCTGCCATATGGACACAGATATAATAACCTGAAGGGTATTCATTATAGAATGAATGGTTTTGCCCCTTCCACTCCCAAAATCATATATTTAAGTCCTACCTGCCAATCCGATGGTCTATTAGAATGTGGGGACTTTGGGAGATAGATACTCAGGTTTAGATGAGATCATGAGCATGGGCCCCCCTGATAGGACTATTGTCCTTATAAGAGGAAAGGACATCAGAGTTTTCTGTCTCTGCCATGTGAGGACACAGTAAGAAGGCAAGCTAGGAAGGGGGCTCCCATCAAGAACCAAATATTCCAGTTACTTGATTTTGGACTTCTAGCCTCCAGACCTGTGAGAAGTAAATGTCTATTTTTTGCTTGTTACACCTATTATTAGAGAAGATACTTTGCATAGTTTCAATCTTTTAAAATGTATTAAGACTTATTCTATGGAGTAACACATGGTTTATCCTAGATAATGTTCCATGTGCATTTGAGAAACATGTACTTACTATTGTCATCTATTCTTTTTTCTTCCAGATACAATTCACATATGACATTATATTAGTTTCAGGTGTACAACATAATGGTTCCATAAATTTATATAGCACAAAATGATCACTCCAAGTCTAGTCAACATCCATCACCACGAATAGTTATATTTGTCTTGTGATATGAACTTTTAATATTTACTCTTAATAACTTTTAAATTTGCAATACAGTATTATTAAATGTCTATTGCTTAAGCCTCTCAGTCTATGGAAATTTGTTATAGTAGCCCTAGCTGATCAAGACAGAATAGATAATAGTAAACTCTTGTAAATTACTAGAAGGTAATAAAGTTTGAGTTTATTACCTTTTTAAAAATTTTCCTTCTTTTTAAATAATAGCTTATTGGAGATATCTAATCTATACATTCTCCATAGGTGATCTTACTTAGGTTTATTTTTGTGTATGGTGTAAGTGTTCGAGTTTCATCCTTCTGCATGTTGCTGTCGAGTTATCCTGGCAGCATTTGCTAAAGAGACTGTCTTTTTTCCATTGGATACTCTTTCCTGCTTTGTGAAAGATTAGTTGGCCATACATTTGGGGTTCAATTCTGGGTTCTCTATTCTCTTCCATTGCTCTACGTGTCCCTACTGTGTAAGTACCATACTGTCTTGATGATTACAGCTTTGGAGTGGAGGCTTAAGTCTGGGATTGTGATACCTCCCACTTTGGTTTTCCTTTTGAACATAACTTTGACTATTCGAGGTCTTCTGTGGTTTCATACAAATTTTAGGATTGCTTGTTTTAACTTTGAGATCAATGCCAGTACAATTTTGATTGGTATTGCACTGAATGTGTAGATTGCTTTGGGTAGTAATGACATTTTAACAATATTTATTCTTCCAATCCATGAGCATGGAATGTTTTTCCTTTTTTTTTTTTTTTTGTCTTCTTCAATTGCTTTCATAAGCTTTCTATAATTTTCAATGTACATATTTTTCACCTCTTTGGTTAGATTTACTCCTAGATATTTTATATTTTCAGGTGCAATTGTAAATGAGATTGATTCCTTGATTTCTCTTTCTGCTGCTTCATTATTGGTGTATAGAAATGCAACCGATTTCTGTGCATTGATTTCATATTCTGTGACTTTGATGAATTCATGGATCAGTTCTAGCAGCTTTTTGGTGGAATCTTTTGGGTTTTCCATATAGAGTATCATGTTGTCTACAAAGAGTGAAAGTTTGATTTCCTTCTTGCTGATTTGGATGCCTTTTATTTCTTTGTGTTGTCTGATTGGGGTTGGGACTTCTGATACTTTGTTGAATAACAGTGGCAAGAGTGGACATCCCGTCATGTCCCTGACCTTAGGAGGAAAGCTCTCAGTTTCTCCCCACTGATGATATTAGTGGTAGGTCTCATATATGGCTTTTATGATCTTGAAGTATGATCCTTCTATCCCTATTTTCTTGAGGATTTTTATCAAGAAACGATGCTATATTTTGTCAAATGATTCCTCTGCATCTATTGAGAGGACCATCTTGTTCTTGTCCTTTCTTTTATTAATGTAATGTATCACATTGATTGATTTGCAAATATTGAACCAGCCCTGCATCTCAGGTATAAATCTCACTTGATTGTGATGAATAATTCTTTTAATGTATTGTTGGATCTAGATGGCCAGTATCTTGTTGAGAATTTATATATCCATGTTCATCAGGGAAATTGGTCTATAGTACTCCTTTAAACTGGGGTCTTTGTCTGGTTTTGGAATCAAGGTAATGCTGGCCTCATAGAATGAGTTGGGAAGTTTTCCTTCCATTTTGATTTTTTGGAACAGCTTCAAAAGAATAGGTATTAACTCTTCTTTAAGAGTGGACACTTCTTTAAAAGTGGACTCACTTTTTGGGAGATTTTTGATTACTAATTCAATTTCTTTACTGGTTATGAGTCTGCTCAATTTTCTATTTCTTGTTGCAGTTTTGGTAGTTTGTATGTTTCCAAGAATTTGTCCATTTCTTCCAGATTGCCCAGTTTATTGGCATATAATTGCTTATAATTCTCTCTTATTATTATTTGTATGTCTGCAGGGTTGGTTGTGATCGTTCCTCTTTCATTCATGATTTTATTTATTTGGGTTCTTTCCTTTTTCTTTCGATCAAACTGGTTAGGGGGTTATCAGTTTGGTTTTTTTTTTTATTCTTTCAGAGAACCAGCTTCTGGTTTCATCTGTTTTTTTTTTTTAATTTTGATAGCATTGATTTATGCTCTAATCTTTATTACTTCCTGTCTTCTGCTGGTTTTGGGTTTTATTTGCTCTTCTTTTTCCAGATCTTTAAGGTTTAAGGTTTGAGGTGTATCTGAGACCTTTCTTCCTTCTTTAGGAAGGTCTGTATTGCTATAAACTTCCCTCTTATGACCGCCTTTGCTGCATCCCAGAGGTTTTGGGCTCTGGTGTTATCATTTTCATTGGCTCCATGTACTTTTTAATTTCATCTTTAACTTCTTGGTTAAAGAAGTTCTTTCTTTAATAGGATGTTTTTTAATCTCCAAGTATTCATTGTCTTTCCAAATTTTTTCTTGTGGTTGATTTCGAATTTCATAGCACTGTGGTCTGAAAATATGCACAGTGTGATCTCAATCCTTTTGTGCTTGTTGAGGACTGATTTGTGTCCAAGTATGTAATCTATTCTGGAGAATGTTCCATGTGCACTAGAGAAGAATGTGTATTCCACTGCTTTAGGATGAAATGTTCTGAATATACCTGTTAAGTCCACCCGGTCAAGTATGTCATTCAAAGTCATCATTTCCTTGTTGATTTTCTGTTTTGACAATCTGTCCATTGCTGTAAGTAGGGTGTTGAAGTCCCCTACTATTATGTTATTATTATCAATGAGTTCTTTATGTTTGTGACTGATTTATATATTTGGATTTGTCCACGTTGGGGGCATAAATATTAACAATTGTTGAGTCTTGGTGGATAGACTCCTTTATAATGATATAATGCCCTTCTTCAGGGCAATCTCTTGTTACAGTTTTTATTTTAAATCTAGATTGCCTCATATAAGTATGGCTATTATGGCTTTTTTTTGGTGACCATTAGCATGACAGATGGTTCTCCATCCCTTTATTTTCAATCTGAAGGTCTCTTTAGATCTAAAATGGGTCTCTTGTAAACAACATATAGATTAATCTTAACATAATTTTCTATGAGTTAATTTTTTAAGTAAAGTTTCAGAACTATGTTGACCCTCAAGCCCTCTCCCAAACCCTTTTTTTCCATCTACTATAACAAACCTGAGGCAGCTACATGAAACTCCTAAGTCACCAAAAGGTATATCCCTTCTTCAGAGTGCCTAGTACCGTCCACGCACAGAGTAAACGATCCTTAAACAATGTGTTGTTTCCAAACAGCTTACAAGGGGGGTAACTTATAGGTTCATGTGTCAATCTAAATAAATCATCTATTTTCTGAGAATCCATACCCATATCTATCCCAAAGAGTTCTGAACCAAGGATGTATGAGGTTGTGTTGGGGAAGGGGGTGAGGAGGATTGCCAGGAGCTGATAATTATAATCATTAAAAGTAATTTCAAAGCTCTTAATAAACTATGTTTATTTTGCTGAGCAGATAGAAAAAATCTATTAATTGCAGTTTTCACATCTTTGGGTGCATGACTGTGGATATATACATATACCTCATTAAGATTTTTATGGAAACACTAAGAAATGAAGAAGAACTTGTAAGATGAAGATGATAGGATATCCTTGGAAACCAAACCATATTCTTGTTAAATAGATGGAAGTCTCCAAAGTGAAATCAAGCAGAAATGAAGGACTACTGAAGAGTTGTGGGAAATATCAGTGACAACAGGCAGAAAATTTCAACCTATTATGATTATGTAAAGACTTTTTATTCATTCTGGAACTGTTTCTGCATCCAGAAAATTAAAGAAAAAAATAAGTTTGACCATTCTAAGAAAAGTTATGGTTGAAAAAAAGAGAATGAAACTGAAATTTCAGACGTTTTGATGAGTATCAGTAAATAAGGTAATAAAATATAAATGTTAAAATTCAAAGGAAAGTAAGTACTAAGTAGCAAGTAGGGACTCAAGATAAAACAGAAAGAGAGTGCACACTTCTAAAGAGAATACTGATACCTGCTGCCATAGAAGCTTAGGGTAACCAATGTTCTTGAGGCACTCCAGGACTGGAGGGAGAAGTCTCTGAAACATAGATAAGGTACTACGTGCAGCAATTAGAGTGATAAAAAGATTTTGACACTCAAGTAGCCTACTTCACACTGCATTCTGACCTCCTTTGTTTCAGAAAAGAATCAGTATTTAGGAACTGCCTTCTTAGAAGAATGTGAGAACTCTTTCAAGAATGAGATGGAGCTAGAAAGAGATCAATCTAAGATTGACTTGTAAGCAAGTACTGTTACAAAGGGTAAGAAAAGCCAGGGTAAGGCAAATATTGAACATTTTTATTTTCTAGGCAAACTTCATTAAAATATTATGAATGTTGTAGGTATTGATTCAATAAATCATGATATGTTATAACAATTGTTTTTTTTATTTTTTTAATGTTTATTTATTTTTGAGACAGAGAGAGACAGAGCACGAGCAGGGGAGGGCTGGAGAGAAAAGGAGATACAGAATCTGAAACAGGCTACAGGCTCTAAGCTGTCAGCACAGAGCCTGACGAGGGGCTGGAACCCACAAACTGTGAGATCATGACCTGAGCCAAAGTCAGACGCGTAACTGACTGAGCCACCCAGGCGCCCCAACAATTCTTAATTTAATCATCTTTTGGACAATAATTCATCTTTAGTATAATTTTCCTCACTCAAAACACATCAAATAAATATACTATAAATGTAATACTTCAACATTATACTTTGAGACAAAAATAAGATGTACCAATAACTTTATACCTTTTCTAATCAGAAAACATTATAACCAAACTTAAGTTGTGTACCATGTTTGGATGGATCCAAGATGGCTTGCTTTGTACATTTACATTAAGTAATAGTAATTAAGAGGTAGCAATTTCTATTATTTCCACATATTTTGAAGCATTCTTTTGCTTTTGATTTATTTTTCTGTTAAGGTTTTTTTTATTTTTTTCTTTCCATGCTACAATTCCATTTTCAATGTAGTTTGAAATGAAGTAACCAGGAGCCCCCACTGGTTAAAAAGAGTGCACAGACAGAAAACTACATCCTTTAAAGAATGACTCTGTACTTCTCCTTCATCACCTAGAATCACTTCTCATTTTTCTCCTGGAGTGAGTCCATGGAATACCACATTTTCTAGTTTCTAGAGTTGTTCCTTGGACATCTTGAGGCCTTGCTTGATGCAAGGGACTGCCCCTTCTGCAGTCAGTCAATTGCTAGGGATATTAAAGGATTCACAAATCCAGAGCCCATGTCCTCAAGGGCTTCTTGTATGGGGCTCTTACTTTCAGGACTGTTATCCTCCTGCACTAATGACCCCAGGGTCAAAAACGAGATAACTAGAAACACCTTCTATGCTCGGAGCCTGCCAAAAATGTTCCCCTAGCTAAACCAAAATGTTCTTATGCTACCTTGCCAATTTTCTTCCATGGATACCACACTAAAGTCTCTTGATCAAATCCTCACTTCTCTCCTGTCTCCTGACAGATCCTGGTGCCTCACTGTGGCCCCTGAGGTGTGGTGTGCCCCCTCCTCTTGGGAACTGTGAGTAGTAAACTATAATGTCCATTATCTTCTGTTTTATTGTTCTCACCATATCAAAATAATAATAAAACCAACGTTTAAAAACCATACAAAACACCTTATTTATGCTATGCTTTTTGTATACAGCATTGATTATGTACAGAAATTATTGTTAATTATGTATAGAAATGCATCTTTGTTGTTTAATTGATGATGTGAAAATATGGATATTTATATTTATGTTTATATATATATGCAGGAACAGTCTGAGGTATGATCTCATATGATATAAGTGCTGTGTGTCACAGGACAGTAGATTCCAACTATTATCCCAGAAGGAAAAAACCAAACCAAACTAAAAACAAAAAAACAAACCAAAAAATCTCCAATATGTATGGTAATACCTGAACATTTTAGTTTAAGTCCTGGAGTGAAAACTTATTTTTTTCATTTTCATCTAAATAGGCTCTCTAATTACACATGGAAGTTTCAGCAATGTGGCCACCAGAGTCACTGAGAAGCCTGTGACTTCTCTAAGATCTGTTAATTCAGTGCTATTAGAGAGGCAGTCAGCATTACCTGCGGGCAGACTGACTTGGGGCAATGCAAAACCAAATCAGGGTATCACATCTAAAACCTTAAGTGAAAAACAGCTAAAATACAAAATTTCAAATAATTTTAGCTCTAATCAACAGTCATTGGACAAAATAGTCACATAACTTTAAACTATGCGGAAGGAGTTAGAAAAAAATGCTTAGAGTATCTTTGCTTTTTTAAAATTTGAACAAATAAATTTTCAATAAGAAGGAATTCCCTTTTCAACTTACTGAATGCTTCTGAAATATTTATGAAGACAAGAATAAAAACAAAAATTATTCCATATGGAGAAGTTACTAACAGAACTTGTCATTTCCATTTTATAGTCATATGACTACAAGTCATTCAGTTTCTCAACTTTGAGAAAAATTGCCATATTCACAGAATGGCTAGAAGCAGAAATAGTCGCCAAATAGTATATCTGTGAGAGTCAAAATATCTTGAATATACATGTAAATTATATCAATCACTTTAAGGATACAACATTTCATAATGTGAAGCATTCTAACATAGGAGGGGGTCACAATTCATTGTAATAGAACGAACATAGTCTTTGGGGCAGATCTACCTTTGTTCAAAACTAGGTGCTATCACTCCGAGTAAGGCTCTAGGCAAAAAATTCTCAAATTAGCACCACTCTGGTAATAATGATAATAATAATCAGGAGTAGCACAATAAAAATTGTAAAATTATATTTATTGGGCATTTACTACGTGTTAAGCAATGTTTTAAGTTCTTTTTGTATATTTACTTAATTCTCAAATCCAATAAGTATTATTATCATCTTCATTTTACAAAAGATAAAAGACAAAAAATTTAAATCAGTAAAAATTGAAATAAAAGAGGAGACATTACACTTGACATCACAAATAGAAAGGATAATACAAGAGTATTATAAATAATTTACACCAATAAACTGGACAACCTAGAAAAAATGGATAAATTCCTAGAAACATACAATCTACTAAGATTGGATCACAAAGAACTATGATCTCTAAACAGACCAATTACTAGTAAAATTAAATCAGTTCTCAAAAATCTCTCAACAAAGGAAAGTTCAGGACCAGATGGCTTCACTGGTGAGTTCTACCAAACACTTAAACAAGAGTTAATACCAGTCCTTCTCAAATTCTTCCAAGAAGTATAAAAGGACTCATTTTATGAGGTCAGCAGTACCCAGATGTCAAAACAAGGACAATATAAGAAAAAAAATCATAGACCAACATCTCTCATGAACACAGATGCAAAATCCTCAACAAAATATTAGCAATCTGAATTTGATACTACATTAAAAGCATCATTCACCACAATCAGATGGGTTTATCCCAGATACAAGGATGGTTCAATATGCAAATATCAATCAATATGATGCACCAAATTAACAAAATGAAGGATACAATCATATGACATTCTCACTAGATGCAGAAAAAGCATTAAACAAACTTCAGCAGGCATTCATGATGAAAACTCTCAACAAATTGGGTACAGAACGAACAACAAAAGACCACGACTAGACAAAGCAAAGTGAGTGAGAAACAAAAAAGGTTGAGGGATCGTACTTCCTTATTTCAAACAATATTACAAAGCTATAATCATCATAACAGTATGGTATTGGCATAAAAACAGACATACAGATCAGCGGAAAAGAATAGAGAACCCAGAAATAAACCTATGCATATATGTCAATTCATTTACAGGGAAAAAATAATCTATTAAATAAATATCTTGGGAAAACTGGATAGTCACATGCAAAAGAATGATACTGGATCCTTTTTTTTATATCTTACACAAAAATTAACTCAAAAGTGATTAAATATTTTAATGTAAGACCTGAAACTCTGAACCTCCTAGAAGAAAACCTAGGGGGTAAGTTCCTTGACATTGGTCTTGGAAATCATATTTTGGATTTGACACCAAAAACAAAGACAACAAAAGCAAAATTCACCAAGTGGGACTATATCAAACTAGAAACATTCTACACAGCAAAGTAAATCATTAGCAAAAGGAAAAACTATCGTAAGGGACAAAATGTTTGCAAAACATGTACTGATAAAAAGTTAATATTCAAAGTATACCAAGGACTCATACAACTCAATAGTAAAAAACCAAACAATCTGGTTTTAAAAATGGACAGAGAAATTGGATACTTTTTTTTTTTTTACAAAGGAATAGACATTTTCCATACCAATGGCCAACAGGTATGTTAAAAAAAAAGCTCAATATCATACCATCAACGAAATGTATATCAAAACCACAATGAGATGTCACCTCACAACTGTGAGTATAGCTCTCATCAAACAAAACAAAACAAAACAAAAACTCACTAAGAAATAACAAGTGTTGGCAAAGATGTGAAGGAAAAGAAACTCTTGTGTACTGTTTATTAAATGTAAATGGGTGCAAGCACTGTGAAAAACAGGATAGAGATTCCTCATAGAACTACTAGATGATTCAGCATTTCCATTTCTGGATATTTACCCTCAAAAAACTTTTCCCTATCATGAAAAGAGACCTGTATCCATTGTTCATTGCAGCATTATTCACAATAACCAAGACATCAAAACAATCTAAGTGTTCACTGATGAATGACTGGATAAAGAAAATATGATACACACACTTACACATGCACGCACACACACACTGTAATAGTATTCAGCCATAAAAAGAAGGGAATCCATGAGGTGCCTGGGTGGCTTAGTCAGTTGAGCGTCCAACTTTGGCTCAGGTCATGATCTCAGGTCATGTGGGTTCGAGCCCTGCGTTGGGCTCTGTGCTGACAGCTTGGAGCCTGAAGCCTGCTTTGGAGTCTGTGTCTCCCTCTCTCTGTCTGCCCCTCCCTGTTCACATTCTGTCTCTCTCTCTTAGAAATAAAAAAAAAAAAACATAAAAAAAAAAAAGGAAGGGAATCCTGCCATTTGTAACAACAACATGCATGGATTTTTGAGGGAATTATGATAAATGAAGTAAGTCAAAGAAAGACAAATACCATATGATCTCAATTACATGTAGCATCTAAAAACAAAAATAGCAAAGGTACAGAGAACAGATTGGTGGTTGCCCAAGGTCGGGGGTGGAGGGTGGGTGAAGGTGCTCAAAAGATACAAACTTCCAGTTACAAGATAAATAAGTCCTGGGAGTACATCTTAAAAGTTCTTACCATAAAGGAAAAAAAATTAACTATGAGATGATGGATATTAAACTTACTGTGGTAATCATTTCATAATATATACATATATCAAATCATTATGTTTTAAATCTAAAACTAATGTAGTGTTGTACATGAATTATATCTCAATAAAACTGGTTGGGGCTGAAAATTGGCATGGATTCCATGTAGTATATTATAACTTCATGAATATATACATATATATATATATATATATATATATATTTGAGTGTTTATTATTGAGCAGTGGAGGGGCATAGAGAAAGAGGGAGACAGAGAATCCAAAGCAGGTTCTAGGCTCTGTGCTATCAGTACAGAGTCCAACACAGGGTTCAGACTTACAAACTGTGAGACCATGAGCTGAGCTGAAGTTAGATGCTTAAATGACTGAGTCACTCAGGTGCCCTATGAATATATTTTTGATTTATGAAATATAAATGTATAAGATGGAGCAAATTTGTATGAGCAGGCATTTATTAAAGTGTAGGTATGATTTTATTACTGTTAAGAAATGGATTATTGTTCATATTCATGATATTTTCCTTTGTTCCTTTTTTTCTTTCCTAACTGTAACCTATACGGTTCCTAACCTGTCTTCCTATACCAGCCTATATCCTTCCCTTCTTCTTTGTGCTTCTCTCTCTCCCTCTTTTCCTCCCTCCCTTCCTCTAGTGCTTTCTCTTTGGTCACAGAGTCTTCCCATTAAATATTTCTTTGATGCTACACACTGTTTCTTTTGTGCTACACACTGTTCTTGTTGTTAAGGATCCTGTGGTGAACAAGACCGGCAGTTTTTATCCTAGTGGAGCTCATAGTCTTGTGGTGGGGAATGGAGGGAAGCATTAGAAAGTAATTAAAATACAGTTGGCCAATTTTTAGAATAGAAGAATGTAAAAACAAATAAATAAAAAATAAAATAGAGGAAGTGTGTTTAGGAACTTGTAACAGAGAACCTGACCTAGACTATGGTTGAGAAAAGACTTACAACAGGTCAAAATTATTTAACATATAGAGATATGATCATTTATAGTTGAATTAATTTTATTGGTTCTGAGATTATATTTAAATTTTTGTATTTTCATGTATGAAATAGCCATTTCTGTTAAACATTAGACTTATCCAAGGTTACTTTAAGGATGTAATCAAAATTTTTAATTTTTATTACAATTACGACTTTAAAAAAAACAACAATACTTATCCCACTTTACAGGAAGTATGATTATCTTATAGCCATTTTCTCTTCTGGAAATATACTTAAAATGTCAATGATGAAATAATACACCACTTACAAAACTCAGCTTTTACAAAGGAATCTTTATAGAAATTCGCCCTGTGGCATAATTCAAAAATACTTTAGAAGTTGGCTTGGAACATCAAAATCATCATGCATAAAATAATCCTCATTATGTTGTTTAGTGAGACACAGATAATATCATGATTGGAAAAACTGAAGCACAAGTGATTTTTCTCAGCATGGCAAGTCAGTCATATTTTCACCATATACTTAGCCTATCATTTCAATGTAATCATCTCATGGGGAATTTAAACTGGTTGGTCCAGTTGAAATGCAATTGTTTGAAATGAATGTATTTGTATATTTCATATTTTGAATAATTTAGATATGAAAGAAAACTCAAGTTCAGTCTCTTAGGAGAAAACTGAGATGTGACTTGAATCCACTGGACTAACTAAGATATATTGTTGGCTCCCAAGCACAAATTTTGGTAATTTTTTTCTTTTTTCCTTTCTTTATTAGTTTGAAATTTTTAGCTTATTGTTTTGGGGCTTGATTGTTAACAGAATTTCAAGTATTTAACTTTGTTGTCTGAACTGGAGAAGAGTAAGTAGTGTTAAAGGTAAAAAGAGTGACTATTTAATGACAATGTAAGAGGGGTAAAAGTTCACCTGCCAGTATTTTCTCCCTGTATCAATGCAAAGAGCACAAAAATGACTTTTTAGAGCTTAGTTCCAGAGACAATGGTTGTAGCTAGGTCTGTTAGTTTTCTATTGCTGTGTACCAAATGACCACAAACTTACTGGTAGAAATCAACACAAATTTATCATCTCACAGGCTATCCAGGTCCACTGCTCAGGATCTCATCAGGCTGAAATCAGGTTGTCAGATTCAGCTTCCCTCCAAGCCCCCTTGCCCTTGACAGAATTCAGTTTCTTGAAGCTGTAGAAACTCAACATCTAGAGGCTACCCACTCTTCCTGGTCATGTGGCTTTCTCTGCACTTGGCAGTTTACTTTGTCAAGACCAATTGGAAAAAGACTCTGCTATTTCAAATCTCTTTTGTCTCTGATCTCTAGATCTTCTTTTAGTGGACTCTTTGATTAGATGAGGGCCACCAGGGCAATCTCCTTTTTCATTAACTTAAAGTCAACTGCTTAAGGACTTCAATTACATTTACAAAATCCCTTCAAATTCACCACATAGGTTAATCATGGGAATGATACACCTTCATATTCATTGGGTCCACCCCCACTTAAGAGGAGGGGATTATTCAGAGCATATACACCAAGGGACCGGAATCGGGAGGTCAGTAGAGCATTGTGCCTAGGACAAGAGGTTTTTCCTAGAGTTACTGCAATCTAAATCATTTTCAATTTATAATATAAATAGGGAACACTATCAGGAGGGGATAGTACTATTTCAAATAAATCACACACTAAATGAACAGTTTGTCTTCAAAAAAATAATTAACACAAAAAAGATTAAATGTTGAATAAATGATAAATGCAAAAATGGAAATTAACCCATTAACCATTAACAAATTAGAACAAAAAGTGTCAAAATGCATTGTACCATTATGCATTTTACAGTTGTGGTTTAAAAATGAAAATATAGATATTTTTATAAGAACGTATTTCTGTGTTGTATCATGTCTATTTTAAAGTAACAACATTATTGGTGATTGAATTTTTAAATTAGGTACAACAGGAAGACTGTTCCTATATTTTTCTTTCATTGTGACATATCAGGAAAACTGTTGCACAAGAATACACTTTCAGAATAGGGAAGAAGACAGCAAACTGACATTTATAAACCTTGGAATTAAGGCTGTTCCCAGAGTTATTCACTGTTCCATTTTAGACTGGTTACCTCCCATTTATTGGAAACCAGTGGATATATTTTGCATACTTTATTTGAAATATAGTGACTTTTTTAACGTTTGTTTGTTTTTGAGAGAGAGAGAAAGAGAGAGAGAGAGAGAGAGAGAGAGAGAGAGAGAGAGAGAGAGAGAGGAGGGGCAAAGAGAGAGGGCGAAACAGAGTCTGAAGCAGGCTCCAGGCTCCCAGCTGTCAGCACAGAGCCCAATGTGGGGCTCAAACTCAGGAACTGTGAGATTATAACCTGAGCCAAATTTGGGTGCTTAGTGTATTGAGCCACCCAGGTGCCACCTGACTTCTTTATATTTAATTTGAATATCCACTTAGAACCATAAGATTTGGATTTTAACTATCTTAATGTTTTGGGTCAAAGAAGAATATGGTTTTATAAAATAAATACTAAATCTATAACAATGAAATTCACAAAAGTTTCAATTATAAAAAAGATAAAAAATGGGATCAACAATAATAATGAAGTCAATGACATATATAAGCTTGATAATTAGAAATGTTTCCTGGCATCCATATATGAATGGAGAATCAGGACTTCCTGTTCATGTATTATATACAACATATAACTTCCTAATTGCTTATTCCTTAAAGACCTGACAACAAGCAAAGTATAAAGACAAGTTTAGTCTCCACAGGCACTGGAGTCTGACAGAGGTTAAAGGCCATAGTTGGGGCTCAGGCATTTGCTAGTCAGCATCCTTACCCTGTTATTTAATCTCACTGGAGGCCAATTTCTTCATCTCTGAAGTCAGATAATATACAAATGATAAATGGAAAATGATTAATGTGATGCCTGAGCAAGCCGTAGCTAATTTTATTGTTATTAGATTATAGGTGTCTTATATTTTCTGATAATCAAAAGTGAATTTTTGTCTGCAGTTTTACTCTTGCTTTATGAAGCACTGGAAGAGACTATAGCAACGGTTTAAGCAAAACAACGCAGGAGCTCATGTTCTTGCACAATATAATATTGGTTAAACAAGCAAGAGGTCTGTGTTTGTTAGACTATCTGCATATCAGTCCTAAACTGATAATATTCTACATTGTTTCTGTGATTTGGGGAACTGGGCATCATTTCAATGCTTCATGTTAAGAGCTGGAAATAAAATTACATTATGTCAACATGTCCCACTCCCAATTTGTGATCATTTTATTTTGCTAGTATTCATGTTTTCCTCTTAAGCTTGAGGGAAAAAATAGTGCATGTAATTGAGGATCTGAGACAATTTAAAAATCATCACTTCAAATTAAAAACAAAACAAAACAAAACAGTCTCTCTGTCTAGGACAGAGATCATCTAGGTTTTGCCAGATTTTTAACTCCAGGGAATATTGTTGACATTCTCAGTCTGCCATGGTTCATCAGAACATGGTAGGTCTTTAGCAAAGACAGATGTCTGCCTAACCTTCTGCACTAAGTACTGATCCCCAATTTACGTATTTTTTGCCAACTACTTGATGTTCACATAGAAGTCAATGATCACTGTCAATCCTGTGCCAAGATTTCCTTTATGCAAAACCATTCACAATTAGGCTTCTGTAATCAATATAATGGGTTCTGGTCACCACCATAGCTAACAATTCTGTATCTACTCAGTGAAACTATTTTTTTTTAAAGAACTGTCCCTTTGGGCCTTGAGACTTTCCATGTCACACAAAAATAAACAAGTATATTAACAAGATAATGCTAGGAAAATAGGCTGATTGACTCATTGAATCAGTCAGTATGTTTTCAATGATAGTCTACTCTTTTACAAAAGCTATGAAGTAAATTGGGAAACAAAATAAATGCTTCTTATCTTTGAGAAATAGAAATTTTAAGTCACCTACTTAATGGAAGGAATTCAGAAATATTTAGTGTTCAAATGATCTTAGAGTTAACACCTTTAATACAAGAAGAAAAATCAAATGGACCTGAATAATCTGGGATAGTATTAAGTAGAAAGAAGTTCATATTCTTCAATTCAGAATGAGAAGAAAAAAAAAGCAAATAACACAAAAAATGACAGACATGAAATTGGGAAAGACTAGTTCCTTTTATACAACATATTAAATATATAAAAAATAGTATTTTAACAAGAGTTTAACATGGTATGGTAACATCTTTATAATGCTGTGAGATACAAGAGTTCAGGGTCAAGCACTCCACAATTTATAGTCTACATTAGTCAATCAATAATACTGAAGGCTGGGAGACAATTCTCCATAAGGCTCACAGACATCATGCAAACAGAAGCACTAATTAATCTTTGTAAAACTATTATTATAGCAAAAAGCACTGAAGATATATATGGCATCTCCATCCAATGTGAAAGATGTAGATGCCTTAACCTCAGAGTTCCTCTCCTATAACATATAAAAATTCTGTAACACATAATAATTGCAATAATAATATTATAATAATAGTGTTTTGTTAGTTATTCATGATTGAACTTCATTGTAATCCTCTACATGTCTATACATAACGAATGACAGTATATCTCTATGTTCTCAAAATGTATCATTATGGGACATGTGACTAGCTCAGTTGGTTAAGTGTTCAACTCTTGATTTCAGCTCAAGTCATGATCCTTTGGTTTTGTGAGTTTGAGCCTCACATAGGGCTGTGCGCTGACAGCATGGAGCCTGTTTAAAATTCTCCTTCTCTCTCTCTCTCTCTCTCTCTGCTACTCCTCTGCTCACACCCTGTCTTTCTCAAAAATAAGTAATACATTTAAAAAACTTAAAAAAATCATTAAAACCATTATTATAATAATACATACTTTTGCATAATATATGCTTGATTATTCTAATAGATTATTAATGCTAATTGAAGAGCCCCTTAGTTATTATGAATTAGATATACTTTTGGTCTTTATCCAATCATTTTCATCTATTATTATATTCATTTTTATTCAAAAGCCAATATATAAAAAGCATCTGCTCTATTCCTGATACTGTACCAGGCATAAGGTATATATAGATGATGAAGATGCTGTCCCTGTCTTCACTATTATAACTTTTTAGCACAGAAAACTGTTCTGTTGTAAGACAAATTTTATCTTGTTGTAATTTGATAGAAGATATAACAGAGGATTGAAAACCCAGTATAAAAGCATATCTAAGGGAATAAGTTATTTTCCACGGATGACTGTGAAAAGACGATAATGTGAAATAATGGAGTATCACAGTGAAGGATTCATAATTTTGAAGGTTCTTTAAGAAATCAAGCAGAGAAGAAGGCTGATAAAGTTAAGAATGAGAGAGACTTTCTGACAGAGGAACTACACACGCACAGACTTAAAAACATGAAAACAAAATGAGAACCTAATGGATAACAAATTGCCTGGTGTAGCAAGACTATATGATTTTTGTTCATAAATCTTTGAAAGATGAAGGGGCAAAAATTATTTGGGGACATATTTTGAAGGACATTGTGCTTTAAAGGTTAAGGTATTTGGATATTTTCTCTGCAATAATAGGAAATCACTACAGGTATTTGGAAAAAGAGGCATTTGCTAATTTTTGTGTTTTAGGAAAAATTTGTATTATTGCTGTATAGAGTTTTGATCAGAAAGAGAAGAGATAAAAGGTAGAAAACAATTACAACTTCCCTTTTTCAATGATAGAATGCTCCTGGTCATCTAGTTTCATGTTTAGAATTGCTTTTCTTGAAATTTTTTTAATAAAGCAATTATTAAAGAACATTTTTCTAACATAAAAGTATGTCTATCTTAATTCATAGTCAGTATCTTCTGAAATGTAGGATCAAGAACAAGTATATCCATTATCACCATTACCATTTAGCATGTTTTGGAAGTAGCATCCAATATGGGACAGAAGAAAAAAGTTAAAGACAAAATTATAAGAAGTAAAATTATTACTTTGCAAAAGACATGGTAAGATTCATAGAAAACTGTAAAATAATCAACCAAATAAAAATTTTTAAACGTAAAAAGGCATTTTAAAAATGACTAAAAAGACATATAGCATTGTCAACATAATTAAGATATCAAATCTGTCTGAGCTAATTTTTAAGTTTAAAATGAATTCAGTCAAAGTGATATTACACATTTTGACTGTAAACCAAGTCATTCTAAAATTGTGTCTAGAAATACATGAGGTAGAATAGTGAGGAAATATGGTGGGGAAAGCAAGGATGAAAGTTAATGCAGAAGAACTAACACACATATATTAAAATTAAGTGTAAATTATAAATAATTAAAATTGTGGGTTAAGAACATATGATGGAACAGGATAAGTGTCCAGAAATGGACACAATGGACAAAAATACATATAAGAGCTGAATGTGGAAGTCTGGCTTTTTCTCTGACTTGTCTAACTGTGTAGCCCTTTAGAAAAAAATGAAAACTATCTACCTTTTGAATACATTTCAATAATTTAAATGTAATGAACATATAAATATACAAGAAAGTATAGATGAGTACTTTATAAACTCAGAACATTAAAAGCCTTTCTAACAGTGACACAACATGAAGAATCCAAGAAATAAATGATTGATAAATTTGACTAAAATGCAGACAAATATACTAAATATACTAAGGTCAATACTATAAGCAAAGTCAAAAACCAAAACATGGTGGAAAATTTGCAACTCTTATTATAGGCAATGGACAAGTTTTCTTACTATATACTTAGTTAAATTTGACTTCTCAATCTAAATTTACAATAAGAAAGAGACAAACCACTCAATACAATTGGACAAAATGTGTAAACAGACAATTAACTTGCAAGCAAATACCAGTAGTGCTTAACATATTTTATATAGTCAACCTGATCCAAGAGAGATGCACATTAAAATTACACTTAGCACCCATTTCTCCTCCACCTGATTTGCAAATATTTTGCAATTACTTAACATTCCTTGAAAGTCTGAATTTCCTATGATGTGGTGAGGTGGTTGGGTAGTATGGAGGTATGGAAATACATGATGCTGATTCCAATCTCTTTCTCATGATTAGAAAAGATTCTCTTATAGTCATGTTTGAACCCTGTAACACTAGTACAGTGTTTGCATCATACAAGGCAATCAAAAACATATGTTGAATAACTACAGAGGTGGCAATTTTTATGACACCATATGGTAAAAGGACATGACGCCCACAGAGGCAGTTCGCCAAAGGTTCCAGGATGTCATTAAATCTGCTCTATATTTTTCACCAGAAATTATGAAAAGTAGGTTGCATATAGAAGATTTAGTAGTAACAAATGGATTACAGGTACAGAAGTTCAAATGCCAATATCATTTGACAGCTTCTAGTCAATAGGAAGGGACCTTGAGCTCAACTGTTCAAATTAGAAGGGTAAGTAGAATTGTGGATGATACCTAAGATATAGTTGACAAGAAACAATTGCAGGAGAATAATATAAGAACATAATTAAAGATAATTAGAATATTTCCCTAAAAATGTGATACTATACCCATTTAAAAAGTCATAACTGGGGAGTGCTTGGATGGTTCAGTTGGTTAAGCATCCAACTTCAGCTCAGGTCATGATTTCGCAGGCCATGGGTCAAGCCCCGTGTTGGGCTCTACGCTGACAACTCAGAGCCTGGAACCTGCTTCAGATTCTGTGTCTCTCTCTCTTTCTGGCCCTCCCCTGATTGTGCTCTGTCTGTCTCTAAAAAATAAATAAACATTAAAACATATAAAAAATAAATAAAAAGCCGTAATGGAAGCTGCTCTTCTTATCTCAGGGATCATTTTTTCCCTGGTGACTGAATGGAGTATACATATTTTGAGATCCCATCTTGCTACAATATAAATAATTTCCCTAAAGGAGAATTCACTCCTTATGAATAAAATCTATTTTCAATATTTAAGTTAGAAACAAGCATCACTCATTTTTTAAACAATGCAAATTAATTTTTAAAGTATTTCATGTTTACCTAGTATACTCTAGGATTCTATATCTTTATTTTCCCTGCTTCATTGCAGTCTCGAGAACTTAGTGAATTGTCATCTTAGTGTCAATAATACTTCCTTTAGTTTCTGAAGTTCTCTTGTCAAGAACATATATTACAGTAGATATCAAACTTAGGATTTAGAAACCCAAGTTTATCAGAAGTAGTCTTTCAGAAACTCACAGAGCTATGAATCCTTTAAAGTATGTTCTTAATTTGGGGGAGAAGCTATCTTAATGACACTGATTTTAAATAGTCTGGTTTTCTATGGCTCAAGAAGAAAAAATATAATTTAAGAATACAAACAGAGAGAAGCACAGGTCTCCCCTTTGCCCCACCATTGGTGTATAGAATGGATTGAAAATAAGTCCAGGAATCATTTATGCCTGCCACGTTCATAGTTAACTTTAGAAAGGGGGTTCCCAAATCCGTTTCTCCA
Organism: Cryptoprocta ferox; assembly: GCA_028646485.1. Taxonomy (NCBI): domain Eukaryota; kingdom Metazoa; phylum Chordata; class Mammalia; order Carnivora; family Eupleridae; genus Cryptoprocta; species Cryptoprocta ferox. Next base: position 58,308,478 of record CM053572.1, read on the forward strand.
TACATGCCCCCATCATGCCAGTTTTCTTGTGGTGTTCCCTTTAAAGAAGGCAGAGCCCTCTTTATCCTTAGTCCAGGAAAAATGGACTAGAGACTGCTGCATTAGCTGGAGGTGTCTTGAATTCTTTCCAAGCCAAGAGCTTAGTTAGCATCAAACCAAAGCATTCAAATCTTATTTTTAGAGGTTACTCGCTAAAGATGCTGTCTTGAGGACTGCTGAGCAAAATTTTCAGTTGCTTTAATTAAGGCCATTTTGCACAACAGTTAGGAGACATGGGGTTTCTTTTCTGTGAGGCTGGTTAGGTATTCTTCTTTGTCATGTTTCTATGTCTTCTGACAATAAGTTTCATAGTTATAAGTAATTTCCATGTGTTCTTGCTTGGGATCTTAGCAAACCATCCTTCTGTACTGCCAGGAAGTGGTTATATGTTATATGTTGAAGGATAGTATGTACACATTAGAAGTACTTTATCAATTTACTACTTAAATTACAGTATTTAACTTGCCATATGGAGCTGTGTTGGAAAATATATTGACCAATATAACTGGATGTATAGTATTTCAGAAACCAATCTATACCTTATGTTTGTGCTCTACAATATTTAGAAAAACATTCCTCATCTCCTTCTATGTTACAAATTTATGCTTTGTTTTAGATTTCATTCTCACCTATATCTTAATATATACATATTATATACACACATTTCCTATATATATGTATATATATGTGTGTTCAACCAAACTACTGAACTAACCATAGTGTTTCTCTTCTTCTTTTAACTCCCAGTGAATTAAGCAACAACTTCTGTGTTCAGAGTATTTTTCCTTGCTTTATGAAAAGCTTCATAAAAGGCCAAGAAACAAAGATGAAAATTGTTTTATTCTATTTAAATGGTTGTACTGTAGGAGCAAAGCCTTTCCCACACCCAAAGCCTCATAAATCTGTCAGCATTAGAAAGCTCCTACAGGCCTGACTCCAGAGAGGCAAAGATTCTGAAGGCTGCAAGACAACCAAACTTTTTGAAATAGTGGAAACACTTTTCTTCTGAATCACCTCCTTAAACATTTTTTGTTCTTTTTCCTTCAACTTCCATAATTTTGGTGCCCTTAGCCACTTTAATACTACCTGCCCTAGTTTTCATAGGAATGACAAGATTAACACATTAGGGACATTAGAATCTTTTCTACAGTTGTGCTTTGGAAACTATTTTTTATATTTAAGTTATTTATACAATTAAATTATTTCAAATGTTCTGAGAACCATACTAAATCTTGGAACAGCTAACAGAAGTATTCTCCAGAATTATAAGATTAAAAATAAAGTGACTGAGAAAAATTCAAGTAGAGATTAATGAATTATGATTTCAGAGGAAAAAAAAGAACAACAGAACTGAAAAGTCATGAGCTGGTTCTTTTATGAAAACAAATAATATGGTCAAATATATTTGAAAATATATTTGATAAACCAAAACCAAGAATATAAAATTAGAAAAATTATAAAATTTTAAAAAATATAAAATTATAAAATTTATAAGAATGTAAAATTAGAAAGTCAAAGTAAATGCAGCAGAAGACACAGAGAACTTTTTTTTTTTTTTTAAGATCACGTATTTAGATTTAACTTCTGGGAATGATAAGCTTTATTAGTTTGATTCCTATTTATCCTAGGTCAAACACAAGTCTAAAATGGATGGATGGAATGCGAATCAGAACTGTAATCAGGAGAGTCACTAGAGAGGAAAGCATAGACCAACACACAAGTGATGTCTCTGCCAAGGAATGGTGATGCTAACATAGTGCTCTGTTTGATAGGATGTGAAGCCAGGAAAGGAAGATGCTTCACTGAGTACACAGAGTATACTTTTGGTGGAAGTCTGGACAATGAACAGGCAATTCGAATGCAGTGTGATGAACATTACATTGGTGGTTGTGGGGACACACAAGGAGCAGTGGACTGGGGTGTGGGAGCTGGATATCAGAGTGGTTCTGCTTCAGATGAGTAGGAGGTTGCCATGATGGCATAGGAGCCAGGGATGAGACTTAACGAGGTAAGCAGAGCCTAGAGAATGAAGCACCATCATTCTCTACAAACAGCTGTCTCTAGCTTGCTTTTTCTTTGGTTCTCTTGAATCAATCTTCCTGAGTTTCCTTGATAATTTATAGCATGGTATGGGCTATTACAGTGCTCACCCTAGTTACTGAGTGGAAGGCCCGAGGCCATCTCACTCCACAGTCTAACCACACTCATATTCACTATGCTCTGATGTCTCCCTAAAATGATGTGTGAGAATACTGAGTAATATTCTATAATAATTAGTGGGAGTGACACCAATTATTCTTTAATCCCTCAGTGTATATCTGAAAACATAGTGAAATATGGTTGAGCAATGGCATCTAGAAGAAGCCCTGCTAAATTCCCTAAGTTTCTCCATGGGCACTTTCCCTGTATGTTGGATTTTCACATTTATTTCACCTTAGTTTAATACACATTTATTGAACAGTATTAGATAGATATCCATTTGTTACATAAAATGAATATGTTTTTTAAAAAGGAGTAGACTACTATTTTTAGAGGTCAAGCAAGTTTATCTTTAACACTGAGGCATAGTTTTAATTTTTTACACAGATATTAGAGAACTCCTCAGAAAAAATCAAGATAGCAAAACTGAAGCTTCAACTTTCTGATCTCTATCTGGCTCACTCAATCCCCTTTTACTACTTCATTAATTTCAGTGCCTTAAACTAGAAGTCTGGGATCTTTCTTTATTAGTTAGTTAGTTAATATCAATCACACACATTATCCCAAATCCCTACTTCCTCAGTACCATGAGGTATCCTTTCAGAGATATCAGAATCAAAACACATGGGTTTAAATTCTAGCTCTACTAATGGGAACTGGGCATCAATCATACTGGTTGCAGAGCAGCATACTTATGGGGAAACTACTGGAAGGCAAGATATATATATATGAGAAGTAGATATTTTGGGTAGACAAATTTCAAAGGGTCTCTCTTGCTTATACATATCTTGCAAACAGAGACTATCTAGAGTATCTTTACAGTGATGCTTGTGTAGTGAACAGCCCTTAGAATATAGACTACCTCCCTCTGGAGAAAAGTAAAATAAAATAAAAGTCAGAAATATAAAAACAAAGTCCCTCTCCAGAACAAAGTCCAGGCAGGTTATCCTATTGTCCATTATAAAACTTTCTATTTTCCAGGTTAGGATTTCCTAAATGGTACCCTGGACCTACCATGTGCACAGCATCCAACTGGATCCGTCTGTGCTGTGCATGTGGGACGTGGGAGTAAGGAACTGACACACACATGAAACTAATGCATACTGCACAATAAGTAATAAAGTCCTTTGTCTCTGACCCAGGAGTCTTACATGTTCTGCCAGCATCCATGAAACTAGCAACCAACAATAGGTGGCTTGTTCACCTATAAGCCGGATAAAATCTGAGAGTCTTCACAGTTTTTCACGGGTTCCTCACTATGATTAGTAAATCCCTCTATTCCTCAATATATACTACATATCATGAACCAACAGTGCTTTAACATAATTAGGCTATATAACTTACAATGATCTCTTCCTATCAAAACAAAAAAATTGCCTTTTCCCCCCCACAATTTTTGTTTTTGGAAAACTCTGCTAAATTCCCTGTTTCTCCACCGGCACTTTCCCTGTGCTGTGTTGGATTTTCACATTTGTTTCACCTTAGTTTAATACACATTTATTGACCAGCATTGGGAATACTCAGTTATAGAGTTTATGACAGTACAGAAGATAGTGAACTGTTCATACTCATATGACCTCCCTTAAATCAATTTTTAATAATTATGTTTAAAAAACCAAAGCAAAATAAAACCTTTATTCACCCCTGAAAAGTACAGGAACCAAGTATGCCTTGAACTGCACATACATATTCAATAACTGATCTGAAATCAGAATGTCCTTATGCCTCCCCAGCCTAGAGGTCCAATCAGGTCACACTAATATAAATTTCCCAATATTGCTGGCCTGTTTTCTTGCATAATTTGAGGAAATCAATGTCTAGTTCGAAATCCCTCCAACTTATGTCTGGGAGTCTTTAGAAGGTGTCTGAGGCGAATCAAAAAGGTGTCTGCTCTGGTTCTGCCTTCCTTTGCAGACTTGCTCCTTTGGGCATGCCAGTGGCTAGTGTTAGTTACTGCTGTTCTTCTGGGGCAATCCCTCCTCTCTCGTTGCTGCTATGTTGACCCCTGAGCTGCCAACTTTACAAACACCTGGGTCAGAGAGTGGGGCTGTTTTAAAAATGTACATGTTGGAAAAGATATTGTATAGTCATTGCAGCCACAGGAGGAATCGAGAGCAAGGCCTGTAAGGAAAGAGTTTATGATATTCCCAGGTCCCAGAGAAGGGATGCAGCATATGCTGCTGAGGGCCATAGGAGATGATACCAGCATAGGTTTAAGAGGGAGAGGGATAGGAGCAAAGGGAGGGCTGAGGCCATGTCCTGCATTTGGGGTTTCCACAGAAAAAGTAAGGCAAGGCAGGGTAAACAGTTTATGATTGACTAGTTTGAATAATTTCGGCAGGCATGGGTGGTTTCTAGTTGCCTAGCACCTGGCCCCGGGATAATTCAGGCAGACCATTATTGCCTGCCAGGGTGCACAGGACAGACAGATAAGATCTGTGGCTCTAGACTGGTTAGTTTGCATATCAAAGCCATGCTCCCAGCTGGGCCCTTTGCTATCTCTAAGAATTGGCTAGCCCCAGGAGGGGCAGTCTTTTCCTAGCAAGAAAGGTTACCTAAGACATCAAAACATCATATTATACAGAAAATAAGAAATATACATATATAGGCAGAAAAGGGCCTCTTTCCAACCCTGGATTGTTTGTTAGCACATGGACTCTGAATCCACACTGCTAGTGTCAAACATTCAAAACAGCTTCTTTGCCTTCTGCCCTCATTCATTCTCCCTATGATGGGCAAGCTTAGTCCCTGGGGTCTGGCTGAGGAAAGCCATTCTATTATTTGTGACACAGTATCCACATTACAAAAGTTTGAAAGCTTTATTCCCAATATCCATGTCATTTCAAGCAAATACAGATATTTAGAACACAGCAGTTTCTCAGATTAAATTCTAATGTTTATTACTTGGTTGTTAAATATGAGGGGGAGATGATCACCTCCCTTTTATTTTTCTAATTCATTGCTTAGGAACCCATCAACTCTTTATTTAGAACCCCATGAATTGTCCAAGTATGTTGGTCACATAAACCGTTCAAAGTGGTCATTCCAGCTTTTGCAGATAAACAAAGAAAGCCTTGAATGCTGATCAGCCCACTGTGATACTGTTTCAATGTCTTAACTTGTTTCTGTTGACCTTTTGCTCCATCATAATTAGACAGGCCCTTAAACACCATGCTATGATTCTCAGTTGGCCAACAGACCTCTTCCACCCCAAACAAAGTTGTAGCTCCCAGCACACAGGTTTTTTTAGTTCCCATAAAGAGTCATCTATAAGAGCATCACCTGGTTCCAGAAGCATCCTCTACAAAAAGATCCCGAACAGGAATTTACTCCCTAGGTCATACGACATTTTACCCCCTCATTCCCCACTCTGTTTAGTGGCTTTCAAGACTTTCATGCTCAACTCTCAAAACACAAAGGGTTTCATTATGTCCCTTTCTTCTCCACCTTTCTAAAGGAGGCTAACTTTAATGATTCCAAGATAGTTTTTGGGCAATCCTTTCACTAGAAAAGAGGAAAAAAATACTTCGATCTCTGGCAGAGTACCATGTGCTAGAGTACCTGTTACACAAGCAGGTTCTGAACGCCAGTTAAGGCTCAGTCTCTCTCCTGACTAAACATTTATTACCGTTATCAACATAGCTTCAGCATTTGACTGCAGAGTCAGAAGTCACAAGATATATGTGAAATCTGGTGGGAGTTCACCTTAGTAAGAGTAAAAGCTGTGGACTTCAAGACAGAAAAAGTATATGGAAAGTAATATAGAGGTCTTGCTAGTGAAATGAGGTAGAGTTCAAAATGACAGGGAAGAATATATGGTGAGGAGTCTTTAAACGGAGAGAAGATATTAACAGATTTCAAAGCCAATTAAGTGAAAAATGAAGTCTAAGCAATTAGCAAAAAATGATCGCTATAATCTAGGAATGAAGTTGAAGATAAAAATGAAAATGAGGTAATATATAAATTAGCTCTAAGGGTCATGAGCTGAGAGAGCAACCCTTTGGTAGTATATAGAATTCCTGTTATAGTAAAAATAAATAGGACTCAGCCTAGGATGGAGATGCGGTAAGCAGAAAATACTGATTTCTTGCCAAGCAGCTGTCCTGCTGTATAACTTGACAGCTAGGACTGACAGTCCAGTTTACTTGGGATGGTTTTACTATTTCTTAGTAAGTTTATTAATCCTAAAAAGTTTAGAATTAAGCATAGAAATAACTATGGAGTATTTTTTGCTGCTAAGAAAATCTGGTGTATTTACATATTTAATAGCTTACTTTAAAAATCCTAAATTGAAAATATATTTGAATAATATACATTTGTTATTTTATTTGAAATATTATGAAATTTTATTGTTAATAGTACAGAAAAATTTAAGAATATCAAAAGATACAGATGTAATTTATTAGACACTTAAAGATTCCTGGAAAACTTGAAAATATTTTGTTTTTATAAAGAGAAATTTGAATATATTTCCTTTAGAAATGCAGCTAAAATTAAATATAATTAACCAAGCTATATTTAAGGCCACTTTTAATATAATAAAGCTCCCTACAATTATACATTCAAATATATGAGATTTAAAATTAAAACTGAACTAGACTTATGAATCCCCAAATGATAGCAAATCTAATGCAGATTTTAAAAACTAAAGTAAATACAAATGGTATTTTTATTGTACCTGAACACCAAAACAACTTATCATAAAAAATATACTATGGTAAAATATTCTAATAAAAATGAGATAAGTAAGAATAATCTGATTTAGTTAGGAAAATTGAGGGGAAAAAAGAAAAACCCTGTAGTTACAAGTATACTTTTTGGAGAAGTTTCTCTCCAGATTTGATAATCAAATAAAACTATTATTCAAAATGATAGTGACCTACATTCTTTATAAGACTTTAAAAGAAAAGACTTTTTATAGTTAGAAGATAACTTTTTGATGTAAATAAAATACTTACAAATAGTAATTTGGAGGATTTTTTTTAAGTGGATTTATTTACAGAAACTCTAATTGTTTCCTGAAGATTTATTTAGTAATTTTTTTTGGTTGCAGGAAATGTTTTTTTTCCCCATTGCATTCCATAGTAGTTATTTTCTTTTTTAAATTATTTATCTACTTTCAGAATTTACTAGTATCAGAAAAATAAAGGATTATTAAATGATACTGCCTTTGTAATAACACTGCTGATTTGGGAATAATTTCTGCCATAATACTGATTTGTGCCCTCAGATTCAATTATCTGTCTGATCCCCTTGGGCTATGTCCCCTTCTGGCAAAGCATCCGTGTTGACCTTTACCCTGTTATGTCCATTATGGATACAAAAAAGGAATTGCTCAAAGCACAACATCAAAGAATTGTTTGATAAGAACACAGGAAAATGACAAACATTCCCAAGGTAAATTATGTGCGCCCCTAAATTAAATATACATTGAAAGTATAAAATAGTAGTCACTGGATCACCACAGTAATGGGAAGTACTTAAAAATTATTATCATAATGTAAAGTAAGTTGCTTCTCTATTTACTGAACTTGTACTTTCATATCAAATAGATAGATGGAGCTACCTATTTAAACTCTTACTAATTGCCTACCATAAAGACACTAGTAGAAAAAGCAAAAGCTAGGACTGACAGTCAACCTATTGGCAAACTCTGGGAGGATTTTCCACTAATTATAGGACTCCAACATGTGTTGGACCTGGGACAAGAGTATAAATGGAGACCCACAGAATGTGGTAAATTGACTGTAAAAAGGGTCTCAATTTTCTGCCCCCTTTTTTTGTCTTCACCCCTGCAATTTGAATTTATACATACGTTTATCAAGAAAAAGAGTCTCTTTCCCCTTTCTCTCTGCCCCTCCACCGCTCTCTCCCTCTCTCAAATAAATATTTTTTAAAAAGAATATTTATTCTACTTAAATTTAATTCATCTAATATCCATTTATATTTGCTTTATAACCATTTCTCCTTTTCCCCCCATGTATGGTATAGTCCTTTTCTTTATTTTCTTGCCTTCCAACTGGATTATTCATGAAATGCTGTTTTTATCTATTAGCCTGTAAGTTATTTTTTCTATTACTAATCTTTTAGAGATTATCCTAGGAATTACAATGTACATATACAAATTAATGCCTTTCTACTTCTCAAATATTTTAAGAGACTTAGGCCTTTATCTTCTTCAAACATATTTGTTTTAATTAAACAGATACTTTAAAAATTGCATATCTTACTTTTTGTTTTTCAAGCTCAGTATTCATTTGTATTTATCCACACGTTAACCCTTTCCATTGTTCTTTACTTCCACCTTTATTTGGTCATTTATAGCTGGGGCTTTTTTCTGCTTGAAAAAATTTCTTTACTATTTTCTCAGTTTTTGTTTTTATGAAAATATATTTTTCCTTCACTTTTGACGAATATTTTTGCTAAGTTTTGAATTACAGTTGGTTTTTACTTTTTGAAATTATATAGGCATCCTTCCATTATGTTCTGGTTTACTTCATTCATATTGAAAAGTCTACAGTCTTATTCTTTTCAAGTATTTATTTATTTATTTAAGAATCATTCACTAGGTGCTCTGAACATGTTCTCACTTTTTTCCCCCCTCACCAGCTTGACTATGATGTGCCTAGGTTTTATTTGTTTTGCTTTTAAAAAATCTGCTTCTACAGATTCTTTAATTATTGACTTGATACCTCTGACAGATTTTGGAAACATTTTGGCCATTATATCTTTAAATATTGCTTGTTTTCTCTCCTTTCCTTCTAACATGTATTAGACTTTGCCAGTGTGCCTCATGTATCTCTTATTCCGTTTTTGTTTTTTTCCACCGTTCTAGTTCCTCTCCTGGTTTCAGTCTGAATATTTACTGCTAGCTTATTTTATGCTTACTAATATATTTTGTTCCATCTAAGCTGCAATTAAGTTCATTTCTCTAGTTCTTAATTGTTGTTTTCAATTCTAAATTTCTCATTTGATTTTTTCAAAATCTAAATTCCAGTTTTCTTGTGAAATTATTGTTATCTACTCTCTGACATGTATAGTTTTTAATATTCATTTTTGAGAGAAAGGGGGAGAATGTGAGTAGGGGAGGGACAGAGAGGGAGGGATAGAGAGAATCCCATGCACTGACAACAGGGCTCAGTCTCACAAACCTTGAGAAAATAACCTGAGCTGAAGTCACGAGTCAAAAGCTTAACTGACTGATCCACTCAGGCACTCCTCACATATATTAATTATAGTTATTTTAAACTTTTTGTCTTCCACCTTCATTGATTTGTTTCTATTGTCCATTTTTGTTTTCTTGGTTGTGTCATCCAGTCTCATCTCTGGTGCATCTGGTAAATTTTGCTTGAATATAGCATGCTGTGTCTAAAAATCTGTAGAGATAAGTTGAAGCTTTGGTTTCTGGTTACTCCCACAGGAGAGGAATTATGTTGTTTCTTACAGGCAGTTTCAATCAAGAAATATCATCTTAATCCAAATAATGTTTGATCTAATTTAAGGCAGAGTTAAAGTCTTTGTAAAGATAGATTTATAATTCAGTTTTCCTATTCCTAGATCTTATTCCTATTAAAAGTGTTCGGTTTGGTGTGGGCTCACATATTTGTATATTCCTTTACTTCTACAATACAGACCTTCAGGGTTTCTGACTAAAAATCAAACATTTTTCAAAGCCCTTCCTGATTGCCAGTGTTGAATTCTAATTTTTGTCTATAACACCATTTAACTCTCAAAATCTGCTCATCTCCTTAACATCTTTAACAGGGAGCTATCAAATTGGGGAATACATCAAGAGAGTATGAGGGAGTGAGAGACAATGCTTGTAATGTTGGGTTTATGTCATTGTCTTTTCTGTTGGGACTTGATCTTCCAAATTTGGTTGCCAGTATCTAATATTTTGACATAGATGTTAGAGTTTTTGTGGCTGCATAAATTCTTTACTGTAGAAAGATTAAGCTAATTCACCATAGCTAAAAGGAAAAAAATAGTTGTATTTTCATACAATCATCCATGGCTTCAGCTTTGTTTTACAAATTATCTCACTTAACTTGAGCCTGTATATCTAATACATTTCTACTCATTATTTAATCACTATAATTATTTATTCTCTAAGTATTTATTCCAATGCCACTCACCCATGCATATTTAAAAACTATATGAGAGCACAACTTCTGTGTCTTTTTATGGATTGATGTAACTTGACTTTATGTTTGGCACATTGTCTTTTCTGATCTGTACCTATTTTCTAAAAATTAAGTTCTTACAAGTATAAAAAGGATGAAAGCATTACCCTAGAAATCTCCATCTTTAGGGGTCATTCAAGTAAACTCAAAGGACAATAGATAAAAGTTTAGCTTTGAAAATACAAGCTCTAAATTCAAAACTCTAAAAGCTAATCCAGAAAATTATCTTAAAAAATAATCAGGAATAACAAAGTCTGTATGAAACATAGTTCTGTCAAAATGGAGAAGTAAGTGAATGTTAAATACACTTGAAAAGTGAATGGATGGGGTGCCTGGGTGGCTCAGTTGTTTAAGCGTCTGACTTGGGCTCAGGTCATGATCTCACTGTTTGTGGGTTTGAGCCCCATGTCGGGATTCTGCGCTAAACAGCTCAGGGCCTGGAACCTGCTTCAGATTCTGTGTCTCCCTCTCTCTCTGTTCCTCCATCTCTCGTGCTGTCTCTTTCTCTCTTTCTCAAATATAAATAAACATTAAAAAAATAAAAAAAAGAAAATTGAATGGATGATTTACAGGGAGACATAGGCTAGAAAAAATAGGTTTTATGATAATATTGAGCATTAAAAAAGGAAAAATTATAGGAGTAAGATTCTTCCTAATAGAATTTTCCAGTGTTATTTACATGTGTGCATTTTTGGATCTTAATTATTAGATTTCTTTCAATTTTTACAATTCATAATGACACTTTCCAATATTTATAAAAAGCAGCTAAATTAATATATGGATATTCTAGGTCATATCATGTTCCTTCATAACTGGTCACATGATACAGATCACTTTTTTTTAAATACTTTTCAAGTTTCTTCCATATAGTTTTGTCAGTTTTGAAAGCTGATTTTTTTTAAATGTTTTATTTATTTTTGAGAGGGAGAGAGAGAGAGAGACAGCGTGAGAAGGGGAGGGGCACAGAAAGAGGGAGACGCAAAATCTGAAGACAGGCTCCAGGCTTTGAGCTAGCTGTCAGCACAGAGCCTGACGCGGGGCTCGAACCCACATACCTCAAGATCATGACCTGAGCCGAAGCAGACGCTCAACCAACTGAGCCACTCAGGTGCCCCAAAAGCTGATTTTTAAACATGTGCTGATATCTGTTACATAGTAAATTGAGTTCTAGTATTAAGGTGATTGAAATGACAAGATTAAAGGTTTTTTGATTTAATGCTTTTATTTCTTAGGAATGGTTCAGTTATACAAGTCCATTGAAACAAGACTATTTAATACATTCTTCACAGCAAAAAATGCTGACAGATGGAGCAGTACCAGAAAATGTACTGAGTTATAAATAAGCATGAATTTGAAACACATATATGCTTACAATGATAAAGAAGTTATTTAATTATCTGTATATAAATCTTCCTTTGAACCCTCACCTGGTTCATGATTTTCCATTAGCAAATTCATTTAGTAAATTCAATTCATACAGATTTGTCTAAATTCCATTCTATTTCCTAGGTATATCATTTCCAACATTTCTGACATTAATAAAGTGAAATTCATTATGTTTAATATCACCTCAATTTCTTTCAAAAATATTTCTCAAGCAAAAATAAGAGACAGTGATGAGTAAATTAATTATTCTACCTAAATGTTTTAAAATTATATGAAAAAGTCTATAATAACTAATATCAGCATTTTAATAATCAGGAAGATAAATGAGAGCATGCTAATAATAAACTATTTTTATGAATATTTTAACATCTAATGTTGAAGCTATGACTCATTTATTGTGCATATTGTACTTTAGGCTCTATTCTAATTTTTAAATGGTTTTAAATTGAAATGCAGGTAAACACCATTATATTAAACTCTTCAAAGTAATGTCTGAATTTTTTTTCCTTTAATGTAACGCACTCTGTCAAATTCCATTTATATTAGAATAAACAGACTATTGACTATGGCTAAGCATATTGTGTTCAATTCTGGGAGCCATACATCAAAAGGATTTTAAGTAATATAAAAACACTTCAAAGAAGGAAAACAATTGAAAGAATGAGAACATAGAACCTATGTTTTACCAAGAATCACCAAGAGGGTTGCTTAGCCTAGAAAATAAATGTTCAGGGTTACTATATAGAATAGGAATTATATCCCTCCTGCATGGCCCCATTAATTAAAATACAGAATAAATCAATACATGCCACTGAGAAACAGAATTATTCCCACATAAGAAAATGTACTCCTAAAAATCAGAGTCATCTAACTTATCTAAAGATGAAGTGAGTCTCTGAGAATTCAAGCATCAGATTTGTGAGGGAGAGGAGAGTAGAAACAGGAAAAAGGTGGAATGAGTATGAATGTCCATTCCAACACCTGAAATCTGTTATGAAGAATGATGAGATAATCTATGAACTATTAAATACATGGTTTTAATCCCTAAGGAGATTATGGAATGATTTAAATCATCTTCTGCATGGATCATAGAGAAAGATTTACCATGTTATCATGTTTTTAACACTAAGCAGTGTTAAATTATCTTCTCTCACTCTCCCATCTAACACATAAAGAAACTAAGGCCAAGATATATGAAGCAACAACTTGCTAAATATTATTGTGCAGTTAGAGTGAGAAAGTAAATTCCCTGCCCAAAGAGAATGATACACTAGTAGTGATTAATTGGTATTGGTATGAAAGAAGACACACTATATCACACAGAAGTTTTGAGTTCTTGGAGAATTTTTTTAGTTTTTCTCAATGTTAGTTTCCAGTTATGTATAATTTGGATTTAAGGGGGAAAAAGTTCATATCAATCTTCGTATGAAGTGTAGATAAAAAATAAGAAATAAGAAATATGAAATCATGGAGAAAAAGATTAATAGGGCCTTTACTTCATTTTCTATTTACTGCATTCTCTTCTGGAGCTTTTTCAAATGTCTGTATGTTGTTGTTGTTGTTATATTATTATTATTGTTTTCACATTGGCATGAATTAAAACATTGGTATGCAAAGCTTTATTTCCCTATTATTTGTACAACTTCACTGAATTTTTATTGCCTTTAGGCTATGATCTTAGATAATGTTAAAAATAGTTTAAACTTCTGGATTAACATTAATGTAATTTACTAATTTTATTTACTAACTTTATCTTCTAATTTACTTTAGAATTCTTTTTTATACTTCAGGGAAAGTTTTTTTTGTTTTGTATTTCAATTATTTCTTATCATAAATATATGCAAAGTTTGAACATTATATTTATAATCCTAAGTGCTAAAAGAGAATGAAATGAAAATACACTATAGAGACTACTCATCATGCCAAAAGTAATTTTCAATAAAGCAGTGCCCTTGGAAATATACTATTAATGATTTTTCTGAAAAATTAGGAAAGGCTAAATATTAAGTGACACATATTTGATATTGAACTAACTTGTATTTCAGATATATTTTGCCAGACTAGATTAATTCTATGTGGTTTGAATTTTTGATAAGTTTCACATATTCTTTTTTGGTAAAGTACAAATATCACAACAAGACTAAGGCACAGATTTTGGATCACTTGTGAAAAATAAATTTGTTTTAAAATATTTAATGATCCAAACATGCCTGAATATCAATGCAGTACACGAGTTAACCTAAAATTACATCAATATTTTTGATTTCTCATGGAAGCATTAACCTTTCAAAACAGAGCTATTTCTAATAGCTCTTCCCAGAAGACTACTTAAACTTCCTCCATGATTTGAATTTATATGAATTGGTTATGTGTGGGTGCTTGGACAAGTTGTGATATTTCAGTCCTAAAGAAGAAACCTGCATTGGTCTTTCCTAGCACAGCCAGACCCACCATAATTCCTGATGCACTCCTGACACTACTCTGTTCTTTGTCTTAGAAATGTTTATTCCCCTCAAACACCTTATTCACTATATTTTTTAATAATACAAAGAAAAAACAATACTGTGTTCCCCAAAGTTATTTGTAACCTTGAAAAGGATATTTGCCCTCATTGTTAAAAACAGTCTCTGAATGTCATTCAATATTGTCAGTATGCCCTTAGGAACTTGATAGTTCTTTACTTCCTTTGATTTGCCTTTACTTTTGCTAATGAAGTAAGTTGCTTTGTGAACATGAAAGGTGTTTTATAAAGAACTATTTTCAGGAAAGGAATGGTTATATTTTCAAATACATTAAAAACATGTATTCACATACACAGTAATTTAAAGTAACTAAATCGTAGGGCACCTGGGTGGCTCAGTCGGTTAAGCGTCTGACTCTTGTTTTCTGCTGGGGTCATGATCTCATGGTTCATGAGTTCAAGCCCCGCATGACGCACACCCCACATAGGGTAGTTCTGCTTAGGGTTACATACTGACAGTGCAGAGCCTGCTTGGAATTCTCTCTCTGTCTCTCTCTGTCTCTCTCTCTCTGCCCCTTATATGCTTGTGCTCTCTTTCTCTAAAAAACAAACAAAAAAACTTAAAAAATAAAGTAACAAAATAGTTACAAGTTAGCAGGGCATCTTCTAAAGATTTAATATCATTTTCAATCAAGGTAGACACAAATATTCATCCTAACTTAACAAAGGCATATAACTTATTGAGTGTCTTAAATAGGTGAAACTTTTCTGGATGATAATGAGTATCCTTAAAACAAAATAATAAACAGCTCAGTTATAAAATCATTCCTCAACCCAACTTGAAATAAAATTTCAAATTATATTTAAATACCCTTGCTTATGAAAATTAAACTAGATGGCTCAGTCAGTTGAACATTCGACTCTTGATTTCAGCTCAGGTCAAGATCTCACAGTCATGAGATTGATCCCTGAGTCAAGCTCAGCAGGGAGCAAGGAGCTTGCTTGGGATTCTTTTTCTCTCCCCTTCTCTCTATGCCCCTTCCTTGTATGTGCTCTCTCTCTCTCACCCTCAAAACAAATAAATAAACTTAGGGAAAAAAAAGAAAATTAAAATAGAAAACTTCAAATAGGTGGGCACAGAGGACAAGAACTTGTGAATATCATAATCAATACATTATATTTTATTTCATTAATGGCAGTCATACATTTCTGTTGTCTGATTTGAAAGACCCCAGATCCTTTCAGCAATTTCTTTTTGTGGCATTAAAAAATGTAATCTTGTGTGTGACTTTTATGTTCACTTAAAGTAGGATGTTTATTATATTCGTTAGTTGTGTCCTATATACACTGTGACATTTAATTATTTTTATTATTATTTTATCAGTTACATATTCATTCTGACATTTAATACCCCAGTTACCAATAAGTGAATCTACACATATGTCATTAAAGTTTTAACACATGAAACACAAATGAAAATCTAAGATAAATATAAAAGTTAATTACTATTTATTTATAAGTAGGGGTGCTGCTTTTGTTCCACTAACAGAAAGATAGATTTGGAGACACAGAAAATGGTAGATTATATGTATGGTAGGGCATTAATGGATTTATCAGAAATGAACATCAGAGAAAAGAGCTTATGTAGTCAAGGAATCATCTATCCTAATGGGAGAATAACAGGTAAAGAAAAGAAATGCTTGATTCCACAGAAGATCCAGACAGTTCACTCAGTACCCAGCTTAGTGGGATTAAAGTGAGATAGGGAAAGAGAATAAAGGCTTTTGTTTTTAATTGTGACTATAGAATATTTCAAACATGCACAAAATAAGTGAGAATATAATAAAGACATATATTCTTACCGCCCCAATTCAATATTTATTACCATTCTGCTCATCTTTAAGGGCTTGTTTCAGGGGAATTTAAGTGTGGTCACATACTCTCTTATTCCCTCAGGTATTTGAGTGTGTATCTCTAATGAAGGGGGGAAAAACCCCTATTTACACACCACATGCCATTGTTGCAAGAAACAATTAAGTTAATTGATCTCTTTCTTCATATACCCAATCCATATTCAAATTGTATCAAGTCGTCTCTTTACTGTTGGTTTGTTCAAATCAAGATCCAAAAAAGTCTACTTACTGGTTGTTATTGCTCATCTCTTTTATTCTAGAATATTCTCCCTCATTCTCTTTAATGCCACTGATTTATTAAAGAAACAATTATTGTTGTATAATCTACAGAATGTTTCACCTTGGGATTTGGTATTTTTATGCCCTCATGGTGTTAACTAGTCACTGTATATCCTTTATGCTCTTGTATAGTCTTAAAGCTTGATTTTATTTAAGTTCAATTTTTTTAAATTTTTTAACGTTTACTTTTGAGAGAGAGAGAGAGTGCAAGTGAGGAAGGGGAAGAGACAAAGAGAGAGAGAGAGAGAGAGAGAGAGAGAATTGAAGTAGTCTTCAGGTACAGAGAGCTGTCAGCACAGAGCCCGACGTGGGGCTGGAACTCACGAACCATGAGATCATGACCTGAGCCAAATTTGGATGTTTAACTAACTGAGACAATCAGGTACCCCCATTCAAATGTAATTTTAAGGATGAGTATTTATAGCCCAATCTATGTATTTCCTTATTGCATCATATCATGAAGTGTGTGTGTGCACGCACATGCGTGTATAAGTACATATGCACACACACAGTTGTTTCACGTTTAGGGATACAAATACTAATCAGTGGATTCAGATGGTGACAGCCTTTTATCCTTATAGTTCCCACAAATCCTTTACTTATTGGGTTTAATTTTCACTAATAATCATTGCATAGACTGATTATTCAGTAAGGTTTACAAAGGGTGATTTTTCTAATTCTATTATTCATCTTTAATACCAGAAAGTCTTCTATAAAGAACTTTTCCTTCATCTGGAAATAAAATCATTCTAGGAAGGTAGATTAAATGCTTGATTATTTACCTAAAAAGCCAAATGAGTAAAGAGATAAATTTGTAGGTGACCTCATTTGGTTGATTTAGTTGATAGAGGCCTATGGTTTGATACGCATCCTAGGAAATAATTGAAAGTTATGAATGTACATTTATATTTAAATGTAAATGTGTGTATTATCTATATATATCATATATATGAAAAATGTATGTATTCCATTATTTTCTATATATAATATATATGGAAAAAATTACACCTACATACACTTTTCAACTAAAATATTTGGTTTTCATAATGTGAGTCATTCTTGGTAATCCATGATGGTTTAAATGTCAAGCTTCTAAATTCCAGACTAGGTCATTGGTCTTGTCTTACTACTGTGTTAGTATAAGAAAACAGGGGAAACCTGTCTCCTTTTCTGCATATTTTATAGATTCTGCTCCTGCTATTAACTGTGCATCTCTTTCTGTACTTCAAGTTCAAATACCCCAAAGATGGCTAGGTAGATTAGTCCCCATTCTCAGAGTTTTTGTGCTAGATCAACAGTGCAAGGTGATTGGATATATGGAGCCAACTTGACAATTCCTGTGTTAGAAATCACTTATAAATAAAATGCATACAATAACATAAATCAAAGTAAAAAAATATATATGCATATATTGCTGAATGAATAAAAACAGCCAGACAAAATAAAAGAGTAACATTTTGTATCAACTTCTAGAAAATGCAAACTAGTTCATTGTGACATAAAGTAGAATAGTAGCTGCTTGGATGTTAGGGAAGGGGTGCAGGAGGAGGATTACAACGAGGTATAAGAAAACTTGAGTTGGTGATGAATATGTTTCTTATTCTGATTGCTAATTGATTTTGTGGTTTTACCAGTATATTCATATCTTGAAATTTTTCTTATTGAATGCTTTAAAATCATGTTTATTGCATATCATATCTTAATAAAGTTATTTTAAAAATAGGTTATGAAAGCAAAGACCAATCTGAAGACTATATTGGCACTCCAGTGACTTATAAGGAATTCAATTTTACTGGAGACACAGAAAAAAGGGTAGGGTTTAGAGTACAGGGTGCTGCATTAGGAAACCAATCTGAGATTAAGTATCCATTGAAAGAATTTCAGAAGCCCTAGAGTAATACAAAAGTATTTGTCTACCTGGACATTTTTTTTTCATTTTTGAAAAAGTAATTTTATTTTAGAAAAAAAAATTCAAAAGCTTTTAATAGTATAACCAAATTCAATATGAAAATAGTTTTCTATATTATATATTATATGTCAGTTAATGAAAAAAGAAGAGAATTATAAAGCACAGAAAGTATGAAAAGTATAAAAAGGAAATGGGGAGGACAGAGAAAGGGGTATTTGAGAGAAAGAGAAATAGAGACAGACAGACAGAAAGAAAAAAAAAAATACAGGCAGAGAGTAAAGGCCAGACAGAAAGCTTTCATAGCTTTGGTTCATGCCACACCTATAGTTGATCTGGTCAAAAAGTCCTAATTTCTGGAACATCAATAAGCTTTCTGGCAGTTTAAGGTAATTCTTTTTATAATATGTTCATCCTATGTTTCAATTGCCTTTTTAAATCTTTTTAATGTTTATTTATTTTTGAGAGAGAGAGAGAGAGAGAGAGAGAGAGTGTGTGTGTGTGTGTGTGTGTGTGTGTGTGTGTGTACGAGTTGGGGAGGAGCAGAGAGAGAGGGAGACAGAATCTGAAGCAGACTCCAGGCTCTGAGCTGTCAGCACAGAGCCCGATACGGGGCCGAACCCACATACCATGAGATCATGACCTGAGCTGAAGTCAGATGCTTAACCAACTGAGCTACCCAGGCGCCCTCAATTACTTACTTTTATTTACTTTCAGCAGAATTCTAAAAGTTTTCATGTAACGGAAATCCTTCCATTTATTGAAAGGAAATCATTGTGCAGAGATCTAAGTTATTTTCATTTATGTAGTTCCTAAAATCAAAATGTTGCATGACATTGTAGAAAATTCAGGGGTAGCAAACTGACATAATGGAAAGATTAAATTCAGAATAGAGGTTAAAAAATAATGCTCATTGTGCAAATAATTGAATGTGAAGTTGTGATCAGACACGCAACAAAGGAACACTTATAAATCATGATGTCCAGAGATGTTTGAGGGCCAAACAAGATGGTAGATGAGATGGTAAGTGGTTAGAAGATATGGACAAGCACCAACAAGGAGATCTTGTAATTGAATCTGTATCAGTATCAGACAGAAACACTCATAAGAGGTTCATTTTTTTCTTTTTTTGGATCTAATACAGACTGCAGATAGCAATTCATGAGTCATTAAATATAATAGTTGTGGGAGATTTTGGCATATTCTATAAAATAGGAATACAAATCTCCTAATATGGAGTTGGACAAGATGTTTAGGACTGTTCTTATACAAATTAATTAATATTCTATACTGTGAACTTATTTCAACATTATAGCAGGTTTTATGGAGTGCTGTGATGATGTTGCTGAACAGTGAATGTTTACTGATTATCCAGTAAGTTAATTTTATTTAATCTTTTTATAGTTTTTTTTATTTTTGAGACAGAGAGAGACAGAGGATGAGTGTAGGAGGAGCAGAGAGAGAGGGAGACACAGAATCTGAAACAGGCTCCAGGCTCTGAGCTGTCAGCACAGAACCTGGCGCGGGGCTTGAACCCAGGAACCGCAAGATCATGACCTGAGCTGAAGTTGGATGCTCAACCGACTGAGCAGGTGTCCCATAGTTAATTTTATTTTAGAGATACAGAGCATGTAAGCAGGGGAGAGGGGCACAGGGAGTGAGAGAGAGAGAACCTTAAGCAGGCTCCACACTCAGGATCGAGCCTGACATAGGGCTCAATCCCACAACCCTGGGTTGAAATCCCTGAACTGAAATCACAAGTTGGACGCTGAATGAAATGAACCACCCAGGTGCTCCAACGTTTTTTAGAAATACTCTTACACTGTTATTATCTAAAATCCCTCTCTCATGTTACAGACGAAGAAATTGACACATAACAGATATAAGTAACTGAACCAAAATAACCTAATTAGTATAAAATTCAGTTTTAAACTTTTTGGTTGGGATCTATGTTAATATCAGCAACTATGTGTCAATCGTCTGGCAGTAGTAGACCTATAAATGAAGAAACCCTAGATGCATTAACAACTCTGGCCTTCATGTAACATACATTGATTCCAAAATGGTAGGATAATTTAGGTGCCTGTATGCTAGGGATGTGGGATAGGATTTTGTTGCTAGAATCCTATTAATACCCACCTCCTTTAAGAATTTCTTGCTGGGGACTTATACCTACTGGATTTAACAGCCAGTTAGAAGTATCCAAACTTGGGGCGCCTGGGTGGCTCAGTCGGTTAAGCATTCAACTTTGGCTCAGGTCAGGATCTCACAGTTTGTGAGTTTGAGCCCCGTGTTGGGCTCTGTGCTTACAGCTCAGAGCCTGGAGCCTGCTTCAGATTCTGTGTCTCCCTCTCTCTCTGACCCTCCCCTGCTTGCACTGTCTCTCTCTGTCTCTCAAAAATAAATAAAAAACATTAAAAAATTTTTAAAAAGAAAGAAGTATCCAACCTTAAATGCAATGCCTCCTGTATGACTTGCTGGAGGAAAAGGGTAATGCTACATTTATAATGTTTTTTTCAATAGTCCATTTTTCTCTCTAAAAATCAAATCCAGATTCTTAAGCCATACATTTTTATTCCAGATAAATGAAGAAGACAACTCTCACTTTAGTTTCAATTTCCAACAGAAGGAAACACCAGAGTGTCATGATTTAACCACACATTTGGTCAATCTTACACTATATAATATCTAAAGATAAGTTTTTCTTAAAAATCTTTGTGATGCAGGTTATTTAAGAAGAGCATAAATGTAAGGTCCAAACTATTGCGGCAGTGAATTGCAACAAGTATTTATATGGTTCTCTTTCCTTACCTTTAGTTGCCACTGACAGTCATTCTTCCTAGAATTGAGTATTCATCTGAAGTTTCTTTCACTTGATATCAAGTCGTCTTGAGGATTGAAATGATTTTATTCTTACAGATGATTGCACTGAAATGGATTCCATTTTAGCTTACATTTGATTTTGCCATTATTTGAACTGGGCTTGAATATATAACAAACACTGAGTAGACAAATTCTTATGGAAGTCTATCTTGATTAACTTGATCTTCTAACAAAGTATTACAAAAATTGAAATTGCACTAAAATATATAATATACTTGAATTTTGAGTGGGTTATTCTAGTGCTGTTTAACTGGCAAAAATGGGTAGAAATTTGTTCTTCTCGTCCCCCCAAAGAAAAGGTCTGATGCTCTCAAAAGAATCCCTTTCATTCCCTAAATATTTTACTAGTACACAAAACCAGTAATTCAAGACATCAATTAAAAAAGCAAGAAATATTTATTTTTTAGTTAGGGAATTATCCTTCCTTAAAAAAACAAAAAAAACCACACTTTATCTATTAATGAAAATTCAGAAAGATCAGACAAAACAGGGGGGGAGTAAAGCCGTTAAGGGAAGCTTATTTGCCAGAATTTTCTCTCTTCCCTTGGAGCTAAAATTCTCCTTTTCTTTATAAATGGAAAAGGAGACTTATTTCTTCCTAGAAACTTTTAGCCTTTCTAACCTAAGCACCTAGAACTGAAAAACTCTCATTATTACACTTTGCTCTTATTGTCTTCAATTTATTTGAGATTTTTATGAGCTAAGAAGATAGAAGGTTGATTTAAAGACCTGTTAACTCCTGTTCCACATATATGAAGATGTTATGTGGATTCCGTGTTCCTATAATGTGGGTAGGTGACTTTAGCTATCTCACGTCTTTATAAGTAAGTTATTTATGATCATTTATCTCGATATTTTTATGGTGGAATACAAATGCTTAGAATATTTTAATACAGAAATGTAATTTTTCTTTAGATTCATTAGAAAAAAAATTTAAGATTAAGTACTAGATTAAGTATTACTTGCCTTTAAGATGATCGAAGCAAACTATGATTTAGGCTGTGGAACCTACAGCCACCACAATCTACTTTGAAAAAGTAACAAATGAATTTTTGAGTGGACAAAAAAGAGAGCAAGAGAGAGTGTCACTTTGTGGCATTTGGTGGTTGAATCTATCAAAAGATGACCATGAAGAACATTATTTGAGGGTCAGGAGCCAAATGGGAATCAAATTATCACTACAGTGATCATAGAATCAAAATAGATGGCCTACCCTTCACCTGAAAGAGTTATACCTTTGCTGGTCCCTAAGAACTAACTACACTTGTTCTCCCAGCAGCAGAAGGTGAGAACTAACGTCATCAGGAACCAACATCTTTCTACTCAGTCATGTAGCAAATATTATGCATGTTTTGCCCACATTACAGAAGGTAACTATGGAAGCCAAAATGTCACTCCATTTATGCTAATTTATTACAGCAGCCCCAGGAAACTGATACAATGACTTAAAAAAAATTATCTCTCATTAGTACATGGATTGAATGGGCTCAGTTCGGCAACTCTTGCTTGGGGTCTTTCATGAGGTTACCGTAAGATGGGCTGGGATTTTACAGAATTAAAAGCTTGACTGGGCTGGACTCCAGGAAGGCCCACTAATATGGCAGATCTCTGAGGCTGGCTATGAGCTGGGAGCTCAGCTAAAGCTCTAAGATTGGAACCTCTCCGTGTGGCTTGTGTTTGTCATAGGATGGCAGTTCCAAGAGGAAGTGTCCCGAAAGCATCCCAGGAGTGAGCTTTTCAAGAGACCTGGGCTAAACTGTAAGGTTCACTATGACCTCATCCCAGAAGTCCCAGACATCATTTCCATTGTATTCTACTGGTTAGGGAAATCTAATGCAGTCCAAATTCAAAGATAGGTGAATTAGTTTCTACTTCTAAATGGGAAAAGAAACAAAGTATTTGGAGTCAATTTTCATCTACCATGCCAGGTTACACTTTTTAGTTTTAAAACAATGTAAGGTAATCCCAACATTTCGATCTAGTCAGTTTTCATTTATAATATGGTATGCCATACAACCTGTTCGAGGAAGATGGCTTCTTGATTTTTCCTACACAAGCAATATGCTAAACCATTCCTTCAAAACTTAACATACACTCTTCGGTTTGTCAGATTTGCCAAATTCCTATCAAAGTCTTAGGACACTGTTTATGTTCCTGCTTTTCTATTAATCTTTTCTCAGTTTTAGTCTAGACCACCCACATCCTCCATGTGTGTGTATACTAGTGGCAGGAACCCAAATGAGACAGAACTGGCAATTGGGTGAGAGGCTGCAATAATCTCTTGCAGTGGCTGACATCAGGCTTCTGTGGGCTTACTCACAATTCCTTCTCGTTATATAAACACTGGAACACACTAAGTGGTGCCCACCTATCTTACTCTTAGGAACAACTGGACTCATTGCCATAATACTTGGGGTCCATACACACTGTCACTTTGATCTTGCTGCCCACTGATGAAATCACTTCTGTTTTGTGGCTTTCAGTTGTGAGTTTCCACCTAGCCGCTCTCATTGTGCTTTACTGTTAGACTGATATTTTATAGCAATGGCACTGCTATCAGTGCCAGCTTCTGGAGGACAGCTTCCACGGAGCACCCTACTGATACTGCCCCCTCCATCACTGGTGCACTTCTCACTTCTTTAATGAAGGCAGTGTCCTCTGGAAACTTCTGAAGAATACAGTCCTCAGTGGGTTCTCAAGCCATATGCAATTCCCTCCTAATGTTCCTGGGTCCCAGAGCTGCCTCAAGTAGAAGAAGGGAGGATGTAAGAAAGGAAGGAGGAAAATACAGAGTAAATGATATATAGAGTAATAAGAGCTATAAAGTAAACAAAAATCTGTTACATGACATGTAGGCATGATTTATAGGTACTTTAGATTGGACTATTAAGTAAGGTCTCTCTGATGAAATGAGATTTAATCTGAGAGCTGAATGAAATGAATGAGCCAATTACTTAAAATTAATAGAAGATTCTTAAGAAGAAATGTTTAATTTATATTTTTAGTTTATATATATTTCTTAACCTTCAAATTTCATCTTTCCAATTCTTTCTGGATTTCTCCATAATCATCTCAAATATAACATATAACAATCTGAATGAATAACCCCTCGCCCATCAACTTGCTTGCTGTATTCATTTCCTAGCTGTGCCATAACAAACTACCACCAGGTTAGGTGACTTAAAACAATAGAAATCTATTCGGTCTCAGTTCTGGAACCAAGAAGTCCAAAACCAAGTTATCAGAGTTGGTTTCTTCTGGAGGCTCTGAGATATAATGGTTCCTGCCTCTTTCTTAGTTTCTGGTGTTGTTGGCAGTCCTTAGCAGTCCTTGACTCTTGACAGTATCACCCCAATCTCTGCCTACATCTCCATGTGGTCTTATTTCCTCTGTATGTGTGGCCCTGTGTGTCTTACCCTCTCCTTCAAGGTCACCAGTCACTGGATTCAGGGTCTACCTTAATTCACTATGACTCAACTTGATTATATCTACAAAGACTATTTGCAAATAAGGCCCACTTGCAGAACCCAGAGGACTTGAAGGACACATCTATTTTGAACAACACAATTCAACCCGTGACACCTGCCACCACCATCATGTATTCCCAATATTAGTGATGGACACCTATCCTAGCCCATCACTGTTCATTCAGTCACCAAGTATTTTTCATTAAGCATTTTTAGTATTTTTTAAATGTATCCAATTCTATCCATATCTTGTTATAATACTTTAATTTAGACACCAATTACTTTTAGAGCCTTCTAAAGGAGACTTCCAAAATGTCTCTCTGACTCCAATAATGTCTATTATCACTGAATCCATGCTTTCCAAATCCATTCTATAGCTAGATTATTTTTAAATGCAGAAAGAATCAAATATATTTGAATCATGTCAATCTCCTGCTAAAAAAAACATTCAAGGCTTTTATTTGCCATCAGTAAAAACAAAAAAAACCATAAACGAGGAAAAGCAAATTTAAAAAATATAAAAATAAGATTTTATTTTTTTAAAGGGAGGTAGGGGCAGAGAGAGAGGAAGAGAGAGAATACCCTTCGATGTCAGTGCAGAGCCCAACACAGGGTTCTGTCTCATGAACCTCAACATTATGACCTGAGCCGAAATCAAGAGTCAGACGCCCAACTGACTGAGCCACCCAGGCACCCCTAAAAATATGATTTTAAATATGTTTTAGAGCAATAATTAAACTCTGCCTTCAAATTTAGAAACACCTGCATTCAGCATCACTTCTTACCCACACTGTAGCGTAGGTAATTTTTAGTCTCTGAATCTAAAGTAAAAGTAAAAAAATTTTTTTTTACTTGTTATATCCAGCTAAAATAACTAAGTGGAATAATATGATTATTATGAAGAAGAAGGGCTTAGCACAATTCCTGGCACATAGTAAAACCTAAAATGCAAAATTCCCATCTTCCACCTCTCCCATTTGCCACCTGTACTTGGCAATCTTGTCTTTCTCTTTGCTGAGTGTGCTCATTTAGCAGAATGTCTTGCATTTCCTACATTGTACAATTTAATCTCTTGTTTCTTGGCCTTTGCACTTGACTTGAAAATGTGTTTTAGTCCCCATATTTAGTGGGTTAACTTCTTCACAAATTTTTAATCCTGTTGGACATGGGTATCGGTTCTGCCAGGAAGCTGAGTTTCACTTCTTAGGCTTAGAGTTCCTCCATGTGCACACTCTTGTCCCAGCATTTATCAATGTCAGTTGCAACTATCATTTCCTATTTCTGTGTGCTTCAATATGCTATCAACTCTGAGAGCAGGAACCACACCATAAGCTTCTGTTACCAGCTCCTAGCACAGTGGTCCATATTTCTAGAATGGAATTGCTGTATCTTTGATTTAAAATAGAGATTGACATATGGTGAATGCTCAATAAAGATGTGATCATTGAATGGATATGAAAACTGTTTCACTTAAATTAAAAAATATAGAAAGATATTTATCAGGAAATTTCACTCTGACTCTGAACAGTAAGCCAGTAAAATCTAAACCCAGAAAGAAATATGCAAAGGTACTTTGAGGAATAAGTACTTGTTTGCCATCCAGGAGACTTAGATCCTATCTCTCTGAGAGTCTATATAGCTATGGACCAATTACTTTGTTTTCCCTAGTTCCAAGTTTCGTTGTCTGAGAAGTAAAGGTTTTGGATTATCATCTCTAAGCCCTCTTCTATGTCTAAATTCTTTAATTTTTATATATAAGCAAGTTTTATCTATATAATTGAAGATCCCATGACATTTTTCATGTAGATTTAAATGAAGAGAATCGACCTCTATAGCCCTAGTGTTAAAAATAAGTCCTGGAGTGTCTGGGTGGCTCAGTCGGTAAAGGGTCTGACTTTGGCTCAGGTCATGATCTCACAGTCTGTGGGTTCAAGCCCTGCATCTGGCTCTGTGCTGACAGCTAGCTCAAAGCCTGGAGGCTGTCTTCAGATTCTGTCTCCCTCTCTGTCTGACCCTCCCCTGCTCACGCTCTCTCTCTCTCTCTCTCTCAAAAATAAATAAAACATTAAAAAATTTGTATAGAAAAGAAATAAGTCCAGCCTTGACAATTTGCAATAGGAATACTCTAAGTGCTCTAACTGCAGAAGAATTTTTCATGTGGAATGATGAAGTTTTGTGTGTCCCCTTGTTGTCCATACAAAAAATATAGTACTAGGTACATTTCCTATAGTTAAGAATTAAAAGCAAATATTCTAATAAAATATTACTGTTATAATAAAGTGTTAATGCTTCAGCACTGGGAGAAGTATGCAAGTAATAAGTTAAATCTTTAGTTTTTACAGATAGATAAGTAGAAACACAGAGGGTAGTCATGGCTGTTCAAAGTTATGGGGGTTATTTTAAGGCTGTGATGGATGAGAATCCAGTCCTCATTCTTTCAGGGGTGCTCTTTTTCTATCTTTGGAACACTAATGACAATATTCAATTGAAAACTAGAAGCAATCAGAAACAGACATCCATAAGCACCTATAGCATCTACACAGTTGCCAGCATCTGTACCAAAACAGACCACATTCTGCCTTTACCCTATTACTATGGATGGACTTTCCTTGCTCTGCTAAAGTCAACTCTTTTCATTTGTGCCTAGGATTTCATTCCCCTCGCCTACTCAACGGCATTGCATTAGCATACAAACATGGTATTATTTTTCCCATGTCAGAACAATTTATTTTGGCCTCAATATTCTGATTTTATTTACAGAGAAAACTTCATACCAGAGATGTTTCCATACTCTGTTTTGTCTTCAGTTTCTCTTCTCCTTTGGTCTTTTAAAAATTTACTCCAACCAAGCTCAAACTCTTGCTAAGGGAAACATTATTTTCCACATTGCCAAATCCAGGGGTCAGTTCTGAGTTCTCATCTTTATGTCCTATCAATAGCATTTGACAGAGTATAACCCTTGCTCTTCTTTGAAACACGAGTTTCACTTGCATCCCATGACAATATATTCTCAATGGTTTTCTTCCTACCATTCAGCCACTACTTCTCAGAATACTTAACTGTCTTCTACTCATATGACCAGACTTGGATTATTGGTGCCCCACACCCTGGAAATGGAGGGGGCCATGTGGCAGGGAATGAGAGTAGCCTCTAGAAGTCCAGAGAGGTGGTTGGCTGAGAGCCAATAAAGAAATGTGGACTTCACTCCTACAAAAGCAAAGAACGGAATTCTGTCAATGATCTTAATAAACTTGCAAGTAGATTCTACCTCATAGTCACCAGAGGAAAAGTCAGAAAAGTTGATACTTTGTGAACACTACTTTATTTGTGAAGTTGTCTGAGCTAGGGTTTGCCCAGATAGCTGGTAAAACATTTTTGGGTGTATCTGTGAGGGTGTTTCTGAAAGAGATTAGCATATAAACTGCATAACTTGTAAAGTTGGGGAACTGACTAAAGCAGATAGTCCTTCTCAGCATGGGTGAGCATATCGAATACACTGTGGGACCCTAATAGAACCAAATGGAAAGAAAGGACAAATTCCCACTTTGTGTTTGACCTTACAATATCCATCCTCTCCTGCCCTTGGATATCAGTCTTCCTGGTTCTTTGACCTTCAAATACAGACAAGGTTTACAACCAGTGTCTCCCCTGGTTTTCAGGCTTTGGACTTGGACTATACCACCAGCTTTCCTGGTTTTTCTAGCTGCCAGATGGCAGATTGTGGGACTTCTTGGCCTCCATTATAGTGTGAGCAAATTCCTATAATAAATCTTCATGTGTGTGTGTGTGTGTGTGTGTGTGTGCATGTGTGTGATAGAATATAGCTATATCTATCCATTCTACTGGCCCTGGTTTCCGGAGAAGCCTAATATACACTTTAATGTCAGCCTTTGAGACCCTAAGCAGAGAACCCAAGCATTCTAAACTAAATATAGCATGTAATAATATGTGTTGAATCAGTAACATTATGCAGTCCTTTTGAAATAATTGATATCTTTATTGTAGTGAATGATTTTATATTTAATAAAAGATTCAATTTCTCTATTTCCTGAACTATGTTTTTGTTTCATATCAAATGCATAGCGTTATTTTTCAGTTTCACAACACTAAAAGACAGTTATTTGAGAATTTAGAAACCTATGCAGTGCAATGTCTCTTGTTTCTTAGATTATATTTACACTTTCATTAAAACTTTTGTTAGTCAATGATGTGTTTGAGTCTTGAAATTTAATGTCTTGAAATTTAAAGACATGCTTAGATTTCAGCCTTTTTCACAATCTGAGGTCAAATGTATTTTTTTTTTTTTCACACCACTGGCTACTAATGACAGCTGTTCCATTTTTAGTTTGGGTGATCACAATTTGAAAATGATTGAGAACGGCAAATTAGAGTCCATATGCATAATAGGTTTTCACCTAGCACCTACTTTCCAAATTTCCAACTATTCTGCAGAGCTTCACTAATAGGCAAGTGTTATATTTTAATCACACTTTCTGACACGAGCTTTTCCTTTTTCTGTTGAAAAATAAATTAGGCCTTCTTCCCATCTGCATATCCTCTCATAAGAACTAAGTGATATCTTCCTATTTTTATGTTAATTCGAAATGAAAACCATTATTCTTTGACTTTTTTTTTCAATCTTCACAAAATCTACCAGTAACTTTTGGTTTATTACCCAGACTTAGAAATATTTTATGTCAATAGCTAAATGTAAGGAACAATTTGAGAAAGACTTAAATGTTCAATACAATGTGAAAGAGCCAAGATAAAATATGATAGGAGGTAGCTGAACTTTTTACAACATTTTTCAAAGAACTAAAAATGTGTTATTCCTGGTTTAATTGTTCTTCTGGTTGTCAGTTGTTTGTAGAAAATCTTGCAATTTATAAAATAAAAAGAGTCATGCTAGTGATGCCATGCTGACACAGGGGCAGTGTGTGTTGTATTTCTTACATAGATACTACTCTTTTATTCAGTAAATATTTCTGATAAACTGTTATTCATGGTTCTTAGTTTTCTTGGTTGACTGTCTATAAGAACAAAACAAATGTTTTTATCTGGATAACAGTTACTACCCCATGGGAAAATTTCTCCTTTTCACATTAAAAAAGTAGTAAAATTATAGAACATACTACTAAAAGGAGACAGCAATTTTTTTTTCCTAAGAGTTGATTAAAAATAAAGGTAGAAGACTCACCCAAGGAATATTATTTGCTTGACTGTACTATAACCTAATTAAATTTTACCTGTGAGAGGATAAATGTTACAAAAAATTGGCAAATGGAAGGTCAGTGGTCTTGTTTTCAACTACAGCAGTAAGTCATGTTAAGTTATACATTATGTGAACTTGCTTTATTCCTGACTTCAGTGTATTTTTCTCTCCTTTATCTTCCCTGCAATCCTGCTTTCCTCTCTTCTTACCTGTTCTTTCTCCAAGTCTTTTAGTAAACTACTTTAAATGCTTTTTTGGAATAGGTGAAAGAAAACAGTGTTAACTCTTTCTGGGTAAGCAATAAAAATTAATGAGGAGACACCTTAATTATCAGGCTGTTGATATTTACAAACTTTCAACATTTTTGCTTATGTATTTTTTCTCCACGGGGTTGTTGTAAATGAGTTATCCACCGGTAAGATAGATTAAAAATACTCAAGAAATTTATTACAAAAAGGAAAAAATTATATTTGCTCTTAAGACCAGGTGTTTGGAGAATATTTTGTGTGTGTGTGTTTGCTTTTGTTTTTGGCTAATACCTGAAAAACCTTAATTTTCAGGGGGAAATATACCAACTATATTATAAAAATTTGGATAACAAACATATTCAAAGAAAGTGTAAAAATCATGCTTTAAAGAGAACTACCAAGTTTAAAAATAAAAAAAAAAGCTACACTAAACAAAATTTAGGTAGTGAAGCTCTGAACTGCAATTTCTCTCTTTATATAATGAAGGCGGTTGGAAAGGAAGATATTGAGCTTTATCATGTTCTGAAATTCCCCAACTACTAATCAGTTTATTCTTCTGAAAATTTAATATGCTGAAAAAGTTAACTTCTTTAACTCATTCTTTATAGCTTGAACAAATTCTTCAACTTGTCTTTGTTATGGTGTCCTTGTAGCAGTAAAAATGAAATAAAAATAAAGGTAAAAGACATAATTCTACAGAAGAATAAAATCTGGGATCCATTTGTAGCTATGCTAAAGACTGTTTTGCATGTATCTACGATCAATAAAAGGAGGAAAAAAAACCTCTGGAAGTTCAAGGCTCCAGAATCACGCCTACAAGCTCAGACAGTCTGGCTGAATTTATATGAAGCAGAAACTGCATAAAGTAATGAGAGCCATTACAGAAAAAAGTTCCATTAGTCTTTTAGCTGAAATAAACTTTAGTAGACAAAAATATGGTGTGGACTAGAAAGGCAAGGGGGTTGAGGGAATGAAGATGAATTTTTTAGTGGAAAGAATGAAGTATGATATTTGGGAAGCTAAGTAAGCCTGAATAGATACTGGAATATGTCTGCAAGCTTGTTTATTGGGAAAGTGAAAAATTGCTTGCAAATCCCAGGGTTAGAAATTTCTTGTGTGCTCTAAGGGTTTCTGATTATCTCTTATCTCAGAGGTTCAATTTGTAGTGAATGAATAATCCCATCATCTAAGGTTTTTTATTATTAACAAAAGGAAATTTCATCTGAGGAAAACAACGGCTTTTTCATGAAAAGTAACGTAAGCATTAGATCACCTCATTTAAAAAAGCAAACAAAAAAACCCAATTTTAAATTATTTCTCAGAATACCAAGCTGTGGTATTTGGGGAATGTAGAAGTTAGGACTTTTAAGAATCTATTTCAAGAATTGTCACTCAACAATGGAGGGTCCTTGATTTAGGAATTTGGATAAAACTTATTGTATCTAATTAATATACTCAAATCTCTGCTAAAATGCCATTTCTTCTGAAGAATATTTCCTGGCTAATGCTTTTTCCTGAACTATAACTTCTGGCAGAAATTTCTATACTCTCAATTCAATCTAATTCAAATCCTCTATTAGCACTTATTTCTCAGAAGTATATTTATTTCTTACATGACCATATCTCTTATGACATTTATGTTGTTTAAGAGGAAGTAGGCATATCCTATTAAAATCTCCATCTTCACTGCATGAACCTTATGCTAGTCACATTATAGATACTTAGTAGTTAATAGCAAATGAATGATTACCAATACAAACAAGCATTTGTCGAACCAAGACTTATTCCAATTTATATGTAAGAGCTTAGTCTCATAGGACATTCTGATTTATTTTTTTGACTAAAAATTTATTTGGTTTGAGATAAAATTCTAATAACTTCCTTGGATGAAGTTACCTTGGATGCTTATCAAAACTATCCATGGAATCTTTAGAGACCGACTTATCACCTAATTGATAAATCTAAATTCTTGCCTAATCTGTTCTTCATTGCTTAATACACATGGAGACAGCTTTGTGAATCTCAAAAGGTGAATTTATTATGGACTTCTGAAATGTCTATTTCCAACTGCATGTTTATTTTTGCCCTGTGGTTTAAAGATTTAACAAGTGCATTTTCTGAATGCCTTGAAAAGGCCTATGACACTGAAATTGTCTTAATATTAATTATAGTAAACCCTTTAAATTTAGATAATATAATTTTCAGTTCTATCAGATGGTTAAAATTTAATTCTATTTCTTAAAATTACTGACATATGTTTACGTGTGAAAGGGTATTAATGTTTACCAAACTTCAAGTCTAAGAATTTAAAACCAGGCTGTTGCTCTATGTAAACTTATACTCAGGGTTACATGAAAGGTTGACCATATATTAATGTGCCTGGGCAGTTATTCCTGAAAGGTATGTGATTTTTCACCTTGACCAAATTTTATTTATCATTAATTCTATTTACCATGAAAGCCAGGAAAAGATTCTTAAAAAAGAAAAAACCCACAAACTATAAATGGACCAGAAAAACCAATATATTGTAATTAATGATAGCATTCCAATATATTGGGATCAGACAGTCATGTTTGCAGATTCTGGTTTTGTCACAGAGTTAAGTTATTTAAATCTCTACGTCAGTATCTTGATCTACAAAATTCAAGATGCAGCACTTGCAGGATTCATCACAACAGAAATAACCCTCAACAAATGTCAGATGTTATTACTACTTTACTGCCTAGCTTTCTTTTTTTTCCTCTCCTACCTTCTTCTTACTTATTTGATTTTTATTTTCTCTTATTCTTACTTTTTTCAAATTTCCTTCTATTTCATTGAGTTTGATGGCAATTCTGTTATTAACTGCCATTCCTCTCCAAATAGAGTTTGACTAAAAAAGAGACCTTATCTTCCATTTCTTTGCCTATCTCCCTAATTACAAGGTCTTTGTCGCTCTTACTCTCCCCCTTTCCTCATTTACACCCTAATTAAAGATAAGCAAATAAGACTGATATATAAAAGGACAGACTTAAAACTAATGAAGCTATCAAAGAATATATAATGCATATCAGAAAAAAAAATTGAAAGATGTACTGAACAAAAAATTTAAGGAGCTTTTATTTTAACATGTTAAATTTTAACATGTTTATCTTGCAGGGGAAAAAATGGCCAAATCAATGTCAGGAAAAGAGATGGGCTCAATATAAAAAATGAATTTATAGACTGAAAGTTCTGACAATGGCTTCATTGATTTGGGGAAAGTGGGATCACCAGTCAGAATTTTAGCCTTACCATTCTAGTCTTGAAGTCTTTCCAGCGTGTTTCATTTTCTCCTTATCTAAATCATAGCCATGTCCAATGCAAATAGCAATTTGTTCTCTTTCTGTCATTCCCTGTCCTTCTGGTCCATGGTGAGTTCCAACAGTAGAGATACCATATTTAAGAGTAAAAAACAAAGAATACTTCTAAATTATATGAAAGAAAGTTGTTTCCAAATTGCATCTTCCTTCTTTCCTCTACACTACAGAAATTATGTTGGCCTATCTTCCCAGGAAGATAAAACCCACAAGATGTGAATCAAACTTCATGGGGAGAGGTTATGGGAAAGTTCCTGAACCAGTGTGCTAACTGAATTGTATTAGAGTTTTGGGATGGCTGTTCTCAGGAAACTCCAGTGTGATTCAAACACTGGTTTTCCTCATCTTATCTAATCAGAATTACATCTTGGAAATGTGCTTTGCTAATCTTCATTATCTGAAGCCATAATATAAAACTTTCCACTGACATAGGACATTAACTTCTCCTTTATTCATTATAACTTTGTTGCTTGATAACAGTCTACTTATCTTCATATTTTTTTGGAGAAAAGATTTTTATTGTCTAGCTGTCTCAATCCTAGCATTATGATGAAAATGGAAAGATGAAAACAAAGTACAGTAAACTCACTATTACTAAAATATATACTTATGTAAACCCCTGTTTAAGAGAATGAAAGGTAGTCAGAAGAACAGTGAGTGCTTTGAAGAGAGGAAGTAGTGAGCCTTTCAACTAAATACAGTGTTTCATAAGTTGACTTCATGAAAATCAGCACATCAGAGCAATATCAGACACTTTAATCTGCTCTGAAATTTTACCACTTTTAGGTCCCTACATTGTTCTCTGGCCAAATATAAAAGGTGAGGAAATAAAAGAGCACTGACCTCCCTAACTTTTACCTGTAAATTTAAGGTACAAGTAAAGGTCAACAGCAGTTTCTTTAGGCTTAGAGGTAATTCTTGGAAAGTTCAAAAGATGTCAGTGTGAAAAATATGTGAGAGTTCCTATTTTATTGAATTTACTTTGGTACAGTAAGGCTTTCATTCCTGGAGATACCTGCAAGAAAACTGGAGTCCCTGTCACAAAGAAAAAAAAGTTTTAGTTTTTAAAATTTGGACCTTGTGAGTCAAACACAATCATAATTTAAAACTGTATATGTATGTTAGAAAAAAAGATGAAAAAGTCGAGTAGTATCTATTTACGATCCTGTCTCATCCTGACATTTCTATGACATGTTGTAACTGATTTCAGAAGTAACTGAGAAAAGAGAAATGGGGTAGGTAATTTAACCAGGATAACAGAGCTAAGAAAACATGAGGCAGAGTCTGAAATCAAGATGGTGAGGATGATAAGGAGACTGTGAAAAAGAAACTCATCTAGGTCATTCAAAGGCATGAGTGTTCTCAACAGATAAACACAAACGTTACATAAAAGAAACATCTTCATTAAAAAGGCAACTGAAAATTTCAAGTCTTTGCAATAGACCATTTTCTCTACGCATGTTTTGAAATTTGTCACCAAAAAGTTTTTAAAGTAAAAATAGGACTTTTTTTTAACCTTGTGAGGGGCAGTAGCACTAAGATACTGGTTCATGTTTATTATGACCAGCAGACCCAAGGTACGCAGGAGTCCAATGTCTCTGGCACCACAGCCCCTGCAGGTCATCCAAGGTTAGTGTCAATAAAGAATCCCCTGCTAACAAGATGAGCACCCCACTCCTACCTCTTCTCCCTAAGCCCACAGCTGGGGCTGGTTTCCAGCCCGAGGAGAACCTGCCCAACTCCAGCCAGTGCTAATTCAGCAGGGATGGCCACTACATGAGCACTGCATTGGTGGCAGCAACGAATACCTCCAGACACAGACAAGACCCAAAACACTGAAACTCATGCTCCATAACCATCCTCAACTGCTGCTCCAGCTTCTGTAGGCAGAACTTCTGGTGAAGAAGCCAAAGGGCTCCCAGGTCCCCAAAGCAGCTGAAGGGGCTTCATGTATCATCTAAGATATATGGTAACTGATTTATTGTTTCATTCAACTGACAGTAATTCTTCAAGCTCTTGAGCAGTTCTACAATTTTTAGCCAATATTGTTGTCAGTAGGCTTCCCTCCTGATGTCCAGCCAAATTCTGCTTCATGAAAATTCAAAGCAAAATCCTTAACACCTGTCCTTTATAGAAACTGAGAGCATTTGCTCAATGACTTTTTTCAATTCTTTCATGTACTGTGCATACTGAGAAAAATTTAGTTTTTCCTTAGTTATTATAAAGCCCTATTTACTCTTAAGATTCTATAGCTTTTAATTTTAGGCTTCCCAAACAACCAGTAGTTCATATTACTTTCTTCTTTCCAATAATGTACACTTATATATTTAGTTTCAAAATACTATATCACTATCATTTAATATATGAGTCCTATCATGTATGGCATGTCTCTCTCTCTCTCTCTCTCTCTCTCTCTCTCAGTCGTTTCTGGAAACTAGTAAGTAATTTCATGTCTTTAAATTTATCATCTTTAATCTCAAAGATGATAGCATTTATTTTATTCTACAGAAGTCTACCTACTCTGGAAAAGCCATTCACCAAATTTTACTGCTCTGTAGTAGCAGGGCTACAGAAGTCCTACAAGTACTATACATGCTGAATTCTGTGGAACCACCAAAGACCCTGAATAGTTAAAGCAATCTTAAAGAAGAATGAAGCTGGAGACATCACACTTCTTGATTTCCAGCTATACTGCAAATTTTTAGTAATCACACAGTATGATATTAGTATGAAAACAGACATATGGATAATGCCCAGCAGTAAGCCCATGCCTATATGGAGAATTCATTATGAAAAAGGAACCAAAGATATAAAATGAGAAAAGGAGAGTCTTTAAATAAATGATGTACAGAAAACTGGACAGCCACATGTAAAGAAGAGTAACTGAATGCCTATCTTACACCAAACACAAAAATCAACTCAAAATGGATTAAAGACTTTAATGTGAGTCCTGAAACCATAAACCTAGTAGAAAATATAGGGGTAAACTCCAGACCTTAGTTTTGGCAATAATTTTTTGGATTTGACACCAAAAGCAAAGCAAGAAAAGAAGAAAAAAAACCCTGCAACTACATCCAACTAAAAAGCTTCTACACAGCAAAGAAAACCACCAACAAAATGAAAAGACAACCTCCAGAATGGGGAGAACATATTTGCAAATCATATATAAAGGGTTATAGCAAAATATACATAGAATTCATAAGACTCAACAGGAAAATAAAACCAAGTTATGAATGGGCAGAATTGATGTTTTCCCAACATATGGCCAACAGCTACATGAAAAAGTGATAAACATCAGTAATAATCAGGGAAATGCAAATCCAAACTACAGTAAGAGACCACATCACACCTGCTACAATGGCTAAAATCAAGAAGAGATAACAAATGTTTTAGAGAATGTAGAGAAAACGAAACCCTTGTGCACTGTTGGTGGGAATGTAAATTTTTCAGCACTATGGAAAACATTATGGAGGCTACTCAAAAAGATAAAAACAGAACTATGACATGCTCCAGCAGTTTCACTTCTGGGTATATATCCAAAGGAAATAAAATTAGAATAATATGATATGTGCAATCTCATGTTCTTTAGAGCATTATTTACAATATCCATGATAAGGAAAGAATCTAAGTATCTATTGAGGGATGGAAGGATAAAAAAAAGATGTGGTTTATTTTTACAATGGATTATTATTCATCCATGAGAAAGAAGAAAAATCTGTCATTTGAGCCAACATAGATGGACCTTGAACATATAATGCTAGGTTAAATGAGCCAGACAAAGACAAATACTGCATGGTATCACTTATAAGTGCAATATAATCAAAAGCCAAACTCACAGAAGCAGAAGGGAGAAAAGTGGTTGCCAGGAGCTGGGAAGGGGCAGAAATATGGAAAGGTTAATAAAGGGTATACACTTTCAATATAAGGTGAATAAGGTCTGAGGATCTAATGTAAAACGTATGACTATAGTTTATATGATATACAGACAGGAGTATAGTTGGTAATACTTTATGTATAACACTAATTCACTAAGAGTAGAACTTAAATGTTCTCACAAAAAGAGACTCATAACTTTTATTCTGTCCAATCTGGTGACACTGGTTTATTAATTTCCTATTGCTACTTAGCAAACTGTCACACAGTTATGTCCTTAAAAGTGCATACATTTATTATCTCAGTTTCTGTAGGTTGAACCAGGAATGGGTTAGTTAGGTCCTCTGCTCATTCAAGTTGTTGGTAGAATTAATCTCCCTGCATCTCTAAGACTGAGGACTTAGAGTTTCTTGCTGGCTGTTGACTTTGACTCCGTCAGGTCCTAGAAGCTGCCTATACTACTGTGACATGGTTCTTCTTTCTTGGCGGTTTCTAACATAGTTGCTTTGTTTCTTCAAGACCACTCTTGCT
Source organism: Cryptoprocta ferox (assembly GCA_028646485.1). Lineage (NCBI taxonomy): Eukaryota > Metazoa > Chordata > Mammalia > Carnivora > Eupleridae > Cryptoprocta > Cryptoprocta ferox. The sequence goes on from CM053572.1 coordinate 58,346,396, forward strand.
CTACTCAGCTAAGACAGTGTCTTATTTTTT
>CM053572.1:58346925-58373555 GCA_028646485.1 Cryptoprocta ferox
GGAAAAAGAGTTAGGGAGAGGGAGGGAGAAAAAACACGAGAGACTCTTGAATCCTGAAAACAAACTGAGGGGGGAAGGGGAAGGGGAAAAGGTAAAGGGGGGTTATGGTCTTGGTGGAGGTCACTTGTGGGGAAGAGCACTGGGTGTTATAGGGAAACCTACCTGACAATAAACTATAAAGTTTAAAATAAATAAATAAATAAATAAATAAATAAATAAATAAAAATATTTACATGCAAAAAAAAATAAATAAAACCACAAGACTGAAAAAGAGTGGGAGACAAAGATAGGACAAATAACAAGGGCAACAACAACAACAACAACAAAATAACACATATGGTGGATACTAATCCAACTATACCAAGAATTTGAATGGTCAATGGTCTATGTGCATAAATTAAAAGACAAAGATGTCAGAGTGGATCAAAAAACAATACTGAGTCATTTGTTTTCTACAAGAAAACCATTTTAATACAAAGACACATATAGATTAAAAGAAAATGAATAGACAAAAAATATCACACTAATACTAATCAAAAGTAAATAGTAGTTATATTTGTTTCAGAAAGAACAAGAAGGATATCAGAAACAAGAGGATATTACATCATGACAGAGGGTTCAATTCTCCAAGAAGTCATAACATGTATGAACCTAACAATAGAGGATCAGATTCTGTGAAGCAAACTCTTTTAGAACTACAAAGAAAACTAGATATCTACTATCATAGCTGAAGACTTCAACACTCTTCTATTAGAAATGGACAGATGCTACAGACAGAAGGGAAGAACACAGCTGAACACAACAACGTCATAAATTAACTGATGTAAGTGATGTCCATTGACTGCTTCATCCAAAAAGAGCAGAATAAACATTCTTTTTAAGATCAGATGGAATATTCACTAAGATCATATTAGTAGGCTATAAAATATACTTTAATAAAGTAGGGACGCCTGGGTGGCTCAGTTGGTTAAGCGTCTGACTTCACCTCAGATCATGATCTCACAGTTGGTGGATTTGAGCCCCATGTGAGGCTCTGTGCTGACAGCTCAGAGCCTGGAGCGTGCTTCAGATTCTGTGTCTCCCTCTCTTATTGCCCCTTCCATGCTTGCACTCTGTGTCTCTCCATCTCTCATAAATTAATAAACATTTTAAAAAATTAAATAAATTAATTAATTAAATAAAATAAAATGTACTTTAACAAAGTAAAAAAAACATAGAAATCATGCAATGTGTTCCCTGAGACCACAATGAAATTACACTGAAATGAACAGAAAGATAACTGGAAAATCTCCAGACACATGGAGATTAAACAATACACTTCTAATTAACACATGGATCAGGGCACCTGGGTGGCTCAGTCAATTAAGCATCTATTGAGTTGGGCTCTGGTCATGATCTCACAGTTTATGAGATAGAGCCTTGTGTTGGGCTCTGCACTGATAGCACAGAGCCTGCTTGGGATTCTTTCTGTCCCTCTCTCTTTCCTTCCCCCAGCTCATACTCTCTCTCTCTCTCTGTCTCTCTCAAAACAAACATTAAAAAAAAAAAGAGCATATGGATAAAAGTAAAAATCTCAAAATTTTTAAAAATGTTTTTAATTAAATGAAAATGAAAACATAAACTATAGAATGCAACAAAAGCTGTGCTTAGAGGGAAATTTATAGCATTTACTACATATATTATAAAACAATAAAAATCTAAAAATGATCATCTAAGTTTCCACCTGAGGAAACTAGAAAAAAATTTAAGTCCATAACAAGCAGAGAAAAAGAAGTAAGAATTAGAGCAGAAATCAGTGAAATTGAAAATAAGGAGTCAATAGAGAAAATGAACAAAAACAAGTTCTTTAAAAAGATTAATAAAACTGATATGCCTCTAACCAAGCTAAGAAATAAAAGAGGACATCATTACTAACATCAGAAATAAGAGATGGGGCATTACCACAGATCCCATGGACATTAAAAGGATAATGAAGGAGTATGACTACAAACTAAATAGCCAAAATTTAATAATCTAGATGAAATGGGTCAATTTTTCTAAAAAACTAATTTGCTAAACTCATACGAGAAGAATTAATTTGGAATAGCCTTGACCTATTAATGAAATTTAATGAAGGGTTAATAACCTTATAAAACAGAAAAAAAAAACAGGTCTAGATGAATTCACTGGTGAATTCTACCAAAAGTTTAAGGAATAAATTATACCAATTCTCTATGATCACTTTTAATGATATACACAAGAGGGACTATTTCCTAATTCCTTCTATGAGGCCAGAATTACCTTGATACCGAAACCAGGCAAAGACATCACAGGAATAGAAAACTACAGATCTTTTATTCACATAGATATAAAAATTCTTAACAAAATAATAGCAAATCAACTCCAAAAATATATAAAAAGAATTAAACACCATAACCAATTGAAATTCATACCAGATATGCAAGCCTGGTGGAACATTGAAAAATCTATGAACACAATCCATCAACAAACTAAAAAGAAAAATCTCAGGACCACATAAATAAGTGTAGAAAAGCATTTGACAAAATCCAGCATCCATTCATAGCAAAAACTCTCAGTAATCTAGGACTAGAGAGAAACTTTCTCAACTTGATCAAGAATATCTAACAAATACCTACAGCTAATACCACAGTTCATGTAAGAATTTCCAACTTTCCCATTAGATCAGGTACAAGACAAAAATGACTTCCTCAACACTTCTTTTCATCATCATACTGTAGTTCTTGCTAATCCAATAAGGAAAGCAAAACAAAAACCAAAAACAAAGAAATAACACTTCTTTTCAGATAACATGATTTTCTAAACAGAAAATTCAAAAGAACTGACAAAAAATACCCCACACTAGTGAGAACTAGTAAGAAATTAGAGTGAGATTGCAGGATAAAAGGGACACAGAGTTAATAAACAAAAGTCAAGGGCTTTCCTATATACCAGGAACGAAGAAAGCAGAATTTGAGATTAAAAACATAACCCCACTTACATCATTGACCTCCCAAAAAGGAAATAGTTAGGTTTAAATGCAACAAAACATGTACAAAATCTATATGGGGAAAACTACAAAACTAATAAATGAATTAAAAAAAACAATAAATAGAGGACTATTTCATGTTTACAGATAGGAAGTTTCAATTTTGGCAAGATATCAGTTCTCTCCAACTTGATCTATAGATTCAAGCAATCTCAATTAAAATTCCAGAAAGTTATTTTATGGATATTGACAAACTGATTCTCAAGTTTATTGGAGAGGCAAAAGACCCAAAAGAGCCAATGCAATGTTGAAGGAAAAGCACAAAGTCAAAGGATTGACAATAACTGACTTCAATACTTATTGTTAAGGTACAGCAATCAAGATGGTGGGGTATTGGTGATAGAGTAAACAATTGGATTAATGGAACTGAATAGAAAGCCCCAAAATAGATGCCAATAAATATCAGCCAACTGATCTTTGATAAAGGAGAAAAGACAACACAATGAAACCAAGATGGTCTTTTCCACAAATGGTGCTGGAACAAATGGATATCCACATTCAAAAAAATAAATCTAGACATACACCTTACACCCTTCACAAAAATTAACTCTAAGCGGACCACAAACCAAATGTAAAATTCAGAAAAACAAAAACAAAACCCTAGAGAATACCCTAGGAGAAATCCTAGATGACATTGGGTATGGTCATGATGTTCATAAATGTAATATATAAAATATAACATCAAAGACATAATGCATAAAGGAAATAACGGATAATCTGGACTTTATTAAAATTAAAAAGTTCTGTTCTGCAAGACATTTTCAATAGAATGAGAACATAGTCATGGACTATGAAAAAAGGTGCCAAAAACACATGATAAACTTATTCAAAATATACAAATAACTTTTAAAATTCAACAATAAGAAAACAATTATATTACAAAACTTGAAAGCAATCAAGATGTCCTTGAGTAGGTAAGTGGATAGTGTGTTATATCCAGACAATGGAATATTATTCAGCACTAAAAAAAATATGAATCAAGCCATGAAAAGACATAGAAGACACTTGAATGCCTATTAGTAAGTGAGAGAAGCTAATTTGAAAATGTTATCATATGATTCCAACTATCTGACATTCTGGAAAAGGCAAAACTATGGAGACAATAAGAAGATTAATAGTATCCAGTATCCAATCCAGAAGATTAATAGTATCCACCAGCTAGTGATTTGAAGTGGAGGAGGGATGAATAGTTAGACCACAAAGGATTTTAGGGCCATGAAAATACTCTGCATAAAATAATAAGGATGGAAACATATCATTACACATTTCTTCCAACACAGAATGTACAAAACCAAGAGTGAATCCTAATGTCAACTATAGGCTCTGAGTAATTATGATGTGTCAATGCAGGTACTTCAATTGTCATGACTGTAGCACTCTGGTGGGGGATGTTGATAACTGGAGAGTCCCTGCATGTGTGGAAGAAGGGAGTATGTAGGAAATCTCTGTACCTTACCTTCAATTCTCTTGTGAACATAAATTTATTTTAAAAAATACAGTCTTACTAAGAAAAAATCATTATCACGGAAACTATAATACACGGTATGTGTCCTTACAAAATTTGTGATCTAATTATAGTAATATATTGTAAGCCATTATAAGTTAAATAATAAATTTAAGGTGTGATTCATGGTATTTCATGCTGAGTGAGTCAAGAAAGAGCTATTGAGTTCGGAAAAAGGAAATCTCTGAGTGACCTGGAGCTGCCCAGGAAAAATGACATGTTTGAGATATGAGACTGAAGTTGATACTTCAAACAACAAACAACAGATTGTTGGGTTATAGGGAGAGGAGAATGAGGAACAACAACATTCATACCTTTAAGTAGTGTCCCTGCCCTTCTTATTCTGAGATTACTATATTGCTGTTCCTGGAAAGATGCTAGTGTTGCTTTTTGAAACGACTGATGTATAATTTTTACTTAGTGTGGACAATCTTTATAATATTATAGTACTGCGTTGGAAAATGAATTTGATGGGGCGACTGGGCTGCATCTGACTTCGGCTCAGGTTATGGTCTCACGGTTGATGAGTTCAAGCTCTGCTCTGTGCTGACAGCTGGAAGTCTGGAGCCTACTTAGGATTTTGTATCTCCCTCTCTCCCTGCCCCTCCCCTGCTAGCACTCTGTCTCTGTCTGTCTGTCTCTCTCTCAAAACTAAATAAACATTTTAAAAAATCTTAAAAAAGAAAATGAATTTGTAAACAAATTATTTGTTAATGTTTGTTTATTTTTGAGACAGAGAAAGCATGAGCAGGGGAGGAGCAGAGAGAGAGACATGGGGGCAGAGGATCCGAAGCTGACTCTGTCCTGAGAGCAGACAGCCTGACACAGAGCTTGAACTCATGAGCCATGACATGACCTGAGCTGAAGCCTAATGTTTAACCGACTGATCCACCCAGGCTCTCTGAGAAACAATTTATTGATTTCATGAGAAAATGCCATTCTAAAGGAAATTTTATATGAAATAAAAATTGTCTACTCCTTCCTCATTAAAATGAAAATGCAGGTTATTGGTTCAATGTAAATATCACAATATTATACTCATGTAAATTTAAAAATGTCAAGTGAATAAAGGAGTTTTTAAAAATTAAGTAAAAAAATCTGTAATAAACTCTGGGTACCTTGAGGATAATACCTAGTTTTACTTATTGATGCTGATATGAAACCTCACACATAGAAAACACTCAAAAATATTTTTCTATCTTGATGTTAAAATAATTCTAATTTAAGTCTAAGTGTCACATTAAATGTTTTTGTCTCACATTTTTGGTAATGGTCCTTAAATAACCAAGTCATGGCTATTATACTTTATATATATATATTTGTTAACTAGCACATAACTATACATACATACACATTTACATCTTAAAGGTCTGCATATAAGCAGATTCCAAAATGTGCTCAAAGATAGTTATTACATATTATTTGTATTTAAGAATTGGTGGTTTATGCACAGAATTTTGAATACACTAACTTTTGTGCATATGAATTTATAGACAAGCATATTTTGATTATGGAATGGGGCTTCATCCCCTTTTGAACTTAATTATCTGAATGATTGATTTTTCTCATATATATTATTTCACCTCATAGTATTTTCAAATTTTATAAGCTATTTTTTAAATAGTCACGCAAATGATGTTTTAAAAAAATGACAGGCCAATGCATTGTTAACAACTTGTTCAACTTGAAAAGTTGTTAGAAAGAGGTTATTAAATTTCTGAGATTCATTCTGCATTAACACTCATTTATACTGATTTTGACAGCTTTTTAGTACATTGAGCTTGATACAAAGTTAATATAAATCACACCTCAATGTTATTTAAAAAGTCCTAAGCCTATCTGTTGAGTAGCAGACATTTCTATAAATTGCTCACGTATCAATAAGGCACACATCTGAGCTACAAAGACTGACGTATGTGATAGAAGGGCCATGTACCATTCATTTATCTACTGATGCAGTCATGCCCAGTCTTCTAGTTCCTTTTAATGCCTCTCACACTTCGTGACTTCCACAGTGAGAGTGATGCACCATCTCTAAAATCTCTCACTGACATAGTCTACTTTCTGAGCACATTATTGCATCCATTCATTTCACTTGCTAAAGAATGCCTTTACACTGTGTTAGAATTCTACATCATTTGAGAATGCCCCTGTTCATTACCTCCTTCCTTTGTTGGTCTCCTCACACCTACATTTCATGATTCCTAATACTCATGTTCTTGTAAATGCATTCTGCTCCCTATCTTCTTCATGCTTGGACCCACGAACTGAATAGTACTGATAAAAGCAAAAAAAAAAAAAAAATTAAACCAAATAAATAAATAAAACACCACACATGGGGACTTTGGTTTCACTGTAAATGCATGATCACTTCCTACATATTAGTAAAGTTTCCTTCTATCTTCTCTCCCACTGCTATCAACTTCTTTCTCCTGATCTCTTGCTTTAGTCTCCAACCTTCACCTTTGCCCTCCCCACTACCTAATCTTTGACCCACTTTCACGGTGATCTTTGTAAAATGCAAATCACTTCCCACCACTTCCAAGCTCCAAAGCCTGTAATGGCCTTCAGTGGTCCTTAAGCACTACCCTAAAATCCCTTAAGAATGTTTAAAACTTGACATCACATAGCCTGTTTATCTGCTTCTTATTCTCTTAGGCTGTCTTCCTCTACAGTACTCTTACTCCACAATTTTGTTTCACTCCCTCAAACATTCCAAGCTCTTTCTCACCTCATCTTAGGTCTTTCATTCCGTTAGTGAGACTGCTGGAAAATCTCTTCTCATATTCAGGTAGGTCTCCTTCTTCTTCAGATTTAAAGTAGATTCACCATTATTACCTCTCAGAGGACCTTGTTCTTCTATCAGTTTTCCCCACAGGTAACTGCACTTTTTTTTTCCTTGCTTATTCTCCGATTCTCTCAGTAGACTCTAGGTTCCAGGCAGCAGAAAAGATCACCAGATGCTCATTGCAAAGCAGAGTACTTGGAACAGACACTGCTCAGTAAGTATTGGTTAAATGGATAAAAAAATGAATGGATGAATGAAGTGTGCTATTACTTGGCAAATGCAGTTACTTGGGGACATTATATTCTAAATGCAGGGAGAACATTATATTCTAAACCAGAGAGAGTATCCATTAGAATTTCTTAAATCACCAGTGGATTGACAGGTTTTTTTCAGAAAATATTCTGTCAATATATGATTTGCTTCTAATACAATGAGGTATACTTTTACTTTTCCAACACAGATCTAATTGTTTAATTACTGATTTTTGTATTTTTAACAGCCAGCAAGAAGTGAATACATCATAGGATTCTAATCCAACCTTATGATACATAGGTGGAAACAGGGCCAGAGAATTTAAAGGAATCTCCAAATGCCACTACCTAGCACATGGCAGAACTGCTACCAGGATCTAAATGTAAATCTTACATCATCCTTTTTATAAATTGTAGTAAAAAAAAAAATCTTTCAAAAGTTGTTTAGGTTTTACCTAACTCCTTATTAAAACTGTGACGACAGAGAGTTTTAATAAACTCCTAAGATACTGAGTATTTTAGTTAATATAGTCTAATAATAGTTAAATAATACTTTCTAGCTCCATGGAACCCAGGGTCACTTTGCAGTAGTTGGTTTCCACTGAGCTGAGGCATCTGTATTATAGTAGTCTCCCCTGAGCTGTGGGAGGTACATTACAAGGATGCTCAGTGGATGCCTTATAATGAAGATGATACCCAATCCTATATATACCATGTCCTTTTCCTACACATAGACATCCGTAATAAAATTTAATTTATAAATTAGTCACAGTAAGGTATTAACAATAGCTAATAAAATTGAACAATTATAACAACCCACAAACTAGAAATAACATGTAATACAAATACAACCAATATAACATTATAACAACAAAATAATAAAAATCAGGTGAATGTGGTCTCTCTCTCACAAAATGTCTTACTGCCTTGTACTCGTCCTTTTTCTTAGGATGATGATGACACGGGATGATAAAATGCCCACATGATGAGTGAAGGGAGGTGAATGATATAGGCATTGTGATGGAGGGTGACAATATGTCAGGAGGAGAATCATCTGCTTCTGATAACCAGATGACCCTTACTCAATCCACTGAAGGTGAAATTGTAGGGGTGGGGCCTACTATATTTCTTTCTCTTCCTTAATGCTCTTGGTAGAGGTTTTCCTATATGATGGATACTTGCTTACTAACATGCGCACTGATATATAAGGCCTGTTGAGCCTAATTTAGCTATCACTTTAAACTTATTAAATTGCATTTAGTTCTTGGTTGAGAGCTGGAGATAAGATCAGATTTGTCCATTTAACTGTTGCTCTTTGACCTCCAGAAAGGAATTTATAGAGGAAATACAAGGAGACAGGCAGCTTTCAGGTTGAATCTCTATCCACCCAGAGTAATAAAATGGGCAGAATTTGTTGTAATTACATTCCTTTCTAAAATGAATTAAAATATATCAAACTAAAAATTACATATATATATTTTTCCCCTCAGCTTAATACTTGTTAATATACTAGAAATGTAAATTGTATTTGGCCTCTTTCTTTATCACCACACTTTCCTAATTCTCTCCTGTCCTTGTCTCATTGTTTCTTTTTCCTAGGGCACATCTTTTAGTTAACTAAAAAATATTGAGACTTCAACAAAATAACTGTCAGAGAAATGTTTCCAACTAGGCAGGTTCATTCAATTAAAATAAAGTGAGCTGTATTTCACTGGAATAGGTAATGTTCTAGAGTTCCAAGGCAGAGATAATTGCATCCACAGGTCTTACTGCTTTTATTTATGATTTTATTAAATTGTATTGCTTATTACCATGTACAAGTCTATAACCCACACTCATTCTGCTTTTCTTACATTTCTTTGTTCCTAAAGAATAATATGCCTCTACATCTATTTCTAACCTCTCGTTCATAGGTTGTTTTATGTTCCCCCCCCCTTTAGTTTGTATTGTGATTCTTTCCACTTTGTGGAACTTTATGTACAGGTCCCTGAGAGCATTAGCAAGAGCTATTCATAGCTTGTCTCTGAATTTTAAAAAGGTACAAACACAGTTCTCACTACAGTAAGCCTGGCTCAGTTCATCTACATGCCCATCACATTGCAAATCTCTTGATCTACAAGCACTGTGAATCTCAAACTGGACAAGATTTGTTACCTTGGGCAAGTCAAACCTTTAAAGTTCGATTTCTTTAGGGATAACAATACTGTCCCTATGTAATCCATAAATTATTGTGAGGCTCAAATTACATATTCATCGGAAAGCAATTTGTAATAGACAAAGAAATATAATAAAATGAGCTATCATTAAGTCATTGTTCACTAAATGACATGCAGAAAGTAGGAGTACACACAGGGCACTGTTCACCAATAAGAAATCTCTGAAATGTTTTAGACGTTTTGCAGTGTCTTCCTTGGCTTCTCTTCAACTCAAGGAAATGTCAGTATACAAGTCACAGGTAAAAGTAAACATTTTACTTCAATTTTTAATGTGCCACATTAAGTAAAAGATACAGATTTTTTTTTCAAAGTCAGATTTTCACAAACAATGCAAACTTCAGCAGATACATTAAAGATAATGTATTTTAATTTTCTCAGATTAAATTTAATCTCTGTATTTTAAAATTCTGCACTCTTAAGTTGCTTTTAATGAATTTAGCGTTAATATCTGTTTGATGGCTTTAATATTACTAGGGTCACAATAATCTCATCTATGCAGAGCCCATTTACTCAAGCACTGGAACTTACATGTTATCTGACATAAATCATACTGTTACATTGCTTAAAAACATTTTTTAACCTTAAAGTGTGGATATTTTAATTCTTCTAAGATTCAATTAGAATTAGCTAAGTTTCTAAATTCCTTTGTTTAAATTATGTATATGTGTTTGAAGCTTTGTTTTAAATAGTCATTTTAGTTTTACAAATACACTGGGGATGAAGGTACATTTTGGGGGACGGGGGGTGGAAAGCCCTTCAACCCACTAAGGTTTAGCTAATAAATCAGTTTCATTCCTGGCTTCATAGAGTCCTGACCTAACATCCTAAAATCAATTGAATTCAAAAGATACTTATTCCTGGGGCACCTGGATGGTTCCGTTGGTAAAGCATCTGACTCTTGATTTCAACTCAGATCACGATCTCACAGTTTGTGCCATCAAGCCCGAAACTGGGCTTGGAGCTGATAGCAAAGAGTCTGCTTGGGGTTCTCTCTTTCTCTCTCCCTCTGTCCCCCTTCCCCACTCACATGTATGCTCTCTCTCTCAAAATAAATAAACAAACAAACATTTAAAAAAAAGATACTTATTCTATCAAAGGTGGTTGGTGAACACTGCTGTCCTCATCAGAATTTACTGATAATCCTTAGTATCACTAGCTGTGGGGAAACCAGACATTGTGTGCTCATAACATGATTGTTGTTCTCAGATGTGGCTGCACATTAGAGATTCCTGAGGAGCTTTGAGAAAATAACAACACCAGCAATAAAGAATGCCAAGCCATAATTCAAACCAATTACATCTATCTCTCCTGGTGGAACCTATCCTTGGGAAGGTAGAGTGGTTAATTCTCCCAGGTGTGCAGCCAAGTTTGAGAATGAATTTAACCAAATTTGAATATGATCAAGCCTATAAAGTTAAGTTCTATTTACAGAAGGGAATTCAGGTGAGAGACAAGAGCTGTTCAAGTTTGAATGGATACAAAAATCACCTAAGGATCTTGTTAAAATGAGGATTCTAATTGTGGTCTGGGGAATAGCCCAAGATTCTGCGCTTATAATAAGCTCTCAGCTATCTGGAATCTGTGCTGCTGAATAGCATCCACATTTTAATTAGCACTGGGACAGAAGACATGTCAAATGACACTAGGAAGTACCAAGTAAAAATGTGAGATTTGGCAAAGGAAAATTATTTTAACCTTTTTTAGATCCTTATGGGAATATTTCTTTACTGTCATTGCTGTCAGATAAACTTCTTTTATTGTGACAAAATATAAATTTTACTATTTTAACCATTTTTAAAAAATTTTTAAAGTTTGTTTGGAGAGAGACACAGAGAGAGAGAGAGAGAGAGAGAGAGAGCAAGCAGGAGAGGAGCAGAGAGAGAGGGAGTGAGAGAGAGAATTCCAATTAGGCTCCATGCTGCCAGTACAAGCCCGATGCAGGCTCGAACCCACAAACCCCTGTCTGACTCTTGGTTTTGGGTGAGCTCATGATCTTGCAGTTTGTAAGATCTGGTCATATGTGAAATTGAGCTTCTGGTTAGGATTCTCTCTCTTCTCTTCTTCATTCTCTCTCTGCCCCTCCCCTACTCATGCCATTCTCTGTGTGTGTCAGAATATATATATATATATATATATATATATATATATATATATATGGATTCTCTGTCAGAATATATATACATATACAGATTTTCTTTTTTTCCCTATTATTTATCCGTACTGCACCCTTGGATGAACTGTTTCTTAACCTAATGTTTGTTATTTATTTTAGCCACAGTCCCCATTTCCCTATTCACCTTCTCACGGCCTATGAGATCCAGTTCTAACATGAAAGTAGAAGTCCTTTTGGGGACAAAAACTTTTCTGACAAAAAGGAATAGATTTGGTTGGTTCATTTCTTCACTACACTTTTTTTTAAATAAATGCTTTTATTTTTTAATTTATTTATTTCAATTCAGAGACAGAGAAAGAGTGCACAAGTAGGGTAGGGGTGAGGGGAGAGGGAGAGAGAAGGAGAGGGGGAGGGAGGAAGAAAGAGAGGGAGGAAAGGGAGGAAAGGGAGGAGAGGGAGGAGAGGGGGGAGAGAGGAAGGGAGAGAGAGAGAGAGAGAGAGAGAGAGAGAATTCTAAGTAGGCTCCCAACTGTCAGCACAGAGCTAGATGTGGAGCTAAAACCACGAACCATGAGGTCATGACTTGAGCTGAAACCAGGAGTCCAATGCTTAACTGACTGAGCAACCCAGGTCCCCCCCCCCCCATTTTAACTGTTTAAATATACTGTTCAGTGGCATTAGGTACATTCATATTTTTGTGCAACTATCACTACTGTCCCTTTCTGGAACTCATGTCATCATCAAACTGAATCTCTCTACCCATTTTTTAAATATTTATTTCTTTCTGAGAGACAGAGAGACAGACCGTGAGCAGGGGAGGGGCAGAGATAGGGAGATATAGAATCTGAAGCCAGCTCCAGGCTTCGAGCTGTCAGCACAGGGCCCAACGTGGGACTCAAACCCATGAACTGTGAGATCGTGACCTGAGCTGACGTTGGACACTTAACCGACTGAGCCACCCAGGCACCCCATCTACCCATTAAATAATAACTTCCAAATCACGGCTTCCATCAGCCTCTTCTAACCACTATGTTACTGTCTATGAATTTCACTATTCTAGGTACCTCATACAAGTGGAATCATACAATATTTATCCTTCTGTGTGTGCGTTGTATCACTTAGTAAAGTTGTCTACAAGACACATCCATGTTATAGCATCTATCAGAATTTCAACCCTCTTAAGGCTGAGTAATATACCAATGTCATGTGTTTACCACATTTTGTTCATAGACTGATTGACATTTGCCTATTGTGAATGCTGATGCTATAAACATTACTGTATAGTTTCTTTTTGTAAACAGAAATATTTGATAATCTGTATTGGATGAGTCAAAAGAATGTCACTTAACTAAGGTGCTATTGTAGCACTGCAACTATAAAATAAAAGGTCCTTTTTTTTCTTTTTTCTTTTAAAGAAATGCATAGGACTGAAATAAGATAGTATTTGGAATTAAGTCCTAAAACATTTCAGCAATGAACAATGGGGAAGAAAAAGTCATGAATGGAGGAAATGTGGCCAAATCTTGACAAAAGGCAAGTTTGGGTCTTGGGTACATTGGATTGATGCTTTCCATTATTTTTTATATATTTTAAAATAGTCACATACAAAACAAGATATATTTGGTCCTCAATTTCAGCTTTTGCATTTGTGAGTTTTACCACTTGCTAAAATATATTGGTAACACCAAGGTCAATGCTTGAGGGTGTTTTTGTGGTCATTTGCCAACATGGACAGAGAGCTGAAAAATTTGAGTCCTCCAAAAGTGTATTCTCCCAGCTCAGGTTAAACAAGGCTACACTTCGCCATCATGATGCACCTCTCATACTAGGAACAAGTGCCCTGTTTGCAGTTTATTTAGTGTTATGTTTTGTGCATTTTTGTGCTTGTTATTGATGATTTTACTGTTTAAAATGCTGCCTTCCTCACACCAAGTATAACACTGAAGTGTTTGCTAGTGTTCCTAAGCTCAAGAAAGCTGTAGTATGCCTTATGGAAAAAATGCATGTTAGATAAGCTTTGTTCCAGCATGGATGATAGTGCTATTAACAGTGAATTCAGTGTTGAGAAACAAAATATATTAAGTAAGATTTCTTCAAATAGAAACACACATAAAACAAAGTTACATATTGGTCTACTGAGAAAATGTGTGGTTTGTAGAGCCTTTAACCCTCTTTCACCTCTAGGAACAATCATTCCATATTAGCTGATTTAGTGTTGGTAGTGAATTTATAAAATATAACTACTGTGAATAATGAGGGTTGACTGTATTTGTTAAATGCCTAGATAATGTCCCCACTTAAAAAATTTCAAACTGAGGGGCGCCCGGGTGGCTTAGTCAGTTAAGCAGCTGACTTGGCTCAGGCCATGATCTCGCGGTTCATGAGTTCGAGCCCCAAGTCAGGCTCTGTGCTGACAGCTCAGAGCCTGGAGTCTGCTTCAGATTCTGTGTCTCCCTCTCTCTCTGCCCCTCCCCTGCTCACACTCTGTCTCTCTCTCTCTCTCAAAAATAAACATTAAAAATTTAAAAAAAAATTCAAACTGAGTAGTAAAACTACAACGTAAAACCACTCATGGTTATTAAATTGGTGGCACCACATGTAGGAGTTACAGGTAAACAGAGGAAAGTCAAAATGGCAGTGGTATATTAGGAACCTAGACCAGAAACCTGAAGATAGACATTTATTGCTTGTTCCCTATTATTCCCCAGCGATAATCAATCACAATTTCCTTTGGACATCATCTGATAAATAATATGTCTTTACAATCCATCATTTCTTCTATCATCACTTCTGGATATGTTGAATAATTTCCTAACCACTCTTCCCATCTCCAATATTGTCTTTCTTAAATCCATTCTATTGACAAAGGCCATTATGATACATTATTTAAAGTGCCACCCTGATTAACATTATTCAATGACTCCAAAGGAGTCTAGTAAGGATTTTTAACCCTGGTCCAAGAATAGTGTTCAGAGATCGGATCCCATGAAACTGTATGCAAAATGTTAAAATGTTGCTAAATGGCGCACTCCCCACCCTTAGAAAAGACATACAATGTTTTATCACATTCTCCATGGAGTCTTGGTCACCCTTGCCAAAAATTAAACGTACAATGTTCCTAACAAAGCCTAGAAGACACTTCATGATCCCATTCATGGAATGGAATGGATCCCTGCTACACTTCCAGCCTTGCTTTTCACTATTCCCTATTTATACTATAGCAATATTAAACTGCTCATAGTCCCCAGCACATACCATGGCTGTGTTCATTGTTACCACATTCACTGAAATGCTTTTTAATTGCACATTCCTATACTTTACTTAGTTAAGTTCTCCTTATTCTTTATAACACACTTGTCTAAAATTTCAAAATAAATTAGATGGTTTAAAATAATAAAAAAAAGATCAGCATATCTGAGCATGGGGGGTGTAAAGTGGTGTGAAATGATGTGAGAATATCAGAGAGGTAGTCGGGAACCAGATTGGGTAGAAATCTATAGACTGGGTTGGTAAGTTTGGATTTAATTCTTAAGTCATGAAATGCCATTAGAGAACTGTAATAAGGGAGTCCAACAATAGCCAATTTCCATGTTTACAAATATTCTGATGTATAGTGTGGAGTGTACGGGGAATGATGGGCTGAAGAGATCGGTTGGGAAAATGTTGTAATAATCCATTGTAGATGGTTGTAATTTATCAAGGGTGGTAGTAGTGAAGATGCAAAGAAGTAGACCTGATTTAGACTGGGATATGTTTTGGAGATCAAATTGATAGTATGTACTAATGGACTCTATGTGGGAAAAATGGAAGAACTCGTAGATTTTTTACCCCAGTAATTGAACAAATGATTGTATCATTTGCTGAGGGAGCAAAAGAAGAAAGGAAGCCTGACTCCCAATACTCTTTCTCGGAAGATTGAGCGGATGGTAATAGGCATTATAAATATATAATCCATAGGAAGAACAGATTTTCTAAGGGATATATTGGATTTTATTTAAACATACTGCATTTTAGATACTTGTGAATACCTTCCTCCAGAAATCTATCTCTAATTCTAGGAAAGTTTTGTTTTCAATGAAGAAGTAGGAAGACTACCTTAAAACTAATATTCTTACACTGATAATGTTTATGAAATAACTCTGTAGACATAATAAACTATGTGAAGTGAAGTCTTCTGAGCCCATCTGGAGAAAATTCACATTTAATGGAATTATCCATAGAGTGTTTCACATTTTCATGTCAAGCTTTTAAGAGTATTGATGGTAGAGATTTATAAACAACTTGAGTTATTAAAATTAATCCATTTTAAACTGACCTTCTAATAAAATAATAAACAGATCCTTAACATAATCCTTTTGAAATGAGATGCTGTAATTTTAAATTCTGACAGTTGAGAGAGGACAATGGCTATAATTCTAAATGTTGCGTAAAGGTGACAGAATTTGTTCTTTTGATCTTACTGCACAAAGTAATACTTCAATTTTTTGGCAACTGTGGAATAAATACTTTGATTTATTTCACGTTAAACTCTATGCTTTATGACTCAAATTCAGTTACCTGGTTAGGAGACTACTTTTCTCAGTTCTTTCTTTCATCTACTTCTTGGATTAAAATGGCTACATGCCAAGCCCCGGTGACAGTGTTTCCATTTGCCCTCTTAGCAGTTACATATGAAATTCAGGCTGTTATTTCCAACTGCATGTGTAATAGAATCTCAAAATTCACATGGTTCACACAAGCTCCTTCTTACTCATTGAAGTAATTTTTGTCATTTCCTCTTCCTTGTACCTCCATTCACTCAAATTTGCTTAACCTCACTCATTTAAAATCTCTGGCTGACTTCCCATTTCCAACTGCCAGTAGTTGCATCTCTGAGCCTACGGACTCTTCCCTCAACATTTAAAAACCCACTCTGAGGGTCAAAGTGCTCTGGAATTAATATCATCCCACTAGTGACTGGGAGTGGACAAGCACCTCAGCTTTCTCAGTGCCAAGGTAGGATAACTTGTAGCTATCTGAGGTGCGGCTTCCCAGACTGTTCACAAGGCATTAAGTCTCAGACATTCTCTGTGTCAACTAGCTTAAGAGAACAGGACATCCATATGGGCAGGTTTCCCTTGTTTCACCTGCACACTTTCCTATTCTTATTCCTTCAACTTCCCAAATAACACTGTTGCACTCAAATCCTCATGTTTCACCGGTGTCCAAACAGAGATGCTCCCCTACAAACCCACTCCTCTTGGAGTCTTTCCTAGGTCAGTCAAAAATGAAAATTCCAATTCTACTAGCTGCTGTGATAAAAGCCAAGGTGCCTTGCTTGATTCTTCTCCTTTTTTCACATCTCACATTAGCTTCATCAGAAAATCTCGTAGGATCAATCTCAAGTTTATTTGGAATTTGACTAACCAGCTCCATCTTTAAGTGACTGTGTTCATCTTCTCTGATTGCTATATCAAAATACCATTGAGGGACTTAGACAAACATACATTAATTTTCTCACAGTTGTGGAGGCTAGAAGGCTGAGACTAATGTGTCAGCAGGTGTGGTTTCTTTAGAGGTCTCTCTCCTTGGCTTACCTTCTTCCTGTGTCCTCCCAAGGCCTCTTCTCTGTGTGTACACTCTGGTGTCTCTTTGAGCGCCCCAATCTCCTCTTCTCATGAGGACACCCATCACATTGGATTAGAATCCACCTTAATGACCTGATTCTAAATTGCTTCCTTCTCTAAAAGTTCTATCTGCAAACAGAATTGCATTCTGAAGTACTAGGGGGTCAGGGATTCAACATTTGAGTTTTTGAGGGATTCAATTCAGCCCAGAAGAGCAAGCTTACACATACTGGCCCCAGTTTGGCCAAAGCCATTATCTTATTCTGCCTGGAAAATCAAGAGCCTCCTAACTGTCTGCCCTACTGCCCTTTTCCTTACCGCAGTCAATTCTCAATACAACAGCTAGAGTTATTTCACTGAAACCCTCTCTACACAAAATCCTTTACTGGCTTCCCATCTGACTTAGAATAAAATCCTATGGCTAACATCATCTATATTGCCACCACTCCTTTGCTCTCTGGTGTCATATTCTCTTACTCTCCCCCTCTGCCAAACTCATCCAACCACACTGGCTGTTCCCCACATTAGGGCCTCTACATGCTGTCTCCTTTACCTGAAATGATAGTCTCCTGTGACCTCTGCATGGCTGTCTCCATTCCTCCTGCCAGGTCCTTATTCACAACTCACCTCAGGGAAGCCTTTCCTGGGCACTGTATCTAAAAAAGCAACTCCTCCCTGATGCTTCCCACACCCTACTTCCTTGCTGCTTTTTCTTCTCCTTAGCACTTTTCATCTTCTAGAATATATATTTTACATGTTTACATGGACTTCTTTGCTGTCTCTTTCACTAAAGTTTAAGTTTCATGAAGACTAAAATATTTGTTTTATTGTTGATACCCCAGCACCTAGAAGCATGCCTGCAACCTGGCAGGTGTTCAAGAAATATCTGTTGGCTGAATGAATGGCTTTCCTCAGCATGTCAGTCAAATCATCATTGTTCTAAGATTTTGATCTAGCAATGATTTGTCTGAGTATTGCAGAGACTTTTTATCTATCTTCACCATAGTTTTTAGAGCAGTTTTTGTCTTTGATATGGGATATACACAATGCATATTTGGTTATAACATAATGTTAGAAGTGAATTTCATCTCCTGTATTACTTACAATAGATGAAAATACAGGGAAATAGTAGATAGAGAGGCAATACACCCAGTCAGGCAGCCTCTGGAAGATTTCCAGAATGGAATCACCGTTCTGATGTTTAAGGGGCAAACACTCATTCATTTAGCAATGATTCACTCATTATTATGAATGTGTCAATCACTCATTCGAAAGCTTGGGGTAGAAAGATAAGTAAGGCCTGGGCTCTGCCTAGGAGGACTAGAGAGTCCATCGGGAGTTATTTCTTCTGCCTGTTTCGAAGTTTCAATTTCCAGCTTTGTGGGGTTACAAAGAAGGAGCAAGAGGAGGAGGATCAATCACTCACATATTAGTAGAACTAAATTTCTAAGCAAACAAACAGAAAATAATGGGTCTCTTAGTGGTTAAGTGAAAAAAGGCTTTTTTACAGGCAGCTGTAAAATGATGCTTTGAAGCATTCTCGGAAGGCCTATACTGTGTCTTACCTTTGTTTTAGTTTTGACACAATCAATATCCAGTTCATCATAGAAGTAATAGCATAGGTGATCAAGCAACCTTAATGAGGATTCTGCTATGCCTGCAGTTGGATGGAGAATGCATTCAGTATGAAGAATGTTTAAACTGAGGGCAACTCCGTATTTACAAATATAGATTTCTTAACACATGATTTGTCATCCTAGTGAGAAGCCTGAACCTTATTTCTTTCTAGGCATGTGTGTTTGTGAGCAGGGAGAGGGACTGATTGGGAGGAGGGGGGCTTAAACTTGGGTATGATTATTCCAGTCCCAATGTTTCCTCACGGGCACATAATAATTGCTGTTAGCAATGTACTTTTCTAAAGTTCAAAGCTATAGCATAAGTAAAATAAATGTTTATAGATATCAGGCCTTACAGCCACTGAAACTGAAACAAACATTCTTAAGTTGCTCCTTAGAGATGCACACAATTAATTGAAGACAGATAATTGCATGTGTAATGGCTTCTTGTACACTAAGTACCTGTTTACAAATCAAATTATTCAATTTGGAATCTCAAGTGTGTGCTGTCTCTGCTCAATTAACCCCTTATGGCTATGCATAAACACCTAGTTTGTAAAAATGTGGCCTTTAATATTTTTAAGATCATTAAAATATGACTCAAATTTATACAACCAAGTGTGAAGTAAAACTCTGTTCTCATTTCCTAATAAGGAGATGTAACATATCAAATGTTGCTCTGAGTCATTTGCTGCTATTGGTTGAGGCTTAGATCTTTATTTGTAAAACTTGTATTGAACCAAGTTCTCTATGCAAGTGACACATACTCTAAGAGATATTAAAACATCCCTGATAAAAATCTAAAAAGGGAATTTCCTAAAGACATTTGAGAGTGGCAACAAGCAAGCTTCTCTGATGAATTGCTAAGTGCACAAAGTAGGTGTATTAGAGTTGCTCATTTAATCATACATTCATTCAAATGTTACTGCACACCAGACACAAAGCACCATGGAACGTGTGCAATGAAAACAAAGATACAATCCCTGCATTTGACACACATTGAGCTGAATCTGATCCGTAATGCTCGATTGCTGCAGGAAGTATAAACATGGCGCTCTGAGCTCAACTCCTGCTGTCACACAGGCTTTAAAGTTAGCTCCATACATCAGGAAGTGAACAAACAAGATTTGCATCATCATTTTTGCCCTCAGTTTTCCTAACTATAGAAGTGGACCAATAATGTACACTATTATAAGGCAGTAATGTGAGAATAAAATGTTTAGCATATTCTAAAAGAAAAAAATGCACTTCATTGCTGTCAAACTTAAAGAAAAAGTATTTTTTCTCTTTTGCCATGATTTAGTTGTTGTCATCTTTACAGATGGGTAAAATTAGAGGGAAAAAAGACTCATAAAGAGGTAGTGAGGCAAAGTAAAGTAGGCAGGGTAGAAAGAAGCAGGGATAAGTTTAGGATTCATATAGTCAGGTGAGACTATTTCCTAGAAGGTTGTGGGACCATGTGGCTAAATAAAAGGCAGAATAATAAATAGGGTTAGAGGCAAACTGTAGAAAGTATACAGTGGATAAAAATTATACTTATTACGGTGTTATAGATTTGAGGCTTAGTTTCAAAGCAAAAAAAGCCTTTGATGTTAAGAATATGGTAAATGCTAAGGAAAAATGATTTAAGCTTTTTCCTTTAATTGACATTTATTTCCTATTAGATTCTCCAAATTTAAGAGAAATTTTAAATGACTCTTCTTTCCAGATGAAAACAGAGGAATGCCATTATATAGAACTTGAGATAAAGATAGAACATATACCTATTTGTTTTTATATTGTCCTTTAAAAACGTTTCCTCTCAATAATACAATTTGCTTTGGAGAAGCTGAGGGGCTCTGTTGGTTAAGCTTCCCACTTCTCAGGTCGTGATCTCATGGTTCTTGTAGTCTGAGTCCCCCACATGGACCTCCCTGCTGTCAGCTGGAGCCTGCCTCTCGCACCCCCTCGCTGCCCCTCCCCTGCTCATTGTCTGTCTGTCTGTCTGTCTCTCTCTCATCTCTATTTCTCTATCAAATTAAACACTAGGGGTGCTATGTAGCTCGGTCGGTTAAGCGTCCGACTTCAGCTCAGGTCATGATCTTGAGGTCTATGGGTTGGAGCCCTGCATCGGGCTCTGTGCTGACAGCTCAGAGCCTGGAGTCTGCTCTGGATTCTGTGTCTCCCTCTCTCTCTCTGCCCCTCCCTAACTCATGCTCTGTCTCTCTCCATCTCTCAAAAGTGAATAAACATTAAAAAAATTAATACAAATAAACATTAAAAAATAAAATAAAATTGGCTTTTTAGCGGTAGTAAATAAAAATACAGATATAGCCCTGGCATTGCTTCCCCAAGAAAAGGAAACTTGAAAGAAGGTTAATTAATTTCCTGAGCATTACTGTTTCTAGTATTCACTTTAGTGACTGAATATGGAATGTTTGAATTGGGTGAAATTTGGTAGTAATCTATATTCATTTTATTCTGCTTCTGAAATATAACTAAATTATTAAGAGGCTTATAGGCTCGGGAAAAACAAGGCTTTCAAAAATGATTTTTCTTTTGTTTCATCCTCTCTCTCCCTCCCCTTCCTTCCTTTTTTCCTTCTCTTTCCCTTCCCTCATTTCCTTCTTTAATTTTCCAAAAATGTATAAGCAGCGCTCCCCATCTGTGTTTATATTAAAAGGAAAAAAGTCCTTAAAATTATTTTTAAACTACTGGTGACTTATGCTCATGATGATTTGAATACATAAGTTCATTATCTACTATAAATTAAGTTTAAACAGAAAAGACTGATTCTTTTATTGTCAAATAACCATGGAACCACCAAACTCTTATTGCATATATGCTATTTTTGTGGTCAGGTAGGAAATATATCTTGAAAAATAACCATAATTCTGTTGCATGCCTTGTGCTGCTCTTTGGGAATTATACTTCCTATGATGATTGCACATTTCCAGTGGTGAATCAAACCATAAGGCTTCTGTGGCCCTGATGCAGCTCAGCCTTTTCTGGCTCAGAGAGACAGCTTTTGAATATGCTTTTGTTGTGGCCACTTTCTCCATGCTCAGCAGTCTGTATTTCAGGAATACGTTGAGTTGTCAGCTGAAGTGTATTAGTTATATAGTCATCCCCAGAAAAGGATATGCGTGTAATTCCATTAGATGGAAGAGGATTGAAAACATTACAAATGTTTCAAATATTCATTACTGGAAAGATGATATCATTATTGTAGCTTTTCAAAACAGTAGCCTGTGGCTTGGCTTGTGTCTGAAATAGTGGCAAAGGCATGGGAAAAGAATTACTGACTCCATCTGTCTCCTTCTGCACCAGTTCTATTCCTTTGTATTATAACTCATTTTTAACTTTGCTATTTTTTTGAAGACAGATGTTACTTAGAACATGGTGGTAGAGTAAAAGAATGTATTTGAGAAAACTGAGGCATAAAAGCAGCAAATAGCTATCTTAAAAATATTGTGAAAGAAAAAAATGGATATATGTAGAATATTGATAATTGCAAAGCTACCCTTTCATTTAAAATGTGGATCAGTTTCCCAGAGACAGAAAAATATGACTTGTTACCAAAGGTGTCGCAGTGACCTTCATATTATTAATAAATAGATAAGAAATTTTGCAGAAGTAGCACTAATGGCAAGTGTCTGACTCTAAAATAGCATGGCATTACGGAATGTGACTGTCGTTCTGATTTTTATTTCTCTAAAGAGCATATGGTATTGGAATATCTGTATCTTCTACCTTTTCTGCCTCTTCTGGTAGTGAATATATATATATATATATATATATTCACTATTATATATATGTGTGTGTGTGTGTGTATGTGTGTGTATATATATGTATGTATATATATAATAAATTTGTATATATATAAAACAAGGTTTCTTTCACCAACCAAAAAAAAAATCAAGATATCTAAACTGCAGATGTCAACTTATTTACTAGATGGAATGGATATTCCACATTTCTCCGAAATTAAGAGATGAAATCTGGCATTTCTCATGTTTATCTGCCACTTACCATTATGTATCAGAATTCCTTATTTCCATGGTTTATTTTGTAACAAGACAACAATAATCTTCTGTGTTATAATGTAGAAGTAAGGTCTATTTTATGCATCTCCAACATACAAGTAATAGTGCGTGAACTCTGTGTTTCTACAGCTAGTGATGACCTCGGATGGCCTGGTGTATTGTGCGTGGCTCTCATTAGATTATAACAAACTGAACTAACAGTAATATTTGCTAGTAATTCTAGTAACCAGTCTAGTGATACTGGTTGAATATCTGCCTTACACCATGTACTTGACGTCTTGGTCATTTGGTTACATCTTTTTGTTCTCTTTTTAGGGATTTGGTAACATAAGCTTATAACGTAAATATGAATTATTAATTGCGGACTTCCTGTAAATTCTACTAGATTGCAGTAATTCAAGCACAGTTAAAGTCTACATATAAAGCATGTCTCTGGGACAGTGATGAGGCAGTAGGTGTCAAATGTAGCAAGGGAAGATGTGCAGGAAGGAAAATACCTGGGTTCTTCCGAATCATATCTAGAAAGTCAGTTGCACCCTTTAATCAACAACCTTCTGGAAAGGAGTAAGACTTCATTGTCTAATTTATGTTTATATCCCTTTAACACAAAAACAATGCATTGTAAGTAGTGAAACCTTGAGATATACAAACTGAATTAGAGAAATTCTAGTTTTGTCGAAGTTCTGGAAAAAGTCCTATTCAGAAAGATTTTCTGGAACTTTAGTTTGCTTAGTAAAGCAGTATTATTTGCCATCTACCTCCCCAGATCCACAAACACAGTAAGATCATCATAAGGTCAATTTATCAGACATAAATGGGACCTTTTTGTTAATCAATATTTGAGTGTACATCTGTATACCTGCTACATATTAATGATTTTTTTACATATTAGAGATACAACAAAATATACTTACTATTAAAATTATAGGTATGAAAGATAAAACTACATCAATGGGAATTACAGTTTAAGCTCTGGGAGTGCTTGATGGGTTGTCATTATAAATGTCAATTATCCTATTATAATTCAACCAGCCAAGAACATCTACTGAATTCTCCTTATAGGACAGACAGCATGTAACAATTTACCTTATTGGAACCAAATACATGGTCAGTAATTTACTTTTATTCTTAAGTCTCTAGAGTGAAACATGGAAATAATTTTCAGAGAAATATTGACATCTTTGCTTTTTATATGTACTAATATTTATTGCCTTTCTCTAATATTTCTTAAGAAGTTTTACATTTTTTTATTTTTATAATTGCATTTTCCTTTTCTTTATTTATAAAAATATTTATTTTTTAGAAAGAGAGAGACAGAGTGTGAATGGAGGAGGAGTAGAAAGAGAGGGAGACAAAAAATCTGAAGCAGGGTCCAGGCTCAAAGCTGTCAACAGAGAGCCCAACGTGGGGCTTTAACTTACAAATTGTGAGATCATGACCTGAGCCAAAGTCAGACACATAACTGACTGAGCCACCCAGATACCCCATTTTCCTTTTTTTTTTATTATAAATTATTTAGTTATTTTACTGATTTTTAACGTGGGACAGATTTTATATTCCCATAACTATCCCATGCTTCCAAATAGATAAGGTTCTTGTTACTGGCTTTTCTTCATTGGTTTTAATTTTTCCCTACGAACACAAATTGTGAGAATAAAAACGTGATTCATCAACCAGCCATTTAGGTAATGGTGCAGCTTTTCTATTTTTATTTGATGTTGTTGAATCATATGATTTACAGACAAAACAATGCTGAAGATTTTCAGGAGAGATGTATGTTCTACACTTAATAAAAAGAAATTCAAAAAGGTGAGTAATCAAGACAGAAACATTTTGAGAAGATAAATAATATTTTTTCCCTCACTTAACCTAATGAGTTTACAATGATCACTCTTTGGTATTAATCTACTCATTCCACGTCATTCTTATCATGTTCTGCTAATATAAAAATGCAACCGTTTTAAAATATCATTTCCTGACAGAAGCAGGCAAGATGGCGGAGAAGCAGGGAGCTCTGTAATCCACGCCCGCCCGCATGGATTGAACTGAGAAGGACTGAAGTGATAAAACTCGGATTTGCAAGGGGGGGGTGGGAAGAAGAAACAGATGCCAGAAAAAAGACAACCTCAAAGATGCCTGAGTGAGTGACTGTGATCTAGGAAATTAGGTGACTGGCGGGTCCCTGTGGTGCGGGGGGAAGGAGCCCAAGCCCAACAAAGGGAGAGCGCGCTGTGCCCCAGAGAGACCAGGGGAAGAGAAAGAGAGACGGAAAACACACCTAGAACCAACTCTAAGGGAGGAAAAACTCGCCCATCTCCCCATATACAACTGCCGGGCGCCGGGAGAGAAATTCATCCCATCTAGCCTGTGAATTCTTCCTTGGGCGCAGCGGCGGTGGCATCCATTCCAAGCAGCACCATGAAAGGCAGCGGCACAGATAAAGGCTGCGGCGGTGCGAAAAGCGGGGGCGGTGGCGCCGAGAAAGGCGCCTTGAAAAGCGGCGGAGGCGGCGGCTCCGCGAAAAGGGCAGCGCAAGCGGGGCTGGGAGGCCGGCCGCCAGCGGGAACACATCTTATCTCCGGTGACGGTGTTTAACTGCATGGACTGGGATTTGGAAGTGAGGCAGAGCTTGGAGAATACAGTTTGGTTCGCCGCGGCACAGGGAGATCAGACTCAGAAGGGCAGTTTGCAACGCTTGGTTCCGGCAAAGCTTTGAAGCGGCGCCATACTTCTCCCCGCAACCACCAAGGCGGGGCCTCGGAGAGAGCAGCCCCCGAGACATGACCTGACGCCAGACCACGCCCATCCGCACAGGGGAGTTGTCTTTTTTTTTTTTTCTCTTTTCTTCTCCTTTTCTGCTGCCATCTAGATATATTTCCCTTAGCACATTCTTATCTCTCCTCTTGGCTGGTTATATGCTTTTAGACTGTCCACAGACTTTTGCTGTCTCTGTCCCCACCTTGTTTTTCTTTTTCTTTTTGTTGTTGTTTTTTTCTCTCTTTTCTTCTCTTCTTTCTTTTCTTTCCTTTTCTTCCCTTTTCTTTACTTCCTTTCCCCTTTTGGCTTCCTTGCTTGTTTGTTTGATTTGTCTGTGTGTTTGTGTGCTTTTGTTTCCTGTATGCTAGTCCGTTTCCTTTTCAGGGACACCTCAAGAAACAAGCCAAAGTATACATGGTGGAGAGTCCCAAATATCACTGACCAGGGAAATAAAATAATCAAAGGCACAACAAGAGAAACCGAGAGACACAATTAAAAGAACACTTTCTGAAATGACAGGCCCTGGACAGTTCATGAGCCTTCATTAATAGAGCAATACTAACAGGTGCACAGTACATAACAAGCTTTTAAAACTGATAAGAGACAGAAAGCTAGCCAAAATGACGAAGCGAAAGAACTTTCCTCTAAAGAAACTCCAGGAAGAAGTCACAGCCACAGAAATGCTCAAAACAGGCTTAAACAACATAA